>JAZGTH010000037.1:2400000-3000000 GCA_036877525.1 Chromobotia macracanthus
GGCCCTTTAAACCTGCTTGTCTCAAACTGGAAAACACTGATATCAGAGTTCAGGTGACACAATGTCCCTAAGCTGTCTGGAAGCTGATGGACATTTATTTTTCCATGTTGCAAAGCTACTCCTGACACTTTATTTTCAGTCTGAAATATTTATAAATCAAATTACTTTGGAAACTAAATTAAGTTGTCATAATCAGAAGAAAAACTCCACCGCAAAGATGGACCATGTTTGTTTGTGGACAGGCTGCATAGCAACATAGCCAGCAGGCTGATTCTGAGGGAGATTAGCAGATCCTCCAGTCAAGTACAAGAGTCGTTGTGGTGGAAATGAGAGAGAATAATCAGACACTCATATCTGCTCAAATTCTCTATGCTGCTTCCGATGGGACCTGCATGCATTTCCTGTTCTCTGGGTGTGCTTGAAGGAGCCCTGCGGGGTGGCAAAAGCAAGTCTGTGTCAAGGGACAGAGACATGGACATTATTTCCTCTACGCTCTGTTAATCAGCTCAGCTTTGGCTGTGCGCCGCGGGCAGCCTGCAGAAGGGCAGCAGAGCTGAACCAGACACGCTTGAGTGACAAACTGCCAGCACGAGTCAGCAGCACGAAGCACAAGGCAATGGCCAAATTGTAATGGTTTAAGAGAGCTGCATGTTGAGTTTTTACAAAAATAAATAAATGTCAGGTTGAATTACAGGTTATAAGGGAGTGCTGGCTACCTTCAGAGCTACAGATGGCCTAATAAAGAGAGGCCTTGTCAACAAAACCTTCATGCAAAACCAACAACCCCTGACCGGCCCCACAGTCACTCCTGCTAGAGATCAAGAGATAGAAGCTGGCCAGCTTTATGCTAACACATTAACACAACAGATCTGTAACTCAGTGGCCTCTAAAGGCAGACAGGATTGCGAGAGGGAAAGGAAAATAAGATGAAATTGTACACAATCTATAGGGGCTTTTGCACTGCTGGAACTTTTTTATAGTTCTTAGAACTGTTGGTGGAAATTCACAATTTTTGGCTTGTTGGCACCGTAGGAACTGGGAACGATTTTGGTTCCCCCAAAAATGAAAATTCACTGTTATTCCAAACCTGTGTTATGATACTACTTATGATACTTTTATAGTGGTCCATATGAGCTGTCATTGTATGGAGCAGCATGTATATTGTTATGTGTTGCATGCAAAAATAACAGCATATGACACATGGGTGAGTAAATAACAATGTTCATTACTGGTTGAACTATACCTATAAACACACAGTCCTGTTCTATACATTGAAATCCCCAGCTAGTCTTTTCAGGTGTAGGTGTGTGTGTGTGTGTGTGTGTGTGTGTGTGTGTGTGTGTGTGTGTGTGTGTGTGTGTGTGTTTTCCTGCAGGCTGTCACATCAGGCCTGTTAAGACACACCAAAACAATATTTTTCAGTATTTTATTTCAGATTCCCCCTGCATTAATCTCCATATCAAGGGCTGGGAGTCCTAATTTACCCTCTCCCAGAGGGTAAATTAAAGACGGTTCAAAGACAGTTCATTACCCAAACAATGTTCAGAGTGTCTATTGTACAGTCTATAGTGTAGTCTAGGAAAGCTTTTAAAAGTTAGTCTGGATTGTGGGGGTCTAGCCCATTATAACACAATACAGTGTTAAAAAAGCAATTATCATTGACCATAATAAAACTATTTCCTACAACAGACTGGAGAGTTCAGAAGTGGTCTCTTAGAGACTAAACTCTCTCAGATCAAACATGGTTCTGTGAGTTCTTGACCTAGAAATTTGTTTTCATGTTCTGAGGGGATTTTTGTTTCTAAGGTAAATCTTAAACTTTGAACAGCACATTGGACCTGTGAGCTCACTAAAGACGTTTACCCAAGACCACTAGCCCACAGTCAGAAAACACTAATTAAACAAATGATTAAGAACAAGTCCAGATGACTTTTCCACACAGGCATGTAAAAAACTACATCTAAATCTATCCCAGAGGACCGAAGAACCCAAACTGTGTTAACTTGATCCATTTAAATAGCTCATGATCATTTAACATCCTGTAGTCTGGCTCTAACCCAGGGGAAGGAAGCATTAGGCAAACAGACATGATTTTCCACCCTCACATTTTGAGGATACACAGGAAATGTATGATATTGTGTTCTGTCCATGATTCCTGCCTCATTTACATCTAAGGTTGCATATTGACACAAGCAGGATTTGTCTGCTCAGTTTCCCCACAAAGGCAAATGAGACTGACGTCAGTCATGTTCCGGTCTCATTGAGCTGCATTTGATACAGAAGATATAGGTCATACTCACACAAACCACACAGGCTGCGTGTGGCCTGCTGTGCTTCTAGTGTACTGAAAAAAACATGAACCACATACGCACATACACACAGAGATGAGCAGGAGATGGGGACAGCTTAAGGCAGAGGCAGTGATGTGTGACTGGTTGGAAACCACACACACAAATGTTGGGTTTTCATAATCTATGGGAACATTCTACAAACATGTTTTTTATTCTATACAAACTGTAAATTATCTCCCTACGCTAATCCTACCCTAAAACCTAACCCTGAGGGAGTGAAAGTGTGTGTGTAATAACATTTGTAGAGCAAATGTCACGTGGTGGCTGCACAGACACCACTCTCATGAAACCAGAGGGTTCCGGCCGGCACGTGTGCGAATCTGAAAACTGCTCTGCTAAACACATTTACA
Source organism: Chromobotia macracanthus (assembly GCA_036877525.1). Classification (NCBI taxonomy): domain Eukaryota; kingdom Metazoa; phylum Chordata; class Actinopteri; order Cypriniformes; family Botiidae; genus Chromobotia; species Chromobotia macracanthus. Next base: position 2,402,702 of record JAZGTH010000037.1, read on the forward strand.
GAACCACAACTCAACCAAACACTCTAGGAGCCCCACCCACCTCTCCATCACTTTAACCCTCACCCCTTTCCACAACATACAAGATTCTCTAATGGGTCTGACAATCCCCCCCACAGCCTTTAGAAAAAAAGGAGAGATTTCTTCATCACAGCAACAGTTGAAGAGGAAGAGAACAAAGTTGAAATCAAAGACTGTAATCAGCATGAAGGGATTTAAGAGGAAATGCAGAACTCTAGCTTCTTCTGGGTGGCACAGGAAGATACAAACCCACAACAGCCATGCCACCCACCCTTACACAAACACACACAGATGGAGGAAAAGCACAGTCTAAGGTGCTGGAGGCAGGGCTTATTTGAATGCGTACTATCATTTGAACAAATTACTGATGATCATGAAAAGCACAAAGGTGTGGCTGATATTACAGAATACCATCTTATATCTGACTGGGGAAAATGAGAGAGAGAACAGGACTTACGTTTTAGAAAAAAGAAGACACAAACAAACAGAGTACAATGTGAACCCTGTGCGAGGCTGAGAGACACTTGTGAGCGCCTGGGGTGGTTTGCTGGTTAGCTTTTTGTGAGCAAAAAGCATGTTTCTCAATAGTCTCAAGGACCTTGGAACCATGTATCCTTGGAACCATGTATTATTGTATGGAAAAACATGGCTTTGCTAAAGTTTGGGGAGAAAGAAAGTGTCCAGGCACCCTTATTACCACTTAGCAAAAGCCAGCTGTTGAAACACTCCTCCACTACCGTAATGCAACATTTTTAAATTCACAGAAAAGAAAATCCTAAATCTTCACGCTAATCAGACATTACCAAATGGTAGCTTTCCTAAAGAATTCTCAACTAGTGTCCTCATAACCTGCAGAAAAATCAGCAGCTATTGGCCAGACGATTGGACAAGAAGCTCTGTGGAAGGATTGGGTCAATTCAACCACCCAGGGGACACAAAGCACTTAAAAAACAATTTATGTAATGTAATCAATACATTCATGCTGGACAACATGTTATGCTAAGTGCAGCATCACATGCGACAGACACCAGATGATGTTCGTCACACAGGAAGTTCTACTGGTTAACAGAGATTTTAGAGGATTCCCTGATAGTGTATGCACATTGCAAAGATGTCTATTTGATGTGTGTTTTTATCTGGGAGATGTAATTTGAAAAGTTGCTCATCTGCAGTGTCACTAAAACAACATTCAGCAACTATTTTTGCCGAATGAACACAGATCAGCTTTTCTTTAACTGCTTATCAGATATTTGTATACACAAGATGGATAACACAATTTTCCAGATAACGCACACCCCGGTTTACTTGGTTTAAAGAAATGTTTTCAAAAATTAATGGTGAATATAGCAGCCTGTGCTGCTAAGTGACCTTGGTGCATTACCAGAATTCAACTGATGTGCAGTCAGACATGTGTGAATATCTGGCTCACTTTGAATGTGGCTCATCTGATAAAAATGTAGAGTTGTAACTATCCATTTCAGTACAATTCAATTCAATCTAGAACAAAGCATAATTTTTTCTGGAACAAAATTACATACCCACATCTATTATAGAATTATCTAACATTTATTTCCCAAGCAAACAGCATGAGAGAAAAGTCATACACTGCTATGAACACACACAGAGACATGGAGTTTGTGTGTGCTGTACAGTACACCAGACTGCATGCAGTGAAGTGGCTTACAAATCTGTCATGTTGCTAACTGGAATAGGGCTGTGAAATTTGAGTTTTGATGTAAATTAATTGTTAAACCAATCCAATAAAAAGGGCAGTTTAAAACAACAGATTTGTGGAAATCACAGGACATTTGGCCAGTCATTCTGGAGGTTGGTTAAATATTAGCTTGTATTACTGTATTTGGCAAAATTAAATTAATTGTGAATATTAAATATATTCCTCAGCTCTATGTACTTTCATTTTCTCAAACGTATGTATATTTCTGGAATACACTAATGTTCAGAGAAAGGAAGACTGTGGAACAGTTTTATGTGTGAATTAAATATTCAGTTTCCTCCCAATTTTAAATTACCTTTCCCTAGAAAAGTAATTGAGCAGCCAGTGCCCTGCTGAAAGCAGCATGTGACTTACATGTGCGTCTCCGTGGCCCTGACCTCTTCTTCCCTCAATCTCTATAACCCTCCCTCACTTTTGCTCTCTGTGACTCTAGTGTAATTGACCAACGTTAGCTTGTTACCTCAGTACTAGCGGCTGCCAGCTGGAGGAGGGCCAAGAGCTGTGTGTGTGTGTGTGTGTACACGTGTGTTAGTGTCAGGACGTGAGAGGACAGTAAAGCAGGTTTCCATTCACACTGAGTAACACTGACAGACAATCACAACTCAAAAGAAACATTTCCAGACATCTCACTCCCATTTACATCGTCATAACAAAAGAATTTGACCTTTCAGTGTTTAAACTGTGGATATAAAGGCATGAAATACAGTCATAAATGCATAACAGCTACAAATCGACAGCACTGGTTGTGGTTTAGAACATTTCATGTTAAAATACCAGAGCGTGTCTTTAAAATGAACGACAACAGTAAAAAGATCTAATTGTCAACGAGCAAGTCAGCAAAATCCAAGAATACACACGCCAACAACATTCTCTAGATTCCTGTAACTGTAGTTATGACTTCCCTAGCTCTGAGAGTGTGTGTGTGTGCGAGAGAGAGGGAGAGAGAGAGAGAGAGCAGTGGATACAATGACATAGGTCTGAACAGAGCCACAGCTTGGTCCAGCCAGGATATACAACATATTTCAAGGCCACATACTTGGCATCTCTTTTCTCATTTAAATGAATTGCCAATGAGTGCTGTGGCTGCCGCCCTGTTTCTCTTTGATACTGTTAGAATGAGCTTTGATGGATCTCTCCTGTCTCCTGGGAACTCGTGGTGTATGCAGGTCCTGTGTGTTTACAGCTGCAAACTTGCATCAGTTAAGCAAGTCATATTTCAGTTTATTAACTGCCATGAATAAATTCTTTAGACTGATTAACTTGTGAGTTTGTGAGTCGTTTTGACCAAATTCATTTACCTGTAAACTGTTTGCATGCTTGTTGTTGTGCCCAGGCAGCAAAAATGCAAAATTAGAAACATGTTGTGGATTTATTGTCAACAGACAGCAAACAACAACATCCTAACTCACCTATGATAATATATTTTGCATCAAACATTTCAGGTTTCGTAAGTTCAGGAAAACATTACCCTCTGCATGCTAGCTCAATTCACCCCAGGTCGCAATGTGCCAACTGGAATATCTGAAGTCATAACTTACACAACTGAGACAGAATAAACATATTTATCTGACAAACAGACAGGAAATCTACATTAAACAAAACTATTAACAAAGAGAAAGGAAGTTTATATTACAGAATACCATCTTATATCTGATTGGGGAAAATGAGAGAGAGAGAACAAGACTTATGTTTTAGAAAAAAGAAAACACAAACAAACAGAGTACGATGTGAACCCTGTGCGAGGCTGAGAGACACTTGTGAGCGCCATGGCACAGTGTTGGAGAATTAGCTTCTCATGTCACAGCTGCTGTAAATATTTTCCAAAGCATTGGAAAGAAAATGGTGACTGCAGCAGGGAGACAGACCTAGCTAACAACATGATGGTGTTAGGAGAGGGCTCAATTGCACCAGGGCAAACAAAGCTTGCGTCCTGGGGTGCCCTCCTGAGGTTGGCACCATCTTGCTAAGTTTCTTCTTCAGACACACAGAGGTGTTTATGCCAGGCCACACTCCTGACTCATGCACTGGGGAGACAAATTGGACAGCTGGGTGCTGAATGCTGAGAGACAACATATTATGAGATGAACTACAGTTTAGACACAAAGCATCTGACCTTACTTCTGAGTAACTGATATCCTCAACAAACTGTAACAGAAAAAGACCTTAAGGCAAGATCCTACACACTTAGATTTTTAAAATGTAAGGTGTTAATTATGGTAAGATATTAGCAATTAATATTGATTTTCCTTGCCCATATGATCTTGAAAGTCATTGCGTACGAAATTATATTTCATATAAATTTATTTTATTTTTTGTTTGTTTGTTTGATTGTTTGTTTGAATGCTACAGAAAGTCAATATGGTAAATTTCTATTTTGCATTACAAAGCATTGTGCCAGAATCTGACATATAAACAGGCGGATGCATGCAGGAGAACAAAAATTTGATTCACAAATGGGGTCAAAAACAGCACCAGGTCTATTTGCTCAACCACAAACATTAAAGATGCACTAAGAAGTCCAGCCCAACCCTAGAGAAACATTATGCCTACCTTCCGATCCTCTCTCTGAACAGACACTTCCTCTCTCGCTCTTCCATTTTCTCTTTCACTCCACCTCTAACAAGCTTCATAAATATACATCAGCTCTGTTATTTGGACACCTAGGCAGAACGAGTGGTTCTTTAACTGTCAGGGAGTAACAAGCGCTCCCTTCAGGAGTGTTTCCCGCTTCATTACCTACACGCCTGGCACGCTGCATCACACCGGGCCACATGTCAATCACAGGACAAAGAAGAGGGTGACTCGGCCCGGCGTCAGTGCTTGGCACATGGAGACACCACCAGCACCATGAAGAAAACCATTATAGCTAGAAGAGACATGTAAATCATTCAGTCTGTAAATGAAACACGAGCTGCGTTCCAAATTATACTAGATGGTTGAGAACATACTGTAAATTCTGAGGGGAAGTGTCAAATGGAACAATTTTTTAACTACAAAGAAACATTTGATGATATTGGGTTGAGATGTCTGGAGCTTTAAAACACATATCCTGTTTTCACTTAGCAAGTTAGCTAACCTTTAGAAAGGAACGGACTGTTTCATGCACATTGTTCACAAACGGCAAGAACGTCTTCAACATTTAAAACTGCAATCTGATTGGCTGGGTTTGTTCAATTAGTATCAGGTTTTAAGAGGATAGCAAAAAAAGTAGTTGTTAAAAAAAGAATAAACATTAAGTGTAAAAAACAGTGTAACCACAAGCGGCACAGTTTGCAGTATGTACCAGATAAAGAACAGTTATTATCCCGCAATAAAAACAGGATAGATACTCTGTGCAAATATTACCTCACTGACATGCTAATTACTTTATTGGCCTTACCAATAATTACCCCAGGATTGTCTTCACTCCATGACCTATGGTTTTTAAATGCAAATGAGTCTTTTTTTATGTAACGGAATTAAAATGTGTTTTTCATGTGCTAGCTAGTTACAGAGATCTGGTGTCGGTGAACAATCCATGTACTACGCAGTGAGTTCAACGACAATGATGATCACTTTTAAAAGATACCAGTCATTGAGGGCTGAGGACAACTGACCTTGTTCCTTTAATTTAACCTGTGAGAGTACAGTTATTGAATCAACAGCGCGCATTCACACACTCCATTACCAACACCTACGCGCTCCATTCTCTCCCTTATGAGTGATGTAATTAAATTCTCTCCCGCCCCATCAACCCTGCGTGGGTCAGAATGGCGGACACCCAGATCCTGTAGAGTTCCTCTGTTCTGCACACGCACAGATGTGAAGCATTTCCTGAGTAACACACATGCAAGCAGCTTCTGTTATCTACCCTGGATACATATGGGCTAGCATTAATTGAGAGCAACGGGGGTCAAGGTAAACATATGTCGGCCACAAAAACACACACACTCACTAAAATCATTAGCAAATGGGCAACACTCATTTTTAATACAAACAATCTGAGGAAACATCAGGTTGAATACACATTACAGACATTCTTAAAGCCATGCCTAGCGGTTTGTGCACATGCTCTGAAACATTAAGCTTTGGTGCTTATTTAAGGCAACACAGGTTTGAAACAGGCTTGAAACAATCTCATTCTCTCTCTCCTTATATGTGTTCTGCATCACATTGCTTCTGTCAATTAAAATGTTCTTTGAGGAAGTGGTGCTTACACATGCCAAAACTGCAGCCATGATGCTAAGATGCTATGGGTGGCTGCCAGGGAAAAGTGTGGAATGAGTTAGTTCAGGTTAGCTGCATGTTCAAATTCTAAACCCCATGTATGAGCAACAGTAACCGTAATGCTTGCTTTGAAGTATTTATAATACTTGCCTTTTACATAATATTAAATTAATAATGGGCAACTGTACAAAGAAAACATACAAACATAAAAACGCTCACATGGATGAGTGAGAACATGCAGCAGCAGCAGCTGTGTTGTTCATATTGCCGCTGTGGCCACTTTATTATCACAAGCCAGAGATGGCTTTATTCTGTCTGACATAACAACCCAATTTCAGCCCAATAGGAAATGAAATCTGCCTCTACAGTATTGCAGCTTTTTTGTTCATCTATTAAATTGTCACAGTAAGCGGCCGGTTACAAGACGTGACAAAACAAATTCACCGCACGCTGAGGGCCACAAGATATTACGCTGTTTGGAATTACGTGTGGAGAGAGGGACTTGGGGAGAAAAAGGGTGAGGAAGGGACAGGGAGACCGGTGCGGTGTGAAGTCTAACACACATCTGTTAGTTACAGCAACCTAACCCTGTTAAACTTGACATTTCAAAGAAACAAAATATTCAGCAGATTGTAGGGCAGGGTTTGGTTTTATCCATCAGGGTCTGATTAGATTATTAAAACATATACTACAATATTACTGATCCATTAGCTTTCTCAACTTTCTGCACTTATGAACAATAGTGCCGGAAAAATGTTTTAAATTTAATGTAAAAACAAAACTGATCTTGTTATTTCTTATTATCGGACTCTTATTAAGGATTCATCAGTGCATGTTATCATGAAGAAAAACATTGTCTACATAACACTCACATTCTCAACAAAATAATTTGAATAAAATCAAGTATTTCCTTCATTTAATGTCTTATTCCAATTACGGAAATAAAATGATACTTCATACTTTGTGTTTACTTCAGATAAATATGGTGGATTTTGACTTCATGCTGCCTTCATAAGAGTGTGAGAGGTTTAGAACTGCATGTGTCCTGTTCATGTGTACATTCACTGGAAACTATATCTGGCATTTACACAAGCAAATGTATTTTGGTAACAAAGCATAATAGACAGAGAGGAAGCAGCAGTCACTGTTGTCGGGGTGTCCAGGGGCCCGTGCGTTGGTGTGAGGGGTCAGGGCAGCCAGGTGGCCTGAATGTTAAAGGTCACGCCCACCAGACAGCTTGCAGCAAATGGCTAAGCTTTACTGCTCAAAGGGCCTGTCGATCAAGATTGATTATTAGGAGTGGGTGAATTTGTTCCTCCCCTCAGGGCTGATCTCACCACAGCCCCCCACCTCACCCCCCGACCCGCCATCTAAAGAAAAGAGCCTTTGCATGACAAAGTAGTGTGGTTTTCAGAAAGAAAAGTCAAAATGAAATAAAGAAAATAAAATAAAGAATCCCTTTGGCTTCTTAGAATGGTCCGCACATCCTAAACGGAGAGACTGTTGAAAGGGTTTGAAAAGGTTATCCCACTGTGCCCTTTACGCCAAACAGTTCCCTTAAAACATTTTTCCAACAAATTAGATGGATTCATTCAGCATTCAAAAGCATTAGGAAAGGTTTTCCAATAAGTAAAACAACACTTATTTAATGTTAAAATACCGTGCTATATCAGCACTGAAGACTTCATAATACTATTGAAGGTTGATGAGCCAGCCTGACATAGCAATAGTAATCATGCAAGGTTTGGGGAGGGACTACTAGTCTGTCCAACTAATAACAGAGAGGGGAAACCTGTTTGAAAACAGTTGTGACAAATGACTTCACCTTTAATTCCAGGTGTATAACAGACCCAACAGTCTCAGTAGTGGTGAGATCACTGGCACTGCGGGTGTTAATGTGTACTAAGCTTTCATAGAAGAGGATATTGACACCTTTAGAAAAACAACTAGTGACAAACTGTGAAGCAAATGTGTGACTAGCATATGACAAACGCACACACACATTGCTAGGCACTATCTCTCTCTATTATTGATCCAATTACAAAGATTCTGTGAAAATCAGCAAGTTTGAACCATGCCAAAGTGGCTCCGACAAGAGCAATTATGTTCATCTTGTTTAAACAACGGCATATAATTAATACCAATGTGAAAGGGCAAGCCAGGTCTGTCTTATATGGCGCTATCCACTTCCACTTCTAAAGACAGCTATGTTCAGAGAATATCCTGTAAGCTGCAAGGTTTTCGCTAAAGACACAAACGTTATTGTTGACATGCTACCAAAATGCGTACCAAAATGCTGTTGCTATGTGGTTGCTAGGTCATGGCTAGGTTTTTGGTGGGTATTCTAGATGATTGCTAAGTGGTTACTTAAAAAGTCTAGGTTAAAAGAGCTCACTTCCCAATCTCTTTGATATTCTGGTCCCTAGATGGCTCGGTTCTCTCCTTCAATAAGTCTATGGGATTTTTGGCTGTTTTATCATCTGCCAGGTAAAAATAGCAAGTGTAATCATGCAATGATGCAACTACAAATATGACTGACATGCTCTGGCAATGGAGACAACCCAAAATATGAAAACTCATCACTACCCAAAATATGTAAACTTATCTTTAATTACTGCTCCATTTTACACACAAACAAACCAGACAATGATAGCCAGGTTGTGGTAAGTAGGAACTTTTTAAATGAGGCATTTTTCTAAGAAAAGCTCCACCAAACAATATCATTTCCATCCTGTGACAGAACAAGCCAGTAATCACAAAGGAAAGAAAGTCAACAATGACCAGTGTCAGACCTCATCTTTCATTTAATTTTCATCTCGTTTTCTCTCTTCCTTTCCTCGGGGGTGCAAGAGATGTTTCCTGTGTCACTCTAGCTAAGATGACCATTGACCTTCTTATCGTGAGCTGAGGGTTGAGTCATGAAATCTGTCAAAGCTTAAATGTTCCACATTTAAACAGTACTTCCACACTGCATGTGGTGTAGTTTAAAAGTAATTTATTGGAAAGTAATTACACCATTGCATTGTAGCTGTAAGTAGTAAGATATCTTGACTGGCCTCTCCAGAACCTCCTTAATTCTCCTCAGAGACAGGAAATTCAGTAATTCCTCTCGTACACGTTCCATGTTAAAATGTTTAGTGTATCCATCTAATCCACACAACATGAAATAAAATTGTGCAATATTTTTCTAAGCAGTCACAATTATTGCATACATCTGGCAGCATAAAACACCCTAACAACCACCTAACATTTCTCAAGAAAGCAACTGTGTATCACTCTCTGTAAGACTCTTAGACAGCAGAGCCAGTAGTAGGACAATCAGCCAACAGTTGTACCAGTATACGTCCCACTCTTTCACAGGTGTCCAACATGGCTGCCATCTTTTTCACGGTGGGGTAGTGTGGTTAGCGCAGTGTTCCAGAGTTTAAAAAGAAAACGAGACCTTCAATATCTGCACCAGAGTTCTGTCGCATTTCCAAGGCCTCCTCTAAGTTTTGCATCTCTGGAGCCAATGAAAATGTTTTTTTTGACTTGCCTGCTTTGATATAAATACTAAACTGCATTATAATGATATCTCGGAGAACCCTGTAAAAGGACCAGGCCTCTAGGGATGATCAATTTGTGAAGGAGTTGTTCTTTTAAAATGGTTATTTTTATTCCATTCCTATTAGGCTGAATATAGTTGCCTAATAAACACTGAACCGGGGTTTGTGTAAATCATGCATACCCATAAGTATTAAATACAGCAGCATTTGATTTGAAATCTAAACTTTAGTAAACAGTTTTGAGAATTACAGAAGACATATATAACAGAAACCATAATTAAGTGAGATCTGATATTTAGTTTAGTTCTTTCCAAAATTCACCAGTAGAGTCCATTAACACAAAAGCTGTCACTTCTTTTGTCCTCTTTGGCAATAAGACACAGTCTGTCAGGGCAGGCATGCACAATTGGCTAGGCCAGACCAGTCCGAACCAGACCCTGCAGAACTTCTAAGCTCTGAGCCGTGTGTCTCTGCCACCACGTGCATCACTCCACAATGAGTTTGTGCAGCTGCTGATTCTTCGACATTAACTTAAAACCAGTGGGGGAAAAAACCTGCCAAAGTCTTACAGCAGGATCTCAAAAGAACACCAAACCTGCCAAACACAAAGGAAATCTGGAAGCAAATGACTGAAAAGAAAATAAACCTGGGACCCGTACTGTCTCAGATGAGCGACTTCAATGTGGTTTTAATATTTCTTATCAAATATGAAACGTTCTACAGGTTCACCTGGAGTGATGAGACCATTAGATAATACTGGTCTCACAGCAGCAGTATCAATACGCAACACACCAACATCATTAATGAAACAACCTGCCAAACCAGCCCAGACACAGGCTCAATGCCAAAGGAAACTGGGAAAGGAGTGGAGTTTTAATCACATATGCCAGTGGAAAATCTGGTAATGCAAAATGTATATTTTATAAAGAACTAATTAACAAGTAACTGAAAAATATTTCTAGAAATCTCTAACACACAAACACAAAAAGACTGATTCATACATTAATATGATTTTATCAAGAACTTCATAGTAACATAGCTGCAGACAGTAACAAGTTACTGATTAAAACTTATGTAACCTTCATGTTTACATTATCCACCTCAATGCAAGTGTGATTTTTCTTGCCCTTCAAATCATCAACAGAATATTCCACAGGAATGACAAAATCACCTACTCTAAACACATCAATGAGTTATCTAACTGTACTATCACTCAAACTGGCTGAACCAGTACGGCTCATTTCCATGTATTAAAACACTCCTTCACCACTACAAGTCTGTGCGTCATTGTAAACTGTAAATAAAAGAAGCAAAGAAGCACTTGTTCTCATTAACTTCATATATCCACGCGAGCAGCAGAACCCAAACCCTAAACATCAGCCTGGCACCTGTCAGCTGAATTCAAATGGGGACTTTGGTCAATGTGTGCTGGGTACGTGCACGCCTCTGCAGCCCTATAGACTATAAATATAGTTTCCCAGTTTACTTCAGAAATAAACACAGCAGCAAATTTATGGAGGATTGTGCGATGAAGAGCAAGTTTAGAAGAAACAATTGTTTATTGTGCACCACAAAACAGTTCAATGTTGCTTGTTTACATTACAATATTACAATAACATTACATAACAATAACAGTACATTCGCTAAACGTGAGCTCATGGTAGTACACTTCTGGTTAACCACGGTCAACAGTGTTGAACCATAAACCGGCACCAACAAATAAAGCTACAACATTCACACAAATGTTTCTGTACATGTACAAGCTCCTCCCCCTCTCACAATGCTTATATGTGCCAGACATCATCCCACGGGGGTCACATGGGACACTTGACTCCCAGATTTCCTGTCCACAATTAAGGCAGCCAATAATGTTGGCGGCGTCTGCCTGGACCAAAGCCTCTCTTTCTGTCTCTCTCTCTTGCCAGTCTTTACAGAGTGCTGTTATGCTGATGGTGCATTGGGGTGAAGGGAGGGTGGTTTAGAAAAACAGCCAGCCACTCAGCCTAGCCAGGAGACAAAGTCTAATGAGTTTACAGAGATTGGGGGAAACACACATAACTCAGCATAGACATCTCTTCTGAACAGGAAGTGGCAGACAGGCAGGTAGTGAAGGGGGTTGGAAGCATGCTGCCTACTTTCCTCCTCTTCTGACATGGCACATTTCAGCCTCACACACTCCTTTGTGGCAAATTCTCTGTTAGAAATGACAGATGCAGCAAAACCAGAAACAGAAGGACAAAAAAAATGTGTTGTCATCTATCTTCGTGCTTAAATGGTGACTGTCGCAAACAGACAAATGCCTGAATCCTGAGAAGGCCAGAAAAAAATGCCTGAATCCTACAACAAGGTCAGTCAAGACAAATCTCACTATAAAATATCAAAAATGCCAACTTGTCTCTCACTCCCAAAATGCCCCACTCTCCACTTCCAAATGAGGCTCATGAGCAGGCAAATTCATTATGTTCTTCTTAAAACTGTCTTTGCTGAGAAAACAAACAGAGAGCCAAAGATCCTCACAACCACACATTTCCTGTTACAAGAGATTCCACATGTATGCAATGCAATAACAATGTGAACAAAGGTAAGCTACAAATAAAGCTGGAATTTGTTGATACAAAATAACACAGGAGGAGAAAGATTTCTATTTTGCTGGACCTGAGAAAATACTTCAAATCTCACTCAACTCACTGAATGAAGTATTTTTTTTTTTACAGTATTTTTACCCACAATGCAGTGGGTTAAACAATGCAGAGACAACAGAAATAATGTTATTCGTAGGTAGATTTCCTTTAAAAAGTGCAAAGAATGTGGAGCTATTAACCAGCCTAGCACAGCAGCAATGGCTTAGTCACTGGTGTGAGTTAGGGGCGGAGCTATCTATTATTTCGACCAATAAAAACCAGTGGACGTTTAATGAGAACTTGTCTGAAAACAAGTCATTATTTTTGAGATTCTGTTTGGTGACACTAATGGTGCAAGAATTACACACTTCACCTTTACCAGTGAACACTTGAACTGTTTGGCTGGTCAAACAGAGACAACCTCTAGTTGATGCAAGTCAGGCTGATGACAGACACAGAGTGTACCTGAGCTTCAAATGGAGAGTTAATACAGAGATAGACAGCAGGTACAGACAGAAGTGCTTTATTAGACCTACATCCAAACACACACACACACACACACACACACACACACACACACACACACACACACACACACACACACACACACACACACACACACACCCCCCACACACACACAAACAAAAAACTCTGCACTCTCTCACCTTAGCAATACAGCACATCATCTAAGCTAAGAAAAAAAAGAGCACAAGCCAACAGTCAAAATGGCACAGGTCCTGTTAAAAACACCACGATATGATGGAAAAGGAAATTGAGAACAGACTTGAGACCAGAGGCTGGGAGAGACTCTTTTACTAATTCAGTCAAACATTACAAAGTTAGTATTTCCTTTATAAACTTTTATTATTAAAACAGGGTCTATTCCTGTAAAAAAAAAAAAAAAAAGAAACTTGTCAATACTTTATCTAAAGGTTTACTCTCTAAATTTTCCACACACTCACACCAGTTACAGCAAAGGGAAAAAAGCAGAGGAGAGAAAGAATTGCCTAGAAGAACCATGAATCAAAAAGAAAAACAAAGACATGCTGGAGTGGAGATGACACAAGAAAAAAAAAGAGAAAATAAAGGACATTGGAGAGAAGGTCAGACTAGAACACATCATCCCTGGTACACAGAGTGTTACTGTGGTATAATCAAAGCCTCTTGAAATAGCTGCAGTTACTTTAGAGGAGGAGTCTGGTAATCTTTTTCAAAAAAAAAAAATTCACTCCTTCACCCTGCTGGCCAACACTTGCATTATAAACGAGCCCTAAAATTACAAGCATTTACATGCTGTAATTGACATTAACACCTGTACTGCATGGGCTAGCTGGGCACGGCCGATCGATGATGCTGATATGCAAACAGGATTAAAGTCTGTCCCTAAAACCAAAGGTCACCGCAAATAATCTGCCATTGATTATACTTCATATCTGCAACCGCAGCAACTGTAGTGTTAATGTCAGCTGATTAAGGTGCAACGACATGTTCCAGCGCACGCAACTCGCTACGCAATTGGCATGAATCAACAACCACTATCAACACCTACATCTTGCGCAGATCTCTATGCACTCTCTATGTGAGAGAGTGAAAAAAAACCATAAAAACTTAGAATGTGATATTACGTCACTAAATGCTGGCCAGATTAGATTTGTAGTTAAATTAAGATGCTTGTGCTACCATAACGTACACAACATAAACAGAATCAATAAAATGCTTTGAGGAAGGCTTCAGGCACTCTGTCAGAGTCTTGTATAGTGAGTCCTAAAGGTTATAATAATGACACTTAAGTAGACATACAAAAAGAAAACAATAGTCTGTATGATTGGGTTAGTTTTAATGCACAAACTCACAGATTAAAAACTGTTCACTAACATAAGTCATCTTCTGACTGCTTTTACTTCACTATACCGTACAACTAATAGAATAGTTAATACAATGGTTCTACAGGAGACATCAACTGTTGTTTTAAAGGAAATCCATAGTTCTGCAATCTCATATAGATTGAGAAAAGCTCCATGTCTGATAGCACATTTGGTGCCGTGTTGCATCAGTTCTCATTGTGTAGTAGTTGATGTGACGGGCCAAAATATACAATTTGGGTAAACTATTGCTTCAGTGTATTAACATACAAACTCACAAATACAAGGGACACTTTATATAAACACCCCCATCCCCTGTTTACTGTCAGTGTCATAAAAACCCTGAGTCAGAGAATATCTTCGGAACACAAACAATATCACATAAACCTGCTGTAACTTAATCTGCTCTTACTAATCATCCAAACATTTTGCAGGGGCAGAATCTATTCAAAATATACAGCTACAATGTCGTTAGGATTAAACTAAAGCATGTAATTACGTTATGCTACTGTTTGAAGTATCTGCTTGAGGAGTGTCCCCAAACATAAACACACGACTTACACTCAAACAATGCCTGACATAAACATATCAATTTATCTGCGTGTGTTGTGTGTGTGCTTGGGTTTACTTGACAGGTTTGTACCCAAAAGGTTTTGCTGACTTTTGGGTCCAAACATGTCCCCAATATATAATTGCTCTTATTTGCAAAAACACTACAAAAATATGGTAAATAAAGTTTTTTATGTAAAAATGCAGAATGTTTTCTGTTAGTGTGGGTTAGGGTTAGGTTATATTATTTAAAACGTGTAAATAAAAACAATAGATGTCTATGGAACGTCCCCATTTAGATAATTAAGAAAACGTTTGTGTGTGTGTGTGTGTGCATGCGTGCGTGCGTGCGTGCATGAGATCTTGTAGACAAGCCGATACAGGCTATGCTGTGTTCTTGAAGCGGAGCCAGCAAAAATGAGGCTTCAACACAAAAACACACACAAAATGCAGTAGCATTGTGAATAATGGAAGTGTCTGATAGCTCCACCATTATGAGATTGAACGATGTGAGCATCGACCACTTTCTCTCCTCCTGACCTACATTACACAAACATACACTGCCAGTGTTTTCACAAACACATACTCAACATATACCTGGGACCCATAAAGCACCACTTCAAAATCTGCCAATCAAACTTAAAATATTTACCACTTTCTATGTGTTGCACAGTAAGTCCCTGCACTGGGCTGAAAATGTGCAGAATGATGCCCTCAACTTCATTTCACCCATCAGTGGCTGCCGTATGGACCACTGATCCCAGAGCAGCCCAAGCCCTAATTGAGCTCTAAACTCAACCAACAGCACACACTGATTCTAAATCAGCCCTTGGAGAGAATATCTGGCTTCACCACTAAAGGGCAGAGGCTCTAGAAGCTGTAATCCACTGACTGTCTAATGGAGGGAGAAATGTCCTTTGAGAGGAATGAGCACTAGTCTAATGCATCACAACCATTCACCCTCACGTGCACACAAAGGCCTTGTTTTCTGTGCCTATGATTCTGAAAGAATTTGATCAGGTAATCACAGTCATGAGAAATACTGAGGGATCGACAAGTGTGCTTGCGAGTGTAACTTCATGTAACCAGTCAAATTCCATTAGTTCACATAACTTCTGTTTATTAATATGTTAGAGTGAAAAATAAAAACCATCTCATTACGATCTATAGTCAGACTGTAAATCTGTTTCATCTCCTCATGCCACGTGTTAATGTGCTGAAGGTCTGTTTACCATTTCATCCATGTTTAAACATACACAGACACATTTGAAACTGTTCCATGATGTCCTTTAATTGAATTGACTAGGCCCTCATGCAACCAGTTCAAACAGTGCAGAATGACAATACTCATGGCCAGAGTTATTCAGCTATATGACCTCAAATGGGCTTTTAGTGTAGAACCTCTCATCTACAGAAGTTTGAAAGGAGGAGAACTAGTGAGGTTTTAGGGACTGGTTAACCACACATACAGAAATAATGAAGAGGACTCGTAACACTTTTCAGTTCCCGCCACTCTCTCGTTACCCGGCACTTTGTGGTCTTCAGCTGGACCTGACAAAAAGGCCAGAGAAGAAATAAATGAAAAAAATGCAGAACAACAAAGAAGAACATGGAAAAATGAAGATGAGTAAGACAGAACAGGAGAAGAAGGAAAAACAGAATAAATGGTAAACTGGTAAATGAAAGACAACAAAGGAAAATGGGGCAAAATAGAAAAAAGGGGCAAACTGAGGGAGAACGAAGGAGAATTAGGTAGAATTGAGGAGAACACTTAATACAGCTGGTCCATAACCTCATATTTGCTCTCCACCGTGTAGTGCCAGTTTAAACAAAACTATCCTGTCCATTTCCTCATTTTCTCATGGTTTTGGACAAGCTCCTGTCAACAGTCACATTGGCTGGAGATGCGCAGGATACACTTTCTAAAATAAATCTGAGTTTAAACATTCTCTGTACACTTTTTGCTAAACTTGAACCGACTAGTTAGCCCCTGACTCTGCTGAACTGCACCACTACTGTTTGGAGCTGGCACAGTGAAACTGTGTGGGCTTAAATATACATTCACTCATCACAGGGGGCTTTTTCCTGTCAGGTAGGTAAATAAATGACTGTGATTAAGTGGAACGATGTCTCCAGGTGGTTGTGGGTGAATTCACATTGCTCGCTCAGGTGCTCATGATCAATATAGTGTGGGTGCGACACATTTTACTTTTCAAGACTAGCCAGGCCTGTGCATCCAATTAATCCACTGTCTGACTATATTCCTTAAGTCTGGGTGGGCAAAATTATAGAGTTTGGAAAAACACATAGGGCCCACTACAACCCAAGTCCAAACCACCCAGGGACAGTGTATGGGAGGTCTCTCCAGTTTCTTCGTGTAGATTTCCCTCTTTATAATCAACTGGAGACACTAGCAGTAATGAAGACATAGCCTCAAACCCCGAAACCACATCACATAACTCATTTCTGTGCTTCTAATGAGTCATATCAGCGGAGCGGACATAAAAGAAACATGTTTTGTGATGAGTCACAGAACAGTAGCGAGAGTTTGGGTCCGAACGCACAGTAAACATCCTCCACTTTATGTCATAGAACAGTAAATGACATCAGAAAGCTCAACATCTGGAAAGAGTGAATTTCCAGTTTGGGCTAAAAAGTAGACACAAAAATTAACTCAAAATTAACTGAACAGAAATTCAGAGAGCACTTTCTTAGAAAGACATTGAATTGTGAATCAAAAAAAAGACAGATATGATTAAAAATGACTTATCTGAAAGGAAGGCATAAAGAAACAATCTGACTCAGAAATAAAACTGACTCTGTACTTACTGGATTTACAGTCCTGTGGCCTTTGTTTGCGCCATCTGTGATGTAATGGTTCAAAAGGGTGTTAACATTCCCTGTGCGATTGCTATTCATCCTTGATGAGGCCTTCTTCAGAGCTTGCGCTGGTGTGAATACACTGAATAACTACCCAACAATTTATATTACATATTTAATCAACAGTGTAATCTAAGGAGGACTACAAGGGCTAAGGGCAGCATTTAGGACAACGCCATAAAGGCTAGTGACCTTGTGCCCTTGCTAGTAATTCTAGTAAATGCTAGTAAAAATTGTGCATTTTTGTCTGATTTAGATGCTTCATAGGTTATTGTTTTCCTTTCATCAACCTGCTTCATTGCTGCCACTACGGAACTTTAACCTCCCTAAATCAAAAACTTTCATCTTGAATCTTGACTAACATCTTTCCCTCTTCAACTTAACCAAACCTTATACCTTTTATTTTTGTTCTCTCTGTGGATTTCTTGATTAGGACACTTCTATGTTAAGGTCCCTTTAAGACATCCATCTGGTCAGAGCAGAAGCACAAGTAGAACATTCACACATATTTGTTTGGGGCTGGGACCAGACTCCAAACATCAGCCTTATCTCCAAACAACAGAAGCAACAGCAAGGTGCTCGTTGGATCAGTTTCAGAACTATATCCCTGTAGGTCTCCATGCCTATTGAAAGGTGGTCACAAATACTGATGTTCTGTAGCTGAGCTTCAGGTGAGAAAGAAACAATTTTCTCTTTCATCTTGTATACCCTTTAAACTTAACTTAGGAAAAAAAAAATTAACTGTGAAGTATTTTTATACCATCCACAAGACCCCATACCAGCTACTAAAACATAAGGAATCTAACCCTTAAGTACTGGAACATTAAAACAGGCCATTGAGAGGTGTGTAATGTCTGGCCATTTAGGTGGTTTGTGTTTACTTCTTACTCAGCTAAAACTAAGCCAATGGCTCATAAAGAGGCTCCAGAAAGCCATTTTTAAAATCATTCATGAGGTCATGTGTAACGTCATGAAGTATTCTCGAGGTTGCACCGGCACACTCCAAGCTCTCATTCCAGACATTCCTACAGCCTTTAAACTGACGTCAGCTACCTGACTAAAAGGGATGTAGAGCAATGCTAGCTAAAGACTAACACATTCACTTTAGCGTAAACTGACACAATGACGCTGGAGGTGTGATGATTCTGTGAAGATTCGGTTGAGGAAATAACACCATCACTGCAGTGTCTTGCCTAATTGGATTATTTTCCCACAAGCACTCTTCTCACTCTTTACCCTCCCCCGCACATGTATCAGTACCAGACAATCTTCGGTGTTGAGGGAAACTGAGCACGAGAGCTCTATTACCTACTGAATAAAGTAACAGGAGCAGTGTTTCATGCGCTGCTGGTTAGAATCAACTCTGTGCCTGTCTAAGTCATCATGAAATCAAAAATGACCCCATTTACTTTTGTACTTTAACATGTTTCCTTGTGTTATTGTTCATTATTGCACATGCAGAAAAGTGTTTCAATTGTTAATTTGCAGTGAACAGACCTTTACAGGAAGCATGGTAGAGGGTGTAACCATTATTCCTTAGCTTCAAACGCAAGTTCCACAACGCAATGAGATCCCAGACTGCCTGCCTAGCCCTGCTCTGTGTAGCTTACTGTTCTACAATCCAACAAACAGTGTGGTTAAATATAGAAGAATCTGGGCCTGTGGCTAGACCTAGGAGCATCCATTGATCTCTTCGACTGTTTTACAGGAACCAAAGGACAAAGCCTGGGATTTCAGATGTCCACATATTCTACGTTTGCGCGTGCACACACACACACAACTCAGAAATGTATTTATTGTACTGTCTGACTGCTCTCAAGTCCCAGAACTTTTCTCCTTTTTCCCCTCTGTGATGCATTTACATTTTACATTTATGCATTTGGCTGATGCTTTTATCCAAAGCGACTTACAGTGCATTGCATGTATACATGCTCTACAAACTGAGCTACAGGAACACTAATAATTAATACTAATAATACCACCAACTGAAGCTTGCATTGTAAGTGGGATAAGATTTAGGAAGAGACTTCTTGTCCACAAGTCACAACACGTGACTTATGGCTCAATTTTCAGGAAGCAGACATGAGTAGCTGCAGTCTTACACTAGTGGAGAATAGATCTGTTGTCACCTTTGTGCACTGAAACGCAACACAGAGTCCTGGAACAGCGAAACAGCCCGGCTTTCTCACCACAGACACTGCCCTATTCAGCAAGCTGAGCCAGGGGAGGAACGGATCACACATATCAGCCAGCCTTCCCACCCAGATCTCTCACTCCTCCTCCAGCGGCAGGAACTACTGACTTCTCTGCTGGGAACCAAGCCTACAGTGTTCCATTGTAAGAACCAGTCTCCCACATGTGATTGAGGGAGAAACTCAACACAAATGCTTCCATTCTACAAGGCCGTGGAAGGAAAAGAATGATGGGGATGTGGGGTGGAGGGGGGGTAGACGGATGTGGCATCACTGCTGGTTGAACCTCTGAACCATGAGTGGGAGAGAGCTGGCCAAGGTATGAAAGGGATTGTGGAAAAAAGAATGGTGTTTATGGCAGCAAGGGGAAGATAATCTACATCTTGTAGAGCAGTTGGACCGGACAAAACATGAAACATCTCCTCCGATTAGCCTGGGGTGGAATACATATAAGAGAATAGCAGGGAAAACTGCTGTTTAATATAGAAAAGTGTGAATTGCTTAAATGGGACCTCCCATTTCAAACATAACTCAAACGAGAAGGTTAAAATGTCTTGGCATTTAAAAACCAAGTTTACCCACCCTCAGTTGGAAACCGCATTACGCACCCAGAGATCCATTTATGTATTTCTCCCCAACGCAGTCCTCTAAGAAATCAATGAAACTCCAGGAAGCCACGCTGATTAGATTCCGCGATTCAGCTGCGTGCACGAGCCTTTCATCATGTTTACTCCTACTCGCTTCCATCTAAACACGTGTAACTGTACTTTATAATCAGCTAATACTCAGTGGGCGTTAGCGCAGCAATGAAAGCTTTCATAAGAGGTTCTAAAACTTCCACAAACCGCTCCCAATGCTCCACAGTAAACAGTGGGAAAAAAACTGTACCAAAACATAAAATGCTATGAAATATCCCGCAAGCTGTGCGACTTGACAGTTGGCATGGTGCTTTGAATTTTAATGCTTAATTTGCATGCTATGCACTGCTGCATGCTGGCAATTAATTTTTATTAACTCAAAACATGACTCAAAATTCTAAATTTTTTTTTGAACAACAAAAATCTTTGAATGTTGGTAAATTTGTGTAGATTTGTTTTGCTTTGGTCAGCAAAATCAAAATGGCAATTCATGCTCCTTTGAGTCAGCTTGACACGAAAATGATTTCCTTCAATGCTTCACCTGTGACCCTGCGTATATTTCCAGGCTCAATGCATCAAGTCAACCTGAAACTGATCTCAGTGCAGAAGTCACATTTGACATCGTCTCAAATGTCACCAGGGAAACACAAAGGGGAAACCCTGTTTCCCTAGCATTGCTAACCGCTGGCTAACCTTAAACATGGCTCCCCTACAATTCACATAGACTCACAACCTAAGGGGCTGTGCAAATTTATATGGAAACCACAGAGTAAGAGTAATTTTAGTCAAGTCAACCGTAACAAAGATGATTAAAGACAAGTTCTCTTCACAATCCCACTTTTCCAAAGCACTATGGACTGCATTTCTATGAGGCTTAGGTGACTTGATTAATATGTGACAATCCAGTAGCTCAGGTTCACAACATGTTTCAGTTCTAACAATGAGGTGACAACACAATAACATTTCAACAAAACCATGAGAAGGGGTGGGGGGTTCACTACAGGAAGTGCAGGCATTTCTCCCATAATGTAGGCAATCGCTGTTACAAGCACACATATAGAAGCTTGATTTAAATATCCAGGTTAAGCAAATAGTTTGTTTCAGTGCAGGTGACTCAGACACTTTCACTGAGAGGAAATGGTGACTGAAATACAGAAAAACATAGCAAAACAGAGGGAGGGGAAAACACAGCTTCGTAGTGCTCTGAGAGTGTAGGATGCCCAGCCCGTGAATTCTCTTTTACAGTAGTGTATGGTCATGACACAGACAAATTAAACAACTTTGATTTTCAAATCAATAGTGTTTAGATTTAAAGAAAAAGGGTCTAAAAACAGCTAGACAAAACACAACAAAATGGAACTGGAGCCAATGTGAATTTAAAATCATTTGTTTTTACACTCATGGACATTATGAATGATTTATTGGTGTACGCTATTCCAAATAAATTATTTGAATTCAACGTAATCTTTTAATTAAAATGGTTTGCAAACCGTTTTGTGACAAGTCAGTTTTTTTTAACTTGCCGCCATCTTAAAAACAGAACTAAAATCTAAAAAAGTATGCGCGAACACAACTATAGCATGAAAGAAAACATGGCTTTCAATGAAAAAATTCTGAGGATGAGAGTAACAGGAAGACATGGCAGATCAAATACAAAGACAGAGGCAGGCATAAAACAATCACATAACTGATTTTCAGATGTTCATTTACCAAATACAGTAGCAACAAGAGCAATAGGTTTCGATCAGTACCGTTACGATTCGGGAACTGAATTTTCATGACGCTCACTGCCTATTTAAAGCCTCACGCTACATTTAATCTACAAACAGACCTTTGATTTGGGTGCTTTTACAGCATCTATTAGCATAGTGTGAAGACAAGCGTCCTAAATGGAGACAAACTAACTGAATGAGCCATTTATGGCTGTTTAAAGAAATTTTCAACAATGACAGATGGCTTGGCACAGGAAGTGTTGCCTGTCCACAAAAGTCAAAGCAAGAAAGCAAAATTGATTTTCTTAAAGTTGCTAACAGTGAGACCAACATGCAGACATATTAAAATATGAGAATTGGCAGGAATTACGAAGTTTTGTGGCATTCAGCTTAACAAAATGAAGATGCTGAAAATGGCAGAGCTTCAAGCAATCACTCAATATTTGTAAAATAAGGAACAGTGCATGCTAAGAGGGAGGTTGCAGTGGTGCAAAAACAAAGCCTTAGGGCCAAATATGATGATTTTGGATTGTGACACCTGTACAAAGACTGAAAACCACTGTTTTCCTATGTTTGGCTAAGTATAGAACACTACTTTGTACATGGCACAATGTGGTGTCACAATGAAGTCAATCACGCATGCATAAAATTCAAATGATTTCCACAGCATATGTTCTACATACTGTAGAAACACTAGTAGTACGTTAGCATAGGTTGTGTATGTTTTTGAAAGCATAAGTACCATGGCAGTGCCACGGCCAGCCTCTTAGCAGCCGGTTAAAGGCAGGACAATGCCCCCTCAGAGCCCTGTTAAACTCAGGGGTGTGCAGCGTACCCATCAAAAGCACTTTTTGTTCTCCTACTGTAGTGCCAGCCAATCAGAAGCCATTGAGAGATGCCAAGCGACCGCAGACTTGGCCAGGCAGCTTCATAGCGCCGCCCACCTCTCCCCTCCCACTCCCCGACAACAGCAGCATGCTGCTCTCTTTCATAGCCACTCATTTGCTCACTGGCATGCTCTCTTGCTCTCTGCTGTGTAAGTAGTTAACTCTTTCTCTGCACAGGTTGAGCATACAGGGGAGACGGAGAGTCTTTCTCTTAACCTCTCTGATCTTTCAGTTTACTCACAAGGTCATCAGCTGTGAGTGGCAACAAGAATCCACTGAATGAGAGCCTGAGGGACTCATAAATAAATGGCCTCAAATGCACACAAGCTCGCACAAAAACACACATATGCTCGCACACACCCTCCTGGGCCTCTGGCTATTGTAGCAGCAGCAATGGAAGGTCAGGCTAGTTTATGCAGGAGGAAAAACATGCCATTTCTTTTAACGACTGAACAAGCCCTGAATTGCTCTTATGGCTCTCAGAAATGCTGAATAAAAAGAGCTTGTAAATATTTTTATGCACTAGGAATGTCTAGGGCTACTGGTCAATAAATCAGTACAAAGAAATGCTACCAGTCTTTATGCAGGGTCAATGGTACAAAGTACAGAGTCTGTTTGGTACCAGCTTTGGCCCTGTGGTAAAATGTAGCGTGTGTAATTGGTTAAATGCACTTCTTGTTAAATGATCTGTCTTGGCAAGGTACAAGATAGAATACAAGATAGGTACAAGATAGAAAATGTGCCGAAAACAAATAGAATCTGATGTGTGGCAACATATAAAGGACTGTGTTAATAGCATGTTAGCTGATTGCTATATAGTATTGTGTATTGAATACTGGTATCAACTACTGAAATTTTTGGTATCGTGACATCCCTACTATACATAAATATGGGGCAAACAGAGGGAAAAAATATTACTTCTGTGATGTTGGATGTGAGCCGATGTTTCATTCTGCAGAAGTGTGGGTTTGGGTAGAGTGATGGGCCTGTCATCACAGCTGTTAACGCTTCAGGCTCTGTATTCTCCTTCCTCTATTTCTCTTTTTCATGGTGAGCAGCAACAAAGACAGCCCATCCTCCCCCCCACACACACTGTGTAAGCAGGGGACAGCAGTTAACAGTAGTCTGACAGGAAGACAGCCTTCAGAGGCCATCTTAAAGCCTTCTTCTATAACAGGCAGGCTACACAGTTATCAGTTTGTTTGTATCTGTAGGCAAATTACACCTTTATAACATGGATCCTTGCACTTTTCCTTCTTTTGAAACACACATTCCTCCCCATACATTTTTTCTTCAGGAAATTCTTTATGGCAAAGCTGTGCACCAGTGCTGCTCTCGATAATTTCAGATATTTTTAGACCTGATCTCTCAGAGCACGAATTTACAGTCCCACAAGAAGTACATGCACATTCACACATGCCAGGAACTAAATTAAATGCAAATTAAAATGAAAAACAATTATTAAATACAAAACAGCCACTGAAATCTTCTGAAATCTGTTTGGGCTTCTGGCTGTGCAACAACAGAATAATAATTTATCCAATTATTTTGAAGGCACATAAAATCGAATTTCACACTAACAGCTAACAACTTCTAGGTACTCTCCAATCCAAGCATATGATCTGTCTAGGGAATAGATTCCTTGTCAATACCCATGACGCCTGCAAACTGATAGCAGTTTATGTCCACAATGTTAACCAAGGTAATTTCCATCAGGAAGGACAGGTGAAGATGTTAGCGGTTGGTGCATTAAGGTGATTAAGGCCTGTGTTAAACAATGTAACTACACAGCCAAGGTTGACCTGACAGTTAAATCCAAACCACTTGCAACTGCAAATGTCACCTGTAATAGTATCCTTAACACCACCATTTAAACTTTTATCTGAAGACCATTAATGACACAAACTAAAGAAAACACACTGAAACGAAAGAGAAGATGGTTCATGTATGCTCACAAATCTCCTGCAACTTGTTAAAATAAAATCAGGAGGAAATCCCATGAACTGGAGCAATCTGTCAGATTGTTCCCTTACAGGCAAAAATAAATAAATAAATTTAAGGCCCTGAAAGTGTGCCAGTGATCTCCCAGAAGAGTTAGCCAAATGAAACCTCAAAACTTCCCCACACTATTTTCTCTTGCTGCAGGCCTCACTTTAGCCATTAGGAAAAATACACTAAAGGAAAAGACCTTATAACTTTTCTTCAAAATACACTTTCACCATGTTATCCTAACATTATTGATCTGGTCTACTGCCAAGCGAACTGCAATTATTTATAAAAACGGAGCAGAAAATCTCTCAGACTGACTTTTAAAACATCTCATCTGAGGTAAACGTCCAAAAGAATTCAGCTGAGCTCAATTAATAATAGTGAGGAAATCTTCACTATTTCTATTGTTTATACTTAGTGTTAAGGGTTTGTTAAGACCTCTAACCCTAAACTTTGGTGCATGCAAGACAAGTGCTTCTATCTAAAACTGCTTTTTCTTGTGCAATAAATGCTTTTGAAAGGTTAAAACCAGTTAAAGGGCTCCAAACCTGCTGTTTTTCCAGAACGCTGATAACAGACACTCAGCACAAACTCGATTTACTCTTTACAGGCACTTCGTCAAGCATGAAAGAGCAAGTCATTGTGACCATTGTGTCACCAGAGTGCCCAGACGATTTACGGTCTTTCCCCCATGAGAAGGGGTTGACAGTTAATGCACTGCACGCGTTACACAACATCCAGGGGACAGCTTGTGACAACAGACGCTGCACACATGAGCAAACTGCATTTGCCATGTAATCAACACACTCATACCCCCAAAAACAGGCATGGAAAGATGACCAGTCTCGCAGAGACAACATTATTATGTTACATCATATTACAGTGCATTAGCTGGAGGAAGAGGACAATTTGGCAGGATAATACAGAGCCAAAAAGAGTTAGGGCTGAAAACTGATCGCGGGATTGGATGGGCTGCTCCTCTGGGAGTCCACAGGATTTCAACAGCACTGGTTTGTGGCTGACAAACCACCACCCATTAGCTTGCCTGCTATTAGCTGACCAACTTTATTTTAAGGATTGTAAAAAATACATGCGGACAATTGAAAAAGAGATAGCCTCAGCCTGACTGTTTTTTTAAATGTTTCCAAAAATACCCTCGGTGGCATATAATATTTCCATTTTATGAAATGGATAGTTCTGGCTCTATAATATAAACCATAAGCAATGTCATTTAAAAACAGCACAAATCAGTTTGTTACCAAGTTGCCATAAATCTTTACAAAAGTGTTGAAACCATGCGCAGTGCTGCAAGTTTTCAGCGACACAATCTGTTGCATGATGCCATACAATCAGAGCCACACAGCTAATTACAACAAAACTGAGGTTTAATATACAGTTAAGTGGAGCAAGGTTTTGGACCAATGAGAATTCACCAATGAAAACATACACAATGTTGTCAATCACCATGGCTGTTCGTGGGTAGTAAAAAAGGAAAATTTACTGTGTGGCATTCTATCAAACCACGTCATGCTAAGATACCTGTATTACAATTAATAAATTGTTTGTGTTTATTCTTATTTCATTTTTTTTTTACTGAACTTTAGTGTCTTTCCATACACCACTTGAGACTATGCACAAATTCAAAGTTAAGGACTCTGCATGCCTAAAACCTCCCTTAACCATGGTAAAATCAATGTAAAGCACAGCCTCTTATATCTTATTGCTTTATTAACCCCCCTACAATTTGCATTAAGGACTGTTGGCCAGTTCACTAGTCTGTCAAAGCATAATAAGCTCAGATAAGAGAATTCAGTGTACATTTGTGTTCTCAATGACGGGTCTTGAGACTGAGGGAAGGTGACAGTTTGAGGTTCGAGGGGTTAACAGGGGCTCAGAAGACAGGCAGGGGGAAAAATAAACTGACAGCAAGATAAGATTATCAGTTGCTGTGGTGGTGAAGGATGCAACCACAACAGAAAGTGACAGTTAACAGGAGCACAGTGGCCAGCTGACCACAGACAGGCACTGCGCAAGACCTGCCTACTCTCCACTGCACTGAAACAGAAATTGAGCAGCACATGGAGAAATGCTTCTGCTCTTCAATCATGTGGCTTGCTTGTCTCAATTTCTTTTTTTTTTGTACCATTTCATGCTCTGTCAGCATGTGCTCATGCACACACTGCTACAGTACAAACAACCCAATCAGAAAACTAAGAAAACACATGAAAAATATTTTTTAAAAACAAGAATATAAAGGGGAAAAGTAATATTGTAAGTATAATTCATGCAATGGAAAAGACTGTAGTATGCCAGTTTTATAGCAAGTACAAGGAGTTAAAGGAATGGTTTATGCTTGTTTGTTTGTTTTAACCCATGTAACTTACAAGCAGAAATTTATAGCACATTTTAGTCCTTGTTTCCTTTTCTGTGCATGGATAAAAGCTGCACAAGATTCTGCATAATATCTCATTTTGTGTTCAAATAAATAAATACACACAATACAGGTGATGACAGAATGTTCCTTTTTTTGGTGAATGTTTCATTTAAGAAAGGTGAAATTAATGGAAACAACTGGGACTATATTCTTCACATTAGCCATTATCACACTAAAGTAAAAATCCATACTGATGTAAAACAAATCATAATAGGCGAGTCTCTTATATAACACACACTAACAAAGCATCCACTCTCACCTCGCTTCCAAATCTGCTTTTTTTCAGTCAGATTAGGCCATGAGGGCCTCAGACAGATAGCCAGGTGTTAAAAGCTCACTGAGGTCTTTTTACGGATCAAACAAAACTCATTCTCACAAGCAGATCACTGTCCAAACTGTAGCAGTTAAGAAATGATTTTCACCTCATGGATTGCTGTTACTTCCTCACAGATGACTGTCTTCCCAGCCTGTCAGTAGGGAGGCACTAAAAGGGCAGCTAAAACAAAAAAAATGAGAAAAGAAAAAGAGCAACAAGAGCACCCGATTTTGCACAGTGACAGTCGGCTTAGTGTGTCCTGGTCTTTAGCATGAAAATGCACAACAAAAAGTGTGGAATTGCAAATGAATGAGTATTTTTGTCATTTAATACAGAATACAAATCGCTGCTGAATACAGTTTTTCCAAGCCAAGAAAATGGTGATTTCCCCCATCTGTGAACAAAAACAGAAGTTGTTCTTTTTCTACTCATGCTTGTCTCTTACAGAGACTTTCCACAGGAAGAAGACTGCGAAGAATCTCTGGTCCTTCACAGACACTAAATATGAGTAATTTGACGCTTTAGCGAAATATTTGCTAGAAAATGTGACACCATTCTTCTAGCTAAATTACAGGATTTAAAATAAAAGGCTGACTAAATCTGTAAATTCTACCTTGTGCATGTGTACATTAAAACACACTTACTGGAAACACAACACTGTCACTCAATATTACTGCAATTACTGTGTCAGGAGTGACATTCAATAATATGCATTTGCTCATAAATCTGTCAGCGCATCGGCGAGCCAACTTCGCCTCGGCTCCTGCCAATCCGTCTCTCACTCACAGCAGTGTGTGAATTACACATTGACTTTTAAGAGGGTTGACTTTGTTATTAAAGGAACTTAACTATAGTTAACTTCTAAGTATGCAGTCTGCTGAGGTGCGTCTCATTTCACAATTGTAAACTTGGCATTATGTATACAAAGTAATAAATATGAATACTATTAATATTAATAAACATAATGAATAATAAAACAGAAAGTGCTTGTGCAGCCAACCATTATCCTCACATAACCATTGCCTATGTTCGTAATTTGATTGGGTGCCAGAATAAAATACACACTCACACAAAACTTTTGTGGGTAGAATGAAATGTTATTTCAAAACACATTTCCTATGTTATTTGTTGAATAAAAGCAGTTTAGTTTATATACTTCGCTTTCATTTCTACACTTAGTAATTCACACACTCCCAGGTTAGCTACCGAAGTGCTACGTCCATCAAATGCAAAGTTACAGAGACCACTGTAAGTGCATGAAAATCCAATCACAGCCTGTCCTAAAGGATGCGTCCACTGAAACCCAGCAGCACTGATTCAAGTACTGCTCTCAGAGGCCGAGAGAGCGGCAGATGATGATGAAGACGAGAAGAGCAAAGGCGCTTGCAGCTCACATTGTGTCTGCAGAAAGATAGACAGCTAACAGACAATGCCATTAAACTACCAGTCTGGGCTACGGCATCACTTATCAGCAAGCAGGATCAATATTAGCCCAGTCTTTCCGTTGAGTACCTGCATATAAACAAAATGACATTATGCACACCAACCCTGCTGAACAACTGCAAGAATGCTAACGGGCATTTGTGCAAATGGGCTGTGTTAAACTGAATGTTTACCATGAGGGTGCAAACCTAGGGTCAGCCAAACGCACAAAATTCAGGACACCCATCGATCTTTAACAGCCTGGTTTACGAGCTTGTCGCTTCATCCGTGTTTTCCTAAAAAAGCACTTATGGATTTGTTGAGAATACCTGGTTCATGAGTGAGCAGTTAAGAAGCTTGTTCTGTCTCCGTGGAGCAGCCAGATCTTATTATGGGCTCTCAGCACCCGCCGAGCACAGCTACTTTCAGACACTCAAGTGGCGATTCAAAAAAGGCAAAGAGACGTTGTGTTCTGGCACTGGGGTGGTTACTATGGAAACATAGTGGCTAGGCCCCTGTGATGGCATAGTGCATGCGTGTTCTGATGTTCTTTTTCCTAAAGACAGTTTTGTAGTCACTATGGTAACGTTAAATCTTACTTTCATTTATATAAACTTTTGAGGCAACTGTTTGCTCTGTGTTAATTAATTTGGAACTTCTGCCTTGAGTTAACATTCAACAGTTCATTTAGAATTGCTTGTTTCCAACCTGACAGTAAATGTGAGAATTCGGCAAGTTGCTCGTAAATGTTGTTTACGGGGCTGCATGCCAAGAGGACTGATGACTTTGATAAGCTTATTGTGGGGTAAAGAATGATTTAAATTCAGATCACTTTACACAGCTAGCAGCACCATTAGTCAACATGGCTGAAACACGATTTGGAACTGGATTTAATGATATTATGTGGATCCTGTCAAATTTGTCCTTGACTGTCAGAGGGTTTTGAGAGTTAAACAAAAGACTGTCATTTAAACCACAAGCAGGGTTGCGTTTCAGTGCCTAATACGGTGTTAAATAAAAATCCTTCATTATGAGGGTTAGCTTATGCTTAAAGACCATTTAAACATCTAGACATGCTTAATGAAATAACACTGGAAATTTACAATTACCTGTTTTAATGAAATTACCACCATATGTGTTCAAAAGAAACTTACAATTGTAATTTAATTAATTGGGATATAATTTTTTCTTTTCCACTGCCCTATTGCATGGACCATTGAAAGTCATTATTTATAACTTGTATATATAGCTTCATAACATCAGACAAGCACAATAATAGCCAATTAAATGTCTCTAATGTTGACTGGCATATACCTAAACTAGTTTCAAAGGCAAATACTGATATGTAATATCACTGTAATATTTTTTAGTGTCACCTCTAACATTAGCGCAAGTCACACAAATCAAGATATTATATAGAATATTACCAAAGCTTCCTCTGCCACAA
Source organism: Chromobotia macracanthus (assembly GCA_036877525.1). NCBI lineage: Eukaryota > Metazoa > Chordata > Actinopteri > Cypriniformes > Botiidae > Chromobotia > Chromobotia macracanthus. Next base: position 2,433,155 of record JAZGTH010000037.1, read on the forward strand.
AGAAACAGAACTGCCAAAAACCTGAAAGTATCCCTAAAACACAGAAGTCTGGAGAGACCAAACAAATGATTAATGCTGTATACAGAAACAAACACAGTGTAAATATTTCAGCGGCAGTTTCCATTGTGTTGGCATCACTACAATGAAAGAAGATTCTTAGCTAAACAGCAGCTTTTGTAGCCTTAGGTTCAAAAATAGGACATCTCTTCTTGATCAAAAAAATAAAGCAGCATGCAGTAATAAACAACACTTCTGTCATGGCAGGTCAAACACTACAAGAGTGCACGTCACACCATGGCCCTCAAAACTAGACAAAACAAATAACCCCAGCGTCAGGCCCATAAGAGGCCCCAATGGCCTCTGCTCAGTCAGCTGAACTCGCACAAAAGCAGCCGCATGGCTCCCAGCGGCACACATCTCGCCTGCTAATGAGAGATGCAGCACTGAATTACAAATCTTCTCACAGGAGGTTTAGTGCCCCACACTTCCATTACATCGCTCTAAGGAGGAGGTCTTCCATCTAAAAACACTCTTGCTCTCTCTCGCTTACACTCGCATGAAAACCACAGAGGCTGATTTTAAAAAGCCTGAAACGATTACGGTATAAGCCACTTCCTCATTACAGTAAATGTTTTCAGTATGGCTGCTTTCACAATTAAAGTACAGTTGATTCTAATATACACCTGATCACTGCTCGATTCCAGTGTTTCCTAATCCTGGTGCTGGAGTATTCTCAATACTACACATTTAGGGATGTCTCAATGTAACCCACCAGATTTGATTTATCAGGTCATTGGCAGAGACTACCACCCAATTATCTGTGCTAAAAAAGAATGTGCAGTGTTGCAGTTACACCAAGACCAGGACTGGGAAACACTGCTCTATTCCAAAATCTTGTGAAGTGTTACAATTCAGGTTCCCCAGGCAAAAGCTGTTCCAAAAGGTAGGCATCTTAATTATGCAGGTCCCTAAGAATTTGCCCTAAACAAAGTGTTTAGGGTAGCTGCATATGCATCCTTTTAAGAAAAGCCAGAATTAGAATGCAGGCAAAAAATCCAAGATGTATTAAAATCAAAAACTTTTACACAATGCATTAGGTTGCTACCTATGTAGCAGTGTGTTAAATTGTGTTCTAAATAGCAAATTAGAATGCTGCCATAGAAGAAAGCTGCCTATGTAGGCAGTAGACCACGAGGCAGCTCACTAGATTTTGGAACAGAGTATGTGTTCGTAGCATGTCAAAAGACATTCTGAAATTTAGGACTAGGCACAATGAATCATACAACAGACAGAGGAAAAGACACAAGCACCTCCAGAAAACTGAACAGTCTGTTAGCGTCACAGAGAGGAACACAGTTGTGAAAGAGAAGTAGGCTGCCAAAACTGCTGCCTGTTGCTGCCACGTCTTGGCCACATGTCAGCATTTACGACAGAATCAGTGAGGTTACTGTCTTAAGCCAAGTGCAACAAGACTAAAACACAAAAGGAACTGAAAAAGCATGTCTGAAAATACAAATCAAAGAGGAACAAATTATTTTACATATCTGATGTACCAGTACTGGCATTATCCGGGTATTAGGGTGAGAAAAGCCCAATACTGAGGAATACTAAGGTCTCACGAACCAAAAAAAAAACAGTTAAAACTATGTGGCTACAGTAGTTTTGTAAGAAATACAGTTCCTATAATACACAGGATTTAAGATAAATTAAAGTTTTTCTTGCAAAAACTCTGCAATGTTGAGAAAAGGTGTAAGTGGTCATTGTCATCTTTACTAAGGTGAAAAATTGACTGCAGTCATCTCTGAGATCTTAAGATGAGGTCTAAATCTATACCAAGAAAACAGGACCCAGACCAACAAAAAATAATGAGTCCCAAACCAAGACACATTTGTGTGGTCTTCAGAGGCCCAAAGTACAAGACCACATATTTAAAACTCCAACACTGGCCTAATGATATAGCCATTCTAGTAGTTAAATGTCCAAACCCAGTTGTTCGTGATTTATGTCTACCAGCTCACCACATGAACAAACACTCCATCTGATATTCTGTCCTCTTATATCATCATAATCAAAGTACAGGTCAGAAGAATGGAGGCAGGCAGGGAGAACATTCCTTCTGAGTGCAACACTTAAGCCATAACACTTATCAAAGCGTTGCTGCACATTTTTGTCAACGGACCAAATTTCTTGCATTATGTAAGCGCATCCACATACGTAACCACCTGTATGTTTTTTGTGTTGCAGTGTGTCCTGTGAAAGGTGTCACACATAGACCCTGGTGCTTGAGAATATCGAATCACTTATGATAGCAAAGGTCACATTGCATAATGTGCCAAGCCTCTGATGTAACAGTCATAAAGGAGAACAACAAAAATGGCAAGCTCATCTATTACCGTTCTAGGTCAAATTCACATAATGTTGTGAGGTGGCGCTTTGTCTTTTGGCTGGGGACAACAGCAAACTGCTTCAAGGAATTCTTAATATAGAAGACAAAACAGGAAAATAAAATTAAAAAAGTGCTGCTCCTGCCAGCTTCTTGCTGTCCAAATGATTTGGCATTTTCGCATTCAGAGTATGCAAGTATCCGCTGTTGAAATTACAATCGGTTCTGCAGTAATATGGCAGACAATTGCATTTACATTTCAAAATGAAAGCAGTATAAAACATGCTGATCTTGAAGCTGTCATATCTGATTAAATTTAATTTTTAATAAAGCATAAAAATTCTCCAGAAAATAGTTAACATTCAGACTCTGTATGAACGTCATAGCTGCATTCACATTACTGGCCTCTAGGATCTTATGTAAACATTGGCCTATATTTGTCATCAGTGTGAACAGACTGCACCTTAAAAGACCTGCACACATTTACAAAATATGTTAAAACCAAGTGCATTATAATTACAACAACCACAACAACAAAAATCATATATGCCTGACAGTCCATCAAGTAATCACAAAGTACAGTTAATTAACTAATATTGCTGATACTAAGGACAGGTACTCTGCATGTTGTTTAAATTCGTGCATCCCCCCAGTATAAATCAAATCTGCTGTTTCTTTCCTCTAATATTTTTGATTACACCCTGTTATACCATTTTATACCAAACACTATTTGTTTGTGGCTAACATGCAGTTTGATTGTGGCTTTGCTGGGACAATTTTAACTGTATTCTTTGTTTGTTTTGGGCCTCTATCTAATCTATTAGAAGACATTTCCAATTAATTTCTGTGATGTTGCCATCTTCAGAATTAACTAACTAGTCAAAACCAATGTTTTTTCATGCTGAAAGTGCTAAAATAGTCAGTCTTGGGCATCTTAGCTTGTTACAACCCCTTACTAACTCACAAAATTAAATCGGGCCTTTAACAACAGCTGGCATCCTGAGGTCTGATCCATGAATTCTGCCATGTCACATGCTTAAAATGTAAAAGAGCATTATGAAAATAACATTTGCATCAAAACACAGGGTTAAATGAAGCGCTAACGGCAGGCGCTGAAACACAAACTTGCAATCTCACATACAGAGCCTTGCAGATTTCTTCTCACAAATGGATGAGGTGGCCACATTTACATTGTAAAGCTGGAGGACTCAGAGAGGGGGAAGGGGTCATAGGGAGGGCTCAGTGAGCCTTGGCCCTGCTCTCTATTTTTGTTTCCAGGTTTTTTTGTGCACCACACACTGCTGTGGATTTTTCAACTTGGTCCTCATCAGTTGTACGCCTGATGAAACAAACACTGACAGCTTCTTTACATTTGTAAAGGCCCCTACAGCAGCTGTGCCTATCCCACCACACGTCTATGAATCAAGGCCCGACCCCAGCTGGGCCCGCAGAGAGAGAGAGAGAGAGAGAGAGAGAGAGAGAGAGAGAGAGAGAGAGAGAGAGAGAGAGAGAGAGAGAGAGAGAGAAGAGAGAGAGAGAGAGAAAGAGAGAGAGAGAGAAAGAGAGAGAGAGAGAGAGAGAGAGAGAAAGAGAAAGAGAGAGAGAGAGAAAGAGAGAGAGAAAGAGAGAAAGAGAGAGAGAGAGAGAGAGAGAGAGAGAGAGAGAGAGAGAGAAGCAACTAAAAGAGTAGAATAGCCACAACCCCCATACCATGTGCCATGTTCATTTCAACAGAACAAGAACACAAATGAGTGCTCTGACTGTATTCATTAACCAAAGTTCAAAATCAAAACTGGCATAACTCTTCGCTTTAAAAACAGCCCTCAAAAATAATTACACAGAGAAGTTGCTTCAGAGTGTCAGGACGGTGTCATTGAGAGAAGCTATTAAAGGAGTTTGTCTGACAGAAGTGACTACTTCTGCTTTTCACACACATGTCTATCAATCAGGGATGGTCTAATTGCATTTCCTTGTTTGCTCTTATTAACATCTATTATCATATTTTTTCTCCCTCTCGTTTTCAACCAAATGAACTTTAATAATATTCACAGCACATGTGAAGGAGAACTAAGAGAGGGAGAGCAAGCAAGAGAGAAAGAGAGAGGGAAAAAAAACAAAGGCAAATGAATATCCCCTTGCACTCATGTTCCAGGGGATATGGTTAAGCCAAGCATGTATAATTGCCTTACGCTAATTAATGGGAGGCTGAATCCAAGGGGCCAAGAGTTGTGTAGGCCCGGGGGACAGATCCTTCAGGTTGTTTTTGTTGTTTGCCTGACCAGATTTTACCACAGCTGCCCCCACAGCCAGATGTGACATGAACAGCCATGTTCAAAACAGTTCAGGTCCATTCCACACACCCTAAACGAAAGCTCACGACCCTGATCATAAGCATATTGATGTTTGGTCATGACAAAGCAAAGCAAGATGTGACCATACAGAGACCTAATTTAACATTCTCATGTTTACTGTACCTGAATGTGCATTTTGATATAAGCTTTTCAATACAAAAAGATCAAAGCATATATACAAGTTTGCCTTATGTCTTGACCATTTTGAATTTCTCACAACGTTACCTGCTGTTGAGGATTACAGAATAAGAATTTTAATGTTTTAATATATATATATATATATATATATATATATATATATATATATATATATATATATATATATATATATATATATATATATATATATATATATATATATTACATTATATTATATTATTTTGATGAAAATAGTACTATTTGAGGAGGAATGTCTTGTCGATGAAATGTTTTAAAGCAAAGAATGACTAGAAATTTTTATTCACTATAGAAAGGTTATAGAAAAATGCTTTAGTATGTCCAGGTGTTCTTTGTTAAATGACAAAAAAGATGACAATAGTTATGACAAAGACACACAAAGAAATTGTCACACAAATTGAGCTACTCCTTAATAAGACGTTGCAATGTAGTTAATGAAGGGCAAATACACAAAAAAGCTGACAATTTCCAAGACCTGTATGGAAAACTAGATGTCATGGAGCCCAAGCATTGCAGATAATGCGCGTGGAAACTGCCCCCGTATTGCGTCATTATAACCTATGCCTTCGCAAGGTTTGTTTCTCTCACGTTAACCTGTTGCGGACGTCCTAAAACAAAACAAAAATGACTGAAACATACATTTAATGCGACACAGGCATTTTTAACAAGCGATTCCGCTTAAATGTGCCATTTGGAAAAAGTTAAATATGGGGCACGTGACAAGCCTGCTTCACGCGGCAGACGAAATTGGCTACACGAGCTAACCCTTTCACTCGCCAGCTGCGGGAAATTGTTTCTTAGTGTTGGCTTCGTTTAAGAAGAACAAAACCAAGATCATTAACAGTTAAAGAAATAACAGGATTGCACACTGACAAAAATGTCACGTCAACTACAGGTAAAGACCCTGGCAAAGTCAAGTTAGGAGTCAGTCAGTTCTTCAGGGGTTAACTGATACCAGGTTTATTTCCCGTCTCTGTGAGGAGACTCGAGCGTTTGTTATGTTAGCCTTGCTTAATTCCACTCCCGCGGAGAGAAGATCACCAGCCAGAAAAGTTGAACATGGGTAGTCCCCCTGCTCCTTTATATTACAAGTTCGCCGGTTCAGTGACCCATCGTACCCGAGACGGTAAAATGGTCGCTTTATTTCTGTGGCGAACCTCTGCAATGCGACTGGATATATTCCCCTTTTAAAACGACAACCGATGCGTTTAATCTAATTTGTCGTTCAATATTCTGGGTACACGGTTTTTATGTGGGCACTACACGCTTAGATCCTAACAGAAGGTGGAAAAGGGTCAAAAGAAAAACCGTTTTTAAATTCGGGCGCAGACATTCCCATATTGCTGCCACAAAATGTTTTCCTTCGCACGGAGACTCAACTAAAACGCTCAATACTGCGATTACATTCTTTTCTGTGAAATACATGAACTTCACATATGCTGATAACACAAACCCTTTTTAGTCGTCAAGGGCAGGCAATTGATTTCAAAACGCTAAAGAATCCAGTTGCTTACATTCGCGGTACGCCTCAACAAGAACTTGTTACATTAACCATAAACAAGTCTATGATGCAATATAGTTTGTGTTTGTGACCCGTATTCCTGCAGTTTTACACGATGTTTAGTTTGGCAAACGAAATGCCGGAATACGAGAGGGCGATATGGCTGTCTTTACGTCTTTGAGACAGCGCTTAAGAGCAAACAAAGATGTTATGATAGCAATATTTTTAAATACGTAGAGTTTTACCAAACAACACCCCACACAAAACACGTCCAATGTTACGATGTAAAATACTGAATCGAGTTCTAGAAACTAACATCTTTCGTGCACATCAAACAGCCAAGGAGGATAACAGGAAAAATGGAAGAAAATCGATATATGTGCAACTATATGGATCAACCTTTACGACTTTAAAGCATTTTGACAATGGAATGCAGCTACGCGATGTTTTTAAAATTTACTCTACAGACAACAGGACCCATCCGCGATCAAAGTTTACGCATTTACATCGACACAAGCGTAGACATTTAACAAACTTAGGGTCACCTGCAAACGACCAATACTCACGTATTTCTTCTGAATGATATTCCTCTTAGGTCTTTCCTTGCTCATTCTGCAATCCAAAATATTTAAATGTTAAGGAGAGAATCGCCACATGAATTTCTTCTCTTCTTTTCCGGGAGCAAAGCGATTTAAATCCCCCGTAGTTTGCTTTGCTGTGCAGAATTCCCTCTTCGATCGCTGCCGATGCCTTCTAAAACCTTGGAATTACCGATATTCCCAAAATCAGTGATCCATAACCACGCGTAAAGGGTGAACTAAAAAAATCACATCGGCATACCATAGTTAAAACCATTCGCCACATTAACTTCCATTAGTAAAACAGCCATCTGATGTTCATCCCGGCTCTTTAAAGCATGCACGCTTATTGAAGTAAGAATGATAATGTAATGTTCGGCGGTGAGTTTACATCTTGTTTTTACAAAGGTTTATCCTGTGATTGGATGAAATAAATAAAATTCAAAAAAGGAAAAGGTTCGTGATCCGTTCTGGCTGGAGCTAGCAAACGATGAGTGAACTCTCCAGCAGCACCACAGGCTCATCTGAACACAAGGCGAAGCTTCTTTCTTTAAACAGCCTATCACATCCGACAGCACGCTCAGCGGTAACTTTAAAAGGACTACCGGTTTAGGGGTCGTCTCAAAACGACCCGTTGCGCAAGCATACGAAAAACACTACTTGAAAGTTACAGAATCAATAAAACGGCAATTCAGTCAAAGTCTGTTTCATTGCCCGGAGATAATGACGTTAAATATGTAATCTTGGAGGAGTTCAAGATAGTTGACAAATGCAGTTTTTGTTTTTGAGCAATTGTAAATGCTTTTGAGAATTCTCACCACACCCCTTGGAAAGATACTCATCCGCTCTCTAGAAATGTTTGTGTTCGTCGTAGGGGAAAAAGGCACGCGGTAAGTTGTTTTCTGTCTGGTAGGCCCATTTTCCAACAAATGTAACTATTTTCCAACCGTTTTGAGTATTTGTTACAAAAATTATAAGAATTTGGAATTGAGTAGTCAGTCTGCCCAAGGTTAAGCTCAAAATTGAAGTTTGAATGTTAAACTTATCAAAAGCCAGTATTGTGTTGTATGTATTATGTATTGGGTATGGAAGTAAGACTCCCCATAAAATTCACTTTTAAACTTTATTTTTTGCTAAAATTCTTAACTTGACTCATTTTGATGTTAACTTGGTCTTAACATTTCATAGGTTACAGTGTAAGGGAGTTAAATGAGCTGCTGGAAGGGTCACAATTCGATATATATATAAATAAAATAAATAGTTTTTTTTTGTTTTTTTTAGCAGTGATAGCTGTATAATAATGGTTATAGGGGTTGCTGGAGAACATGTAAAGGCAGCATGTAACAAATAATGTGTATTATAAGGCACTTCTGGTAATTGGGCGAACGTGAACAATCTCTTGAAATGAGTCAATCAGATCTTAAACAATGACAGGAATATGTAAGAACTGTTGATTCACAAAAACAGTTTGTCACACCAAACGGAATGTTCTTCTTTATCATCAGTGATAGTGGAATAACCCTATACCATGGGAACAAAAAATGACGTGTAGAAAAAAAACTCAGACTTGTTTTTAAAGGTGAATAATTTACTCAGCAGTCAGTGAGGTTGTAAACACAACCTGCAGCTGTAATTTGCACACTCTCATGTTTTCAAGGCAGTGATGCCTGAATGGTTGTATATTGTAAAGTTTAGTATGCAGTTAAACCAATTTTGATATGTCACAAGCCTGAGAGCTTGTGTCGTAACAATGCTATTTGAAGAACAGATAAGCTGATAGAACAGGTTAACTGAGGCATCATTTTAGATTTAGGCCTAATTAAGTCTTTTGAATGTTTTGTGAATGTTTTGTGTAATAGATTAAGGTTTCTTAACATACTAATGTATGAAATACCTCTGTTTGTGTAGTTTTGTCTTCCATATACTTCCATCTACATCAACATGATTGATGCTGTAGATTTGCCTTATGGATCCAGATGATCAAAACTTTCAACTTACTCAGGAATTGTAGGAAAAGGGATCATGGTGGATCAATACATTTAGAGATGAATAATTTAAATGCAGCCCAGTGTTTCACAGGTATTATGTATCACATTACTTTGCCTGGCCTCTGAAATACAAATGGAGCATGTTTAATGGTGTCGGCAACACACCACTATGTTGGATCAATAATGAATTGAAGGAGGGAACATAATTACATGAGAGTATATGTGTTAATTTTTTCTCTTTTTTTGTTTGTGGAAGGGATAAAAGATACTGAAAGCAAGAACAGAAAAAGGAAAACTGATCTATAAGCAGTTCCTGTTTTTGCAGATGCTGCATTTTTACCCATGCTTGTTTCCTGGTCATTTTCTATTAACTAAATATATTTGTATATCAATGTATTCCTATCAAATTGTATATTCATATCAAAGATATAACACCAAGACTACACTTTGCCTGTTAGACGGCTTTAGGAACTCAGGAAGGTGTTGCTCTTGTTTTCATAAAACCTAATTTTCCTAATCAAATTTAAAAGCTTAACAACGTGTATGGGTGTGTTTTGTTCTCCTGGTGATGAGGTTTTTAGGGAAGACTGTAACATTATGGGCTCCTACAAAATGTCTCCCTATGCCATTACAAACCTTTCAACATCTTTAAAATTTTGTGTTGATCCTCTTTTGGATGAATGTGCACAATAGAGTTATATTGCTTAAGGGTCCAGGTTTTTGTGAAAAGCTGATACTTGCTGACTACTGCCAGTCAACTGTGATGCTCTTTTTTTAATTAGGTTTAATTACTTGAAGGTAAACTCCTTATATAATATAATATAATATAATATAATATAATATAATATAATATATATAATATATATATATATATATATATATATTGTTTTATTATCCACCAGAAACAAGTAATAGGTTGAGAATATTTAACTATCACATAGCTAAGTATAATACATCCAGAGAAAGGGCATTTGACAATAAGTGACAACATTTCAGTACTCACTGAGAACTTTAGCAAAATACCCCTGAGATAGCTGTCAACAATAGATTTAAATTTGCATTAAAATTTAGAATGTTTCTCAATTAATTTACAGTAAAATCTAAATATTTATTAGCATAAATGTTCAGTTTGATAGCTGAGAGTGGATGGTTATAGTTAAATGGCATGTGGGATATTAATAAACTGGAGTACTGGCTAACTGTAATGTTTTGAATCTCATGGGATTGTATTGAAATGAAGGAATTTTAGATTACCACCTGGAAGAAACAGTGCATACTGTTTAGTGAAGAAATGGGTTACCCATACAAATTTATAACCAAAAACGTTATATTTTAAAGCTTATATATTTTCACTCAACCCTTAGGAGCATTTGTTAAAAGCAAATTAGTAAATTGAATGATTTCTTTTGGATTGCACATTTTTTCTTAATGAACTTAAAATGTAAAGAAAAATGTGAGATTAACCAAATCCTTTTCAGATGTACTCTACTCCTCCTGTCTGTCTTTGTCACAGCTGAGTGAACGGTTATTTTGAGGAACACCAATGTCATTTTTCTCCCCCTTTGTTGCTCTGAGTTTGCGGCAGTCTCTAGGGCTGCCAAGACTCTGTTGTGAGTGACATTTAAGCCCAACTGAATCAATGAGACAGACTGCTTTGGGGCTCCCAGGTACTGCTACGAAAGAGCCAGCTAGACACGCACACATAAACTGCAGTTACACCCAGAGGAGTTTGCTACCAGTTTTCTGTTTGCAGCACATTGCACCTTAGCCACTGTGTATTTTTGTGTTATAAGTTGCTGCTTGGACAATGGATTATAAAAATGGTGTTACAACTAACGTTATGTGCCTTCATGTAGGCCATCTGAACTGTAGCCACAGGCCTTGGTGAAGGACAAGCCATCCATTGATTAAAGCTTTCACTCTTGATAGAACTAATTGTGAGGTGAGGCTGAACAGACCGGCTAATTCAGGTTGATGTTTGCCAACAGGGAGCAGGCTGTGTTATAGTGACTGAATCAAGGTTGATTTATGAGCTAAGCATAAAATCCATATTTATGTTAGGAGATGAAATTGAAATAAATGATGGCATAAATCAGGCTTACCTCAAAGCACTACCTTTCAGAGGGAAGTACACAATCAGATATCATTCGTAAGACGAAGTCCATCTGACAATCTGTAATTAGACAGTAATTTTTTATTTTGACAAATGTCAATTTGTGAGTCGAACTGTTAGGCTTTGACAAACATTCAACGTCCAGTGACATGGAGAATAAGGGCACATCACTTAGATAACTTCGGGAGGCTCCAATTAGTGGGCAGTACTGTATGTTGCTATATAGTCAACATGAAGTTTAGTTTCACTACTCAACTTCATGTTGACTATATAGCATTGAAGACTATATAGCGTTGAATGTTTCTCTTTTTTAACAAAAGAGAAACTTGCTGGTGTGCAAGAAGGTTCAAAGTTTTGAGCATGCAGTGCTAAGAATGAAGTGTCTCAGCTCCTTTTATTAAAGTGTTGTTACCCCTTCTCCCTTTTACCCGGCCCCTGCCAAAACCAGTCATGGTCACAAATATGCAGGGTTTTTTACAACTCAGCCCCCTTCCTTACACGTGGGACTCCAGTCACAGTCTCTGATAATTGAACACCTTGAGTAAAACAATCCCCTCTGGAAATGAACTCACATTGGGTAATTGCATCAGGAAAATGAGATGTAAACATTTGTAATGATAAGGTGAGGTAGCACTACAAAACAACAAAGGTCTCTATGCAGAAGTTGCCAGTGTATTCCAAACCATGACCTGAAATATTAAATGCACATAGACATCTGTACTGTTGTCTGATAAAAATAGGGCTTGTTTTGATTGTTAAAATATTTCATTCAATTACATTTTCAACTCAGTTTTATTTATATAGCGCTTTTCACAATGTTACATTGCTTCAAAGCAGCTTTACATAAAACAGTTGATTTACTGTTTATGTTATTGATGGAAACGCAAATCACTGTTACTTGTGCTTACAGATTTAGTGCAGGATAGCTTTGATGTGTGATATCGGTAAAGCATGGAATAGTGGTGTCTCAACTTTAAAGCTAAATCCTCTGGGAAGAGACAGCTTGAACTGCTGGTCCTGTCGCCTAGAAACAGGACACACCAACTGATCGCACCTTACTAGTCAAATACAGGAGGAATCTGTTGTCCAAAGGCATCAGTATATCCTTACTCACAAGGACAAGGTTCCATAGACAAGTAAGATGTCTGTTGACATTGAAGACAAAAATGCTGAATAATGCACAACAATCACAACCAATCAGAACATGTCTGATGTTTAAAGTAGAGCTACGTGGAGCAGAATTTTGGACTTTTCTCCCCAGTTTCCCAATTCATGGGGCTACCTAGTACAGTGCCGCAGGAAAAGAAACAATGCAAGTGATAAACTGTCCTGTTGCTTGTCATGGCTGGTTTAGGCAAAAAAGAAAAAAACATTTACATGTAAGATATGCAGCTTTTATCGTGGTGATTTATCATTGGTCTGGTTGGGACTTGCTGTTAGAACCAAGAATGAAGTTTTACTATCTGTGACCTTCTAACTTTGTCCACTCTACTTAATAGAAGCCCCTCCGTGTCAACCTTGCCAGCTTAATAAATGCATTACACCCACACAAGCATCAGCAATGCAACCTGCTGAGTCAGGAAGCATTTTTGAGTCTGTAAAAGTGACTCATCTGGGTCAGGCTTCTCCTACAGGTGGGTGTTTTGGGTGAATGGACCCCTCTCCCAGCCTGAGCTTGAGTTCTTTCATGGCCCTGGACACCTGCATCAGGCACAAAGGCCATCTTGAGCTTTTGTTGGAGTTGCTGGGGAGAAAGAGAGTAAGAGAGAGAGAACAGGAAAAGGAGAGAGAAGAAGAAGGGGGTTGGGTTTTTTCTGACCTAAGCCATGAAGAAACAAAGTAACACAAATGGGCTATGGGCAGGCCACAGCTGGAGAGAAGAGTGATAGACAGCATGGTGGGTGGTCCGAGAGAAAGACAGAAAGAGAGAGAGGGCAAAGAGAGGACTAATGACTAGAACACCCAAAAAACATAAAGCACCTGATCAGACAACATTCTTCATATAGGTAAGGTAAAAACTAAATTTAATACACAGACACAATAGAAGCATATAGTGCACATACTTTATTACAGGTTAATCCTTGCAATGTAGTAAGTTTCTGAAATGCATGTAGTGTACACACATTTGCATTTATTTGTTTAGCAGACACTTTGATGTGATGTGACAAAAAAATACAAACCAAGCAATTGATTAATCATTAGCCCAGACCAAATCTGCTTTTTTTCCTGACTTTTTCCTTTTCTGCACTCACATGTTAACCAAAGTATTACAAGCAAGAAGCATTTTTTCCCCAATAGTAAACATTGAACTTAACACTATTTAAGTCAGTCAAGCAGCTTCAGGGGTGGGATGTCAAGGTTTGCCTGGAGAGCAAGGTACGACTAGTGTGCACGCTCCTGTCCTGAGTGGACTATTTAAAAAGGTGTTTAAATTCATCTGTTGTCTTCAACCATAGAGAGGAACCATGTTAATTAATCCTCCAGGATTTTTAATGGCAGGTCAGTTGTGTTTTCTGAGAATACTTTATAACCCTCCAGCAGAATGAGGGCATTGACACACAGGCCAATCTTCCCTGTGTTTCTTCCACACAGAGATTATCTGAGCAGCATGGTTTGCATAAGACAAAAAAAGGTAACTTGTGGGAGGTCCATCTCATTTGCATATATTCAGGGCCCTTGTAATTTAGCTGCATATGTCCTTTTTCTTATAAGGTGTTTCCCCCCTTCTTTCTTTCACTGCAGTAAGAGTTGCTTTTTTAGTACACAGTCTGTTTGTCTCGTCTACGGCTGTACCAGCCTGATTTGCAATTGAAAAGAGCTGATTGTACTTCAACTAACTGAATAAGCACAGGGTTGGTTTGAAGAGAGGACAGCGGAAAGGAAAGGTGGTTTTGTATGTCTGCCTAAAGCTTGTCAGGGTTGAGAGCTGTCCGTGCCATTGCATTTTGGGTCTCATTGTGACTGTCATACGCATTTACAGAGCAAAATGGTGGAATTTGTGCCTCAGGTGTTGGCCCTGATTGGTTGTTCCCTGCAGACTTCACACTGTCCACATTTATTTGAGCTTGCCTTTTATGAGCATCTGTTTTAGGATTCTGCTATGGGCTCTGTTGAAGATGCTGTTAAAATAATTAATGTTAATTGGATCAATGCCATTTATTTAGTAAAATAAACACATTCTGTTGGACTTTATAAGTAAACCTGTAGAATAGACAAAAAAGTAAAGTGGTTAGTTCATCCCAAAACAAAAACTGTTCTTTTTCACTCACCCCTACATTGTTCCAAACCCATATAAATTTCTTCTGTGGAACACAAGAAAGTTTGAAGAATGTTGATGCTGTCAGGTACTATTATTTTAAGTAATCATTCATTTTGTGTCCCATTTTGCAAAAATCTATGGCTTTCTGAGGCACAGTCCTAGAATACTACAGATATGTCTACTTAAAAATAATTTATACTTTAAAAACATGGTACATACATTGTTTAAATGAACAATAATTACATGATTAGGTTTTTAGTAATTACATGATTAGATTTAGGTAATCTAGTGGTATTATATCTTTAATTCAGTCCATTAACAACATTAATTGACATTCAACAACAGCCAACATCAGCAGAAAGTTTAAACAGGTTGTGGTTATAGCTCCCTGCAGTTCTGACTCTCTGTAACACTTCCTATCAGTGAAAAGTGGAATGTGAGGCTGATTTGCCTGTCAAATACACTTTTGACATGCCATCAATCCTCATGAGTGTTCAGAGATATCACCCAGTCCTTTGCTCCAAAGCATTTCCATGTTTTCAGAGCATATTCCAATTGAAGCTCATTAATGTGGATATCAACCAACATTTATCAGGATTTATCATTGTCACACCACCCCAAAAGAGATAACAAACCACTGAATACAAATTACCATCTTTTTACTCACAGTGCAGCCAGTGTGGAAATTTCTTTGCTATGCACCAGATGCTAAATGATTATGTAGTAAGCTAAAAGGTTAACAAGAGCCATTTTATAAAGTGCTTCCTCATTTTTCTGCCACAAAAAAACCCATAAACAGCCTCAACAACAAACTGTGATTATGATAATATTAATTATCATTACTTTCAATTAGAATGTGGCAAACAGACCCATTCGTTCTGAGGCGGTGCTCCCTGTGGAGAGGAAAGGTCTGTGGCGCGTCATTAGGCATGGCGTGATTGCACGGCACTCTACCTCGCCTCACGCCCCTTTACAACTAATCAGCATCTCGAGTCCATTACTGCCAGTAACACTAAATAAAAGTCTAGCAGAGCACTGCTCAGCATGAGGAGCGTAGAATTTGAGTGTGTTTTGGCCGGGTGGATAAATGGAGGCAGTCTTAAGGAAAAAGTCCTTCTGGGACGTTGCTACCTATAAGTTTGGGAGTAATAATTAGGATTGATGATAGGAATGAAAGGACATGTCCTCTGAAAAGACTAGCACAATAAAGAGCAAAGGATGTATATTAGACATTTGATGGCTATGTTTAGGAACAGAGCAAATGTTAATGTTGTTAATCATCGGTGCATCTTCCCCTCCACTGCACCTATCTTTGCATCCCACTAATTCGAACCGGTGCATCGTATTTGGTTACAATGCTGTCAGAGGAATATAGTGTGGAAGTCATATGGGCTACTTTTATGGGGGTTTTTAATGCTGTCTTTTTGGGCCTGACAACCTTGGTCACTATGAAATGCTGTTGTATGTGAAAAACCTGTGTAAATGTTCCTCACATTTTTGACAAAAGTTTTATTTTTGTGCCATAGACAACACACACTGGGTGCTTAGCAAATTATAACAAACTGGGCCAACTAACCAATCTGAACCAATTGCATAATTCTGAAGGAGGAACTTTGTAAAACCAGCAACTCAACAGTCCATTTTTAGAATGGAAACAGCAGGTAAAGGTAAAATATGTGAAAAGTAATGTGTTTTTTGAAAAACAAAGCATGTACACACATTGTAGTGCACCTCATCAACATAATCAAAACTTTAGAAAAAGGTATAATAGGACCTTTTTAATTGATATGTCCCCAACTTTAATTGATATGTCCCCAACTTTGAAAATCTGGGTTTAAAAAACATTTTCCATTGGCGTCATGTCGTTGTGGTGCTGTTCATGTGCAGTCATTTCAAACTGATGTAAAGGAAGCATTAGCCCATATAATTCCCCTTAATTTATTTTCTCACCAATTTTTTGTGCCACTTAAATATTCAGAGCTGATTACTTGCCATTCTCTCTCTTGCACATGCACAGCTCTCTCTGTCTCTCGCTTTGGATCTCACCCTGTCCCTACATGAAACATCTATCTCTGCCCATGAAAAATGAAGGGCTCATGAATAGTTTACAGGCCTGCGGTGGTGTTTGTGTCAGTGGGTTCAGATGTGAGCACTCCAGCAGGGAGCTGCTCTTAAGCTCAACACAAAAGAGAGGTGAGTGGAAACATTACTCTCAGAGCCGCCCTCAACACCATCAAGAATGAATGGGTGTGCACACCTCTCTCCGTCTGCCTCATAATGAACTGGTGAGAGTGCAATGGAAGGAAGCCTACCCTGTACTCTGAAATACTGTCTAATTTGTGCTGTCTTTGGATTGACATCAGAGCTAGCTGTAGTTTTTTGTTGTCCACTGAGAACATGCTAGAATTCTAAGCATCAGTGGTTAAAAGAAGCACAGTGGTTGTATCATCCTGTGGGCTGAATTGGTGTGATGTGGAGGTGAAATAAAACCTGGGCGAGGAAGGCATTGACTAAAGAGTTGATGCATTTTGATGTTTCTGAGTAACATTTCTGTGAATGGTCCGGTGAAGGCAGATGAAGCATGTGAGGGTATCAGGATCTGAGTCAGTTGCTGTGTGTGTGCAGCGTAAGCTCCTGCCCACTGCAACGTGTGGTGCACTGCATGACTTGTTCATGAGAAAACACCCACCTGCTCGATCTGATCAATATTCTGCTCGAGAAGCAGCAACAGCCACTTACCAAAGCACTCGCTCACATAAGTAAGTTTGCTGGCACTTTAGAAGTTCGATTACTTTGTAAAACGCCACATAACTGCTGTGGTCTGAATAAAAACATTACTTTTTGGGAATATTGGACTAACAGACCAGAATACTACAATTGAGCTCAACTTTGTCCAGCATATATACATGTTAATTGAGCCACAGTTGGGCTTTGTGTGCATGCTCAGAGAACGTAATTGTCCTGTGACTTGTATTTAAACAGCTGATGTTTTAGCTGAGGGAACTGCATACATAGATCAATGGTACACTGTAAGATCAGCCAGAAAAAATTTTGTCACATCCTTAACTGATGTAATTCCTTCAGTTTCTGATTACTCAGTTCTGTCATGTATATCTGGACAGAGAGGTTAAGGCTCACAAAAATCATGTGGTAGCTTGATTATTAAATGCAAACGTACACACTCAATTGATTACATTGATTAACTCACTCTTATTCTATATAGTTATAGTTATAGTTATAGTTATAGTTATAGTTATAGTTATAGTGTGTGTGTGTGTGTGTGTGTGTGTGTGTGTGTGTGTGTGTGTGTGTGTGTGTGTGTGTGTAAATGCAAAAAACGTCATTGGCAAATCATTGGCAAAAACAAATAAGTTTTCTTGGAATTCCAGAGCAGAAGCCTGAGCATTTGGATGCAAAGCTTTGGTTCACAGTTGACTAATAACTCATATTTCAGGAAACAGCATAGCAGCCAGCAAATTAGCATGGGAACGGTTGGACTTGAGTAGTTCCTGTAGCTCAGCTGGTAGAGCATTGTGTTAGTAGCGCAAAGGTTGTTGGTTTGATTCCCAGGCAACAAACATACTGATAAAAAATTCATATGTTAAATGCATATACTTAAAAGCATGAAAGCTCTACTTCCTAATGTTTTACTAAATGGCTGGTTCTCCGAGATATCAAGCTCCTTTTATTAGAGGGTCAAATGCACTCCTGGTGTTCAGGGTCTATCTACACTATCTGTGTCACATTAACGCAGCAGACAACCATTAGTTTTCCACACTGTCCATCTGAATGTGTCTGACTCGTTCAGTCTTTGGCAGGCAGACTCTGAAACATTTGTGTTCTGGATGAGTCAGATTCTCTAACACTGCTCATCTGCGTTTCAGGGCTAATGTGAGTTGACAGTGTTTGATGATGTGGTAGAACATTGGTGGTCTTAGGCTCTGATTGGAGCAATAGCAGTTGAATAGTCTGAATCATGCCGCTGTCAGTGTTGTCCTAAATTCTGACAATGATGCAAAACCATCACAAGTGACGTGAATCGTGTCACAGCTGACTCAACATTGCGTCTGTTACCAGCAGTAATGCCAGACTGTTGCAGAAGTGTGCGTCTTCACTGACCCATCACTGTGTTGCACCTACAAGCCTGAAAAACCTACATGTTGACGCATGCTGTCCTTTGATGTTTTCCACATAGGGAACATAGAACCTTTTGGAAGTTAGGAACATTTCCCCATGGTCAAACTTGGAGATTAGTCATTTTAATAGGGATCTTAGGGAAATTATCATTTAGAGAATAGCTGAATGGTTACACAAGTGCTTTTTGAATATGAATTTTAACTTTATATAGTTATTGGTACAGTTAAACAAATATTGATGTATGGACAGATCTTTTTGTACTAGAGTAACCCTTTCCTATATCTGACAAACTGCTGTACATGTTCAGTACAGTAAGTACAGAGTAATGATGCCTGAGATTGTTTTTTTTTTTTTTTGAGAACTGCTATTTACAACCTGCAGATCAAGCAGATAGTCACATTAAAAGACAGAAAACATCACAATCTGGCTTTGAGCTAATGGTCAGTTATGTAAATATGTAAGAAGAAATAAATATATAACAATAATACTCATACATATGATATTTGTAAACAAAGTTATTTTATTTCAGGTCTTATGAAATAAGATGGACAGCCATGTTGTATCTGTGTAGTGCGTCAAAAAGAGAAGCTGGTTGTCCTCCAATTAAAGGCATGTTGTTGTGTATAGATTAACTTGGAAGTGACCTACAGATGTGTTTTATGTAGACAGAAACTGTGTCCGAAATCATTGCTTATTCCCTTTATCGGTGTGTCCAATCCTGCTTCTGGAGGGCCAGTGCACTGCTTAGTTAAGCTCCAACCCTAATCACACACTCCTAAACCAGCCAATCATAGTCTTACTAGACAGACTAGAAACTTCCAGGCAGGTGTGTTGAGGCAAGTTGGAGTGAAACTGCAGGACCGTGGCCGCCCAGGACCAGGTTTGGACACCCCTGCCCTTTGTAGTGCGCTATGGGGCATATACAATTGGGAATAGTAATGAATAAACAAGTATGTATTTTGGGATAGAGAAGTCATGTCAGCACACACTTAACAAAAGTACATACAGGCTTTTTGTTGTCATCACCTAGGCTACAGCTGTGTTTATATCATAAAAATGTTTTTATTAGGCTACTGTATAACAGTCTTTGAGAAAACTGCAGGATAAAGGCCAAACCAAAATGAAAATTGATTTGCTAGCTGAATTGAGGTATAAAAAATAACATTTAAAGGGTCACGTTAACTTTCATAGGCTGACTGTAGGCTAACAGTTTGAGATCCCTTTAAATGAAGTTTAATGAAATTAATCATGTACATTCCAAAACCTTGCTTCATGTGGAAAAGGGATTTTTGAGGTTTATTGAGCCCATGAATACATCTTTGAGGAATGTATGAGAAAAATATGTGAGAACCAAGGAATCAGTTGCCTGTGTGTGATACTTGTGAAAACATGGAAATCCATTAGTCTGTATTTATGCAGACAGTGATCTGCACTGACAAAGCAACTGTAAGTTGTATATTTTTAATAAGAGTTGGTGATTTGAGGTGACATGAGCGACAGAAACAATAGTGACGTGACCAAACTGAGCACAATTTAAACTGATGTAACCAAATTCGATTCAGATTTGTAGAGACAATGTGTGACTACCAATGAGAGTGAAGACAGTGAAGCTTATGTGATCTACCTGATTCAGTGTACTGAACTGAACTGGAGTAGATACTGTGGGCCTACTAGCAGCTAACCATACAGAGACTTGGCAATCTACATTGATCTAATTGCTATCAGTGTGAACATTCCAACATTAGCAAACTGAAGGTATGTTGTACATGTGCTGAGCTGAGAGGTTTGGATGCAGTGTTTGGGATTGTGTTCTTAGTGTTTGGATTTTTGAAGTGTTTTCTTCCGATTTTGTGTGTTTTGGGTGATATATGAGTGTTTAGTGGTATCCGATGTAGCTGGACGGGTGTTAGCCAGTCACATCCCAAACCTCCACCCAACATAGCTGCTGCCCAGAGATTAACTCTACCACATGGGGTGAGTCCACATGGCGCAACACACACGCACAAACACACATCCTGTCCTGCCCTAACTCATGCGTTCATTTATCTGTGACATGCAGACCAAACGTTTCTTAACAGGCCAATAGTGTTTTGTTTAAGCCATATGGCCTACTCATAGTTTAGTGACCACACAAAGGGATTTTCATGAAAACAATTGGCACTTTACAGAGCTACAGATAAAACCGAACCAGAGAACACTACATTTCTATGGTTAAGCCTGTGATAATAATAATAATTCGTAAATTTCCTGTGACAATTCACTATTATATATTGCGTTTCTCCATGGAGATCTTAAGAGTTGTGATCACATCTGGATTCATAGGCTTTGTAAGGGTCTTAGTTTGAATCTACTCTTTGTTTCTTTCTGTCTTTCTCTCTCTGGAAGCGATTAAACCCCGGGGGCAGCCTGAAACGATTACAGATAACATTGATGAAGTCTCGTCGTTTGAAGTGCAGTTTTTCCTGGGTCTCATAAGCTAGCACAAATGTTTCCTCTCCCTCCTCTGGCCGGGTCTGCTCGAATTCTCAAAAGTACATGGTAAGATACTCAAAATAAATGTGAACACTTTGAAGATGGTTGTGCTATAGCTCAAACCATAAGGGTCATCAAATGTATGTCCTCAACCCTGATAAAAGACTTCCTTTCACAGGCGTTTTCCATTGTTGTAAATTCTCATGCTTTGACATGACAATACTATTTTTTGATATTACAACTATTTTTCTTGTCCCTGACACATTTTCACCTCAGTATGTCAGTCAAGAAGTGTTTTTTCAGATTTAAATTAACTAGAAGATTTAAGCTTTGAATGAAAACCGAAGAAAATGTTTTGGTATCAAAGCTTGTTACTGACACTTTCAGTAGCCTGTTCAGTTTAGAACTGCATGAAAGACGAGCTGTTTATATTTTCTGAAGAAACAATTAGTGGTACAAGCCTTTGTAAATCTCAACGCCATAATGCTACTGTGTTTTCCTTAATACTACACGGATGTTACAAGATGGTTACTGAAGTCCAACCTCAATTTTATATGATATTCTGATCCCTAGATATGACTTTTTTGCCTGTTTAATCATCCACCAGGTAAAACTCGTAGGTTTAATCTCTTGAAGACGTAACAGCACACCTCTTCTCAACAAGAAGAAAGACATGGATTGTGACCGTGAAAAGCGTATATATGTGTGTAATTGTCTGAAATTGTCTGGATATTATTGTTACAAAATTACAAAACCTGCAAGCAAAGGTGAAGCAGACAAAACTGGAAAGAATAATTAGCTGTGGTTAAGTGTTATGACTACATGCCCATTGTGGATAATTTATCCTCTAACAATAGGAATAAGAGAGAAAGAAAAAGAGGTTATTTATAAGTAAGAAAAGAAGTTCCAGTGAATTAACAACATTTTTCAGCCCACTCTTCTGCTCTATTTAAACACAAGCTCTTCTGTTTGTGACACTTCCTGTCTTGACACCAGAGGTTTTCTCGTTATTTTAAGAAGCGTTCATCCTAACTCACAGTGCCTGCCATGCAAAAACTTGGTGTGGCCCTAACTAGAGTAATTTAAGACGGCACTGTGACCAAATGAGCTCTGAAAATAAAAGTAACACTACGAATGGCTTGACTCCAGTGAATCATTTGTGGATGCAACTAAGAGCCAGCTGAATGTTCACACCAAGCAGCTTAAGAAATGTTCCCAAGAACCTGCTGATGTGTTCTCAGTTGCACATATATATGATATCCAGAGTTTAAGAGGGATGTCTCAATACAGATTAAATGCTTGTGTGAAACTCACTGTAGTTTGTAAGCATGGGACAGTAGCACTAACTTTACTGAGTCACCTCTCATCTCGTAAAGGTGACAGGACTGACATGCACTATGCTTGCACATTTTTGCGGCAACACTGTAAGATCAAAGGTCACTGCCTGTGAGAAAAAAAATTGCAAATGAGATTTTTTCAGTACTACGGCTGTTTCTTCCAGACAGCAGTGAGCTTAAATGGATCAGAGACTTTTGCTTAAGTTTGTTGCTCAGATTTTTTATCCATAGGAAAAAAGTGTTTTTTTACGATAAGACATTCTGGACTGCCAGGTTCATTGGTTACATATGCATTAATTTCAAATGACTCATGACATGACAGGCAAAATCATTTTATTACACGGGACCTTAGTAGTGATGCATGTTTCTATCCTCACACATGCTTATGTCATGCATGGCAAAGAGGCATGTGAGAACAGTCATTTTCCTGATTTTGAGAATTTTTATGTTTGTCTAAAGCCCCCAGATAAACCCACAACAAACATCCACGGTAAAGCCTGTGACTCTTCTTAGCAGGCACAGGAGACGTGGTGTGATTTGCAAATGATAGCTTGCCACACAGCCCAGGGTAAATCAAGCTTGCTGTTTAAACCAAGTAAAAGCTGCCACTTAACCCCCTTCCCACCTCCCACTGCTAGCCTCAAGATTGCCTGCATTTTTATGCTAATCACAGGGTCCGTCACGTATCCCAGGAGCCTCCTGTGCATTGGCCCTAAACGCCTGTCCACAGTCCCCTCCACCCCCTCTACCTCCCTTCTAAATCTTTCTTTGTCAAAAACCCTCCCCCTTCATCTCTTTACTCCCACTCTTTGGAGAGAGAAGAGTGAATAGCACCGACTCCACCAGCCTCACCGCATTATTTGCAGCATATAAGATGTACTAGCCAGGTCATTGGCCTTACAGGGCTGTAAAAGTCCCTGCATTTGTTGGCCGTGTCATTAAACAAGTCAATTTGTCTGCATTGACCCAGTAAGAGTCACTCATCCACAGGCTGTACATTACTTTACCTCCCATCCTCTCATTTCCAAGGTCTTTGTGAAGTTGAAGATTACCTCAAGGCCTGTAAACCAAGGCGCTTGCAGACACACTGAGCCTCATGTCATTGATGCTCATGTTGAGCTTTTGAAGACAGTCAAGGTTTTTGAATCAACAAACAATAAAGATATCATAATTATTGCTTCATTATTGCTTCATCTCTTTACTGCTGTGAAGCAGTGGATGCAATACAATGTAACATTGAAAAAAATGCAAAAAATTATTTTGTATGGCTTCACTGCTACTTGTTGAAAAAAGCAGCATGTTATGTCAAAACGCTAAATTGCAAACCATGCAAACTACTATCATGGTACTGAAAAATGTAGTTAGTAGTGATATTACTTTTAGTTCCTAACACTGATTGACACAGGTTTTTACAGTTTTAGATGATTGTGTTGCTAATATTACATTGTTACAACTTGTCAAGTCAAATCGTTTTTTTTTTTCTTTTTTCTTGTATAGAATATAGTTTTGCAATACACAAATGTCTCAGATAATGTCTCAGGGCTCAAAGCGTTTACACAAGGTTTGAAGGTGGATATGCGCATGGCCGCAGGGCTTGGGTGGGTCCACCTTCCACCTGTCTTTCTTTTCACAATCGCTCAAGGGGAACACATGGAGAGTTTTCCCAAGCTTCAAATAATCTTACCCGCTTTCTCCCTATATACCATCTCTTGTCTGTGTGGAGGCATGCAAAGATCCACAATCCATAAAATTTGCTTTATTGACTTGACAGCTAGCATGTGCAAGGTTGACAAGGATTTATTGATGGGCGGAGCCAGGTACAGGCACAGCCAACAGGTGAGCAGGGTTGAGGAAAAGTGATGAAATGAATGGATTGACAAGCAGAAAGGAGGCGAAAGAGAGGGGTGATTTTGAGTTAAAAGTTAAAGATTAATATACAACATTAATACGCATGGTGCACTTTGCACCATGGTGTTAATTTGGGAGATGCAGGTTTGAACCTTAGTTTTGAGAATGTAAACATTTCCCAGTCTTTTTGCTTTCTGATTCATCTCAATAGTGTTGACGATGCAGCTGTTAAAATCATCTTGGTCTGCTTTGTTCCTGAGCAAGATCAAAATAGCTGCTTAAGGTTAAACCCTTCCATTTCCTTGGCTTGTCTTGATTATTCACGTGCCACAACTGCCTTTAATCAGTGGCAGACAACAGGGCATTGGGCCCATATTAATGACTCCAAACTATAAACATTACATTTTCCAAGATATCACTTTCCTGTTTTCCCAAGCACACCGGTCATGGAGTGAGCTCTAAGAGTCACCCCAAGGTCAGCCTTCCTTGCAGATAACTTTTCTTCCCTCCGAGGGGGAGAGAGAGCAAAAGATACCGGCACACTAAATCATGCTCTACTGCAACCAAACACTCATTGTTCAAACAGCTATTCACACTGATATCTTAAGGAGTAACTACCCCCGGAAATGTGACTTATACCAGAGGTGCCAAAGGTGTAGAAAATGTATGACTATGTTACAAACACCCCCACACATGCAATTTCCTGTTTAGGTGTCACAATAGCACAGCCTTAAATACACACGAGAAACCAGTGTCAGTGTGCCTGCTCAAGTTTCTTTTAGTAATGCACAACAACAGAGAAACGCTGAAAGAAAACAATATTTGGACTTGGAACAGTTAGTAACCATCTTGCACCCTAGCAAAGAGTAGAGCAATCAAAGTGCTGTAGCAACAGCATAGACACACCCTGGCAATCACCCACATCACCATGGCATCATGGGGGGTGGGGTTTGCATAGTAAAAGGAACCCTCAAATTTATTCCGCGCATGTAAAAATGTGTGAATGTTTCACTGTTGTAGATTTTCATACCTGTGACAGAGAACAGAATGAACAGAAAGATGGGGAGAAAGTGTGGTTGTCTTTAAGCATTATCACATCTCTCACGCTTAATTATATGTCTTGTCCAACATCTAAATGCATGTTGGGACTGTAAGAGAAATTTCCAGACTCATTAAAATGAGCATTTTTCTGTTTTTAATAGCAAAAGAGCTCTTGCTTTTCTTGGCACATTCTTGATTGGTCTGTTTCTTCTCCTTTGCTGGCTTTTGAAGTTGTCAAGGAAATGCAACCTTTGCCAAACTAAAAGTGATCCCATGGAAGTCAGATCATTACCATTGCACACTTGCAAAATTACAACATGGCTTCTAAAAGGACTCATTTGTTATTCAAATTAAAAATGAATTTGCACCAGGGTGCTTTGCATTAGCTGTGGCTAATGCTTTCAGATACATTCAATTTTAGGTTTGATTAGCAAGAGGAAAATGGATTGGACAATCTGTAAGTGCCGTCACTGGGTCTTTGTGTGGTACAGGTTTGTATTGTAAAGTGTAGTGACTCCTGCAGTGGTCTCCACTCTCAAGTAGGTTCTGCTTTTTGAGCTTGAAAGTGATATTCATTTATATTGTAATAAACTTTTGTGTGTGTGCATAACACATTAAATTCAGGTTCTTTGAATGACAGTTTCCTTTTCGACATTGCAGAAAGTTGTCTCCACCTGACACTTGCTGCCTCCATTACACCCTGCCTGTCTCTCTGGATTCTTTTTCTTCACTGTTTGTTCACAGCTGCCACTCTCTTTTTTGTCACACTGCTGTACAGGTAAAAAAAAACAGAAGGCAAAAATATTCAGACAAAAAACTATTAGTAATATAACTACATAATTGACAATAACAATACAGTACGTTTAAGTAAGTTTTTAGATTTTTTTTAATTCATGTAGAGGAGGGAGGGGGGGCAGGACACACTTAAACACGTCCCCGTGAGTAATGACTTTGTGAATGCAAGCCAACGATTAAAGAAATGATTAAAATTAAATATGGTCATGTAAGCTATAGCAAATCCTCAGATTTTCAGCTGTTTAAAATGTTCAGACAGTAGTAGTTACCTTGTTACAGGAAAAGTAAAATATTGAAAAATGAAAAATTGCTCACCATCATTTTTATTGGCAGTGACACTGAAATGTCATTAGTTCTTGTGGGTCACCAATCAAGACACCAAGTTTGAACGTGTAAATGTGTAATGAGATTTGAGAACTACAGTGGAGGGCAGTTGTATGAATTTAGAATGATGGAGGTTGAAAATGCAGACAATTTCTTTTTTTTTTTACATTTACATTACAGGTTAAATATTCCTATCAACTTTAACAAGTACACAAATACATTGATGGCCTCAGAGTGCACACAAATCCCCAAAACACCAATCATAATTTCATATAGTCTTTAAGACTATGCGCTGTATGTAGTTGGTTATGCTAGTTGCCTGTGATATTGTAAACACAGCAACTTTAATTAAAAACTAAAACAGAGAGAAGTCAGATATGGTTGTAAGATATGAACTTGGCAATTAAGAAGTTAGGAGATATAGGTGTGAAGAGCAAGCTTTTTTTCCCCGTCTCTCTCTCTATCTCTATGTCTCTCTCTCTCTCTGTCTCTCTCTTTCTCTCTCTGTTTACAGTCTGTCATTGTGGGCTGTAATGGGCAGGAAGCTACAGGAGTTGGCCAAGTGACAACCTCCACAAGAGCACTGACCCCCCCATACACATACCCACACCCTTCTGTCAGGCCGGGTCAGGAAGAAAAGCACTTCACAGGGAACAATATGGAGGAAGACAGAAAGAGTGAGTATGATAAAGGGAAAGCAAGCCCAGCTGTAAGAACACAATGCCAACAAGGGCTTGGCTGAAGCTCAAGGCTGCTCCAAGCAAGTGCCTCAATTTTTTTCCTCTCTCTTTTTCCTTCCCCAAATTAAAAGCAGGTTGCACTGCGGAGCTGGAGGTGAAGAGGGTGAGGGGCACACAGAGGGGGATTAGACATTAATACATTTCTTCACCGGCTTAATCCTTATGATTACACCACAAATAAATACAACTTAGTCCTGTTTTATCTTCTCAGTTTAATTCGGCGAGCACTTGCCAGTAAAGTTGTGTGGAAAATAGAGGGTGTAAATACTGGAGCATCTACAAGCAAATATTTACAACAAACATGCAAGTTAGTCCCTGTCATGCATGTCCCCCTCCCTCTTACTATGTTCATGAAAAGGCTTTCATGTCAAAATGAATTTTTAGCCCTGCTGTGGAGCTTTGCTATGTGATGATGAGTGCTTGTGTGGGTCTTTGGGCAGAGATGAAAAATACATACAATTTTTCACATACTAAAAAATCAGGTGGTGTATATTGCACAGTGCACAAGGCAGTATTATAGTATTTTATTCCAAGCAATGGTGGCCAGTCTGATGAGATATTGTGGCTAGTGGAAAATTTCAGAACAGGCTGTTTATCTTGATTTAACAGCAGTTAAATGCAGTCAAACATGTTGCAGTATTGACTATTAAGACCAACGTTTAATTCCGCTTGAGGAGTAAGCAATTGATTTAAAGTGTACCAGTGCATATCTTTTGCTGTCATTATATTAATAATTTATGGGGTTTCATCTCTCCCTTTCTCTTTTGGCTCTGCAGAGCTGTAAATTGTTGGGGGTGGGGTTTGGGGAGTTGCAGACAAGTGTACAAAAGCGTGAAGTCACAATCGATTTCTGCTTTGTAGTTGTTGTTATTTGTGACGGGCGCAGCAGTCTGATAGTAATCATGGCTTTATTAGAGCCGTCAAAGTATTCCCTCAGCCCCAAGGAGAATACACATTCTCCATGCACACGCCTGTACGTCTGATACCTGCACGTAAACAAGCTTCATTTTTACAGAATTATTCATTGTTTCCCATAAATCTTTACATACACTCTCTGGTGTACAGAAGATTTTGCATTCGGATAGATCTGCGTGGCAGGCGCTGCACATTGTTAGTTTTGGTGGGTTATTTGCTGAGACAGTCTGGATCTGTTTCAACTCCAGAAATGTTGAAGTTGATGTTATTAATACCATTCCATAGTTAAAGAGTACCAACATTCTCTCTCTCTGCAGATGTCATATGTCAATAGGGAAAATAACAGGCAGCAATGTATTTCCTTATGTTTCAGCTTTGTTTAAATGTCTAACAGTGTAATCATTTAAGCTGGTGGCTGTGGCATTTTGGAAATGTTGAGTACTTGTGGGTTCTCACCTACTGCCAGTGAGGCCTGAAGACAGAAAGATATGCTTCTTTTCAATACTTTTATGTTCTTTGCAAATGCTCTCTTACCAACCTGATTTATAATAGTGTGCAAATCATCATTGTAACTGTGATTGTAAAAACGAAGCCAGGCCTGAACCGATAATCCTGTAACAGCCAATATGGAGACAGTTATAGCAGTCAACTCCTTTTCTCCACCCGGTAAATAAATTGAACTAGAAAATAAAACAAATGCAAATCTTCATTTTTTTCTCTGCATTTGTACGGTCATGAAATCTACAGACCTTAACTGGAAACATAAAGATCTTTATTATTCCTTTGTGTTTGGATGTCATTTGTTTTAGATTCAAAGTGTTTATCATGATATGTACCATGTGTGGAAAACTACAGAATGTAAAGTTCAAAATGTTGTGCTTGTTCCTGTAATAAATTTAACCTACTCGTGGGTCTCCTTTACCTTTACCTTTCTCTTCTCTTTTGTTCTTTTGCTCTGTTTCTCCCCCTCTCTTGTGTTTTACTTTTTATTCTTTTCAGTATGAGGAGTGTAATTGTATATCCGAATGGCTCATGCAAGCAGAGCTGCTTTTTCTTGACATGCCGTTTCCTCCTGCCAGCACTGTACAGTACAGCTAGTCTAGTGCAGGCCTCAAGTTTCAATCCAGAAAACCTGCCTTGGTCCTTCATCAAACCTTAGAGCCTCAGGAGATGCTTGTCAGTATAGAACTTACCTGATTGAGGTGCTTAGCTGTTTTGCCTCTGGCTCCATCCCTCCATTCCATTATGAAGTTTCTCCAAAAGAGCGTCTCAGTACAGTAGATGTCCCTGCCTTGCTAATTAAAAAGACACACTCATCTTGGCAGCAAATGGCAGAGCTTTTTTGGGGGTGGTGTAGACTTGGGTTTGTTTTACCCCTGCAGGTGGTGAACGGTGTCCATTTTCTTCCCTGAGCTGTTTTGTCTATCGCTCAAAGGCATAAGTGAACATTAGTGACACCACAGGCAATAGAATATACACACAATTCCCACAGTGGGTTAAGAAGTGCTCATCATTTTGCAAGCTTTATCGTATTTTGCTTTTCATGGTGTGCTCTGTTTAACTGCCTTCCTTTCACAAGCTCTTAGACAATGTAAGCATGATTTCATCAAGTAGGACATGTTCCTGGATAAATATCCTGGTTTGCTTCCTGGACGATTTTAGGGTCAGGTTTAGGGTTCATGTCAGGGGACTATGTTTTTCTGTTTCTGTAGTCACAAAATGTAGTATGCAGCTTTGAGATAATCATGATTATCTCAAAGTAGACTGTTTTTATTGGTTCTGGAACAACATTTGTCAAACAGTTATAGACCTAACCCCTATCCCAACCCTGAACTTTACACCCCAAACATCAAAGATCATTAACATCAGGGAAATAATAGGATAATTATGTTGTTAAATCCCCAAACTCAAATCTGAGTCTAACCTTAAATGTGATTGGCTGATAGGAATGCTTTCTAGGACCACCAAGCATGTTGATCCAGGAATATGACCTACTTGTTAAGCGTCAGGACGCTGAAGAAACCAATGATATAAATGAGGTGCAAGACACAAGGTCAGAACTAGCTGATGTGTTTGGCAGCCATTGCCCCTCAGCAAATGTATGCTTTTCCAATACTCATAAGGAGGATGTGATAATGATAAGCCTTCTCTTGACTCGTTGGGGAGATTGAATTCAGCTTCATTTGCTGCATGTCACCTTGAACAAATCCAGAAGATTAGTGACAACTGTTCCCATAAGCCAGCCTTATTTCCCAAGAAACTCAAGTATCCCATGCCTTCCAAATTACGAACACAGGTTTGAACTGCAGCTGTGGAAATTCCCCTGCCCAGCCCCAATCTCTTTCTTTTAGCTGCATTAATTGGATTCCTTAATTAGTTCCAGTAATAATCGTAGGAGCGATCGACACTAGTAGTGAGAAATGTTCTCTTGCTTGTCTGCAATGCCCACTGTTAAACTAGGTCATTAATGAAATCTCTCCAGCTCCAACTGTCACTCAGACCAACAGTGACATCACAGGTCACATGATTCCCAGTTCCGACTCTGCTAACTCACATTCTTCTTCCCAAACAAGTAAGGAGAATTAGGGGAGGGAAGATTCATTTTAATACCCTCACAAAGGAGTAGGAGGAGGAGTATGCAAATTTTGGGGGAAACGGAGGCAGACAGTTTTAATTACCTTGTTAAGTATGCCCGTGAAGCCCGCAGCAGTCAGAGGGATTTGGGAGATTTGTTTCAGTAGCTGCAGAAAACAAACTGATATGACATCCCACAAAACAATACCAGCTTAACCGCAGTGAACTTCCTCTACATTGAGCCGTCATGGTTACTGTCTGCACTGTGTGTGCACCTCCACATCCACACTACAGTTCACTTCCTACAGTCTAGTCACGGTTGTGCACAGATTAGCCACACAATCAATAGTCCAATTGAGTCTTGGTTAATTAGCAGTGTTTACTAAGTATTCAATTTTGGCATGTTACCTACTCCCGCACTTTTGTGCTATGGATATAAAATCAAATATGTGGCTTGTGAAGAAGAGGTGTTCTGTTGGCAATGTTCTGTTCTGTATTTATTTCTTGGGCCTGGCTAATGATAAGAAAATGTAGGACTAGATCAAGGGAACCCAAGCTAGGGACTAATATATTATTGAGCGTTAGGGATTGGTCCCTGTTGGCTTTCCCTTGATTGCTAAGAACAGCTTAGCAATTGCATAGCAACATCCTGGAATCATGGAGGTAACATTTGAACTGATGGCACACATTTTCATTTGTTTGTTAACCTTTTAAATACCCAATACCAGTAGACTGTAACTGACTAATGTAATAAAGTACATTTTTACTGTATATATAAAACGGCTAATAATCTACTTTAGCAAGGAAAGGTGTCACAAAAGTGTTGCAGGAAAGTGTATCAGTACATATAACAAGAAAGATGCACCAGTCTTAATATGATAGATGCAAATGGATGCACTTTTGGGCCCCCTCAGAGGTGCTGTGATGTTCCTATGTGCCAAAACAGCAAAACAGAGACACACCAAACACTAGGACACTGAAGATGAACCAATAATGTCTGGCAACATGCAACACTTGCTTGTGCTCACATTTAGTCTAATTTATTTATCATACACTTAGTTGACCAAACTAAACCTGTTTATTTCACTTACTGGAGCCATATCTACCAACTGGCTGTTAATGTAGTCATAATATCATCACATGTACACACAGAAACTTCCTGTGTTGGACTTGTGTAGTGTATTGGGTTACAGTGATTTGTACTGTAGTATATTGCTATTGTATGAAACCAGGTGCTCTAAAGGAACTTGCCAAATATAAGGGTTTAAATGTCAAGTAAATGTTTGGTTGTGTTGTTTAAGGTGAGATCAGGTTAAGGGACAGCATTTCAGAGTGAGATGCCCTTCAGACACCTGCTAATGCATCTAATTAAACTGCATCTGATCTCTTTGAACTACCCTTATTTTGCATGCACCTGGAGATTGCTCAAGTCTGAGATCTGATCTAGAAAGGAAATTGAGAAAGAGGGAAAGCTAGAAAATGTAAATGCGACAAAGATCTTTGTACTTTGCTCAAAACCTCAACAGTTATGGAAATATCTCCTCAATCTACAACATACACTCACATTGGGGTTATTTATCATTTACCGTGTCTCTAACAGAAAATGTGCAATTTTTAGCACTTGGCAACAGCTCATTTGTGCATTTTAACATGTGTGAACTGCACATGACTGCAACTGAGTCTGCATGTATGCACACTTGCATGGTTTTCAGTGGGGATACTAGTAAGGAAACTAGATGCAGCTGTTTACTAGGTGCTGACCTGTCAGTGCTGACAGTCAGTGCTGATGATGTCTGTATAGTTGGCAATGGTAGAAGGACTGGATCGCGGCCGGTAGCCTCCCAGGGGTGTTCGGGGGCAAAGAGTCAGGCCTGCCTCCCTGACTGGGCCCCTGCTGACTGTTATCAATTAGTGAGCTGGCGAGTGGAGCCTGGCCACAGCAGTTCAGGACTAACAGAGGGGAAATGTGATGCAATGGGGGGTTAAAATAGGAGACAGATCGCTTAGATTATACCTGCAGATATAGATGGCTACAGTCAGAGTAAAAACCAAAAACAGCCACTTCTAGAAACACTTCAGAAGAAAAACAGCCATAAGTCTGTAATCAGTATGTGGCAGAAAGCATAATGTCCACTTTCATTTGTCAGATTTGTGTTTAATCAGTTGGAACTGATGAGTTTTAATGGCTGGATGTGCCTATACTGCTTATACAACTGCTAAGGACACACTGCAGCTTGATATTAACAGGTGATATTTATGTTTAAAGCATTTTCCATCATCTGATATGTGTTTATTGCCATAGGATAACAAGACAGCTGAAATGATGGAGAGTAGGGAAGGAGAGTTCACAGCCTATTGCAAACAGCTGCCATGTGTAGAGCTGTTATTCAGAGTTGATAGTACGACAACCCTAAATTCAAGGCCAATACATTTCCGCTTACTGTGTAGCTGAGTGAGAATGTGAATTAGCCATTAGGTGAATGAGCTTAATCTGAATTCATGAATTAGATTCTGTTGCCACAGATCCTGCAGGATCATCTGAAGTCATCATCTGAAGTATGTTTGTTAAACTGTGGGGAAAAAAAGGGGTGTATAATAAAGGTATGAAGGCATAATCTTACATGACACTTTGATTGAACATATTTTCCCTCAGGAAAAGGATGTCACACATGAAATATCTTTAATCTTCATTGTTTTTCTTATATGGCAATAACACTTTTTAACTGTTTTACTGAGGAAAACCCCTTGTAATCTGACATGTCTCCTCTAATTTTAGAAAAGATCTGTGTCACGAACTGTGATCTGTTTTACTAAGATACAAAAGTTTTCAATCAAAAGTCAGAGATTTTAATATAAACTCAAATATTACTCATCCAAAGGGGCAATGTAGTGATAATATCATCACAGGTACAGACAGGCTTCCAATAAGAAACAACATTTTCCTAGGGTTTTCTTTAATTATGATTAGATGAGTCATACAAAACACTCAGCTGGGTCGGGCTGTTTTGATGTACCTCTATGGCAAGCAACTGCAAACACTGGCTGGGAATGCCGACCTTTTCCCATCCCTTTATAGAGCGAGATGTTAGTGTGTGTGCAGTTGTGTGTATGCTGGCAGGGGATGAGACGAGCGTGGCCAAACTGTCTCCTCACCACAACTCCATTCAGCTGCATGACAAACCAGGCGGAGCAGTGTGGCCCACTGCCATAATATTCTGCCTTTTATCTGTCCAGACATTACGGGTGGCTTTGTGTGCGTGTGAGAGAGAGAGCCGGTCTGAGTCAGTTCTCCATAGTCCCCATTCGCCCTGTGTTCTGTGTGTAATGTTAAACTGCACTGGGGGGCCTGTGGGAGCCAGGCAGACAATTCGGCCGGGCATGTGGTGCTTTTCTCCACTGTAGATGACGTCTTTGGGGGAAACATGATGTAGGGCATCTGGCTTCTTGGCATTTAGAACCCGTTTCAGCCTTTGTCTGTTCTAAGGAGAGCAAAAAATTGAGGTTAATTTTACAGCGCTTTGCAGTCTTTGTACATAATGAGTGTTTTGTTATGTAGGTATGTCAAAGTCCAGACGCGTCACACAGTATGAAGAACATTATGGCAAGCAAATATTATCATTGGATTACCATATAATTAAAGAGCAATTAAGACACAAAATAATTAATAGACTGCCAATATCTCTTGGATCACGGCAGCAGTCATTCATTAAGCACAATGTTCATCTTTAGTGCGAATGGGGATTACAGTGTGACTTGAGAAATCTTTTTCAAATGAAGGACATTTGTGAGTGAGAGGAGTGCCAAGTACTTAAGTTGCTCTTTAATTAGCACCTTTAGCAGTGGCGTGAGAGTTTCATGAAAGAGTGATTCCTTCCTGTTGGAAACTACTCTGACAACATCTGTTCTGCTGGCAGATCTCTCATTTTGAATAGAATGTAAAGTTACAGGATGTTTTTTCTTTTTGATCTCTAAAGGGCTGGATTTTAATGTTCAGCCTTTTTAAAATGTTTGTACTGAATACAATCATGAAAATGTGTATGACAACCTCATGAAGTAGAAAGGTATGATATGAATGAAAATAGCAGAATGGAAAAGTGTATGTTTTCCATTTATCAAGCTTTATTGTAGCCTGCTTAACAAAATCTAATCTTTATTATGAATAATGGTAATTATGATAGTGTTTCCCAGACAATACTTGTTTACAATTTTAACTGTTTTTAAATTTCCTGAAGACTTGCACAAATGCCAGTAATTAAGGTTCTTGTTTGTAACAAAGAAACTTCTTATTGCAAACTCATCTTATTTTTCACAGGCAGCTGTTCAGCATTAGTGCCTTTTCAAAAATCATTTGACTATTCTTTTTCCTTAAAGCCACATCGAAACATTTTTGTAACATTGTAAGAGTTTTGTTACTTTATAAGCATACTTAAATGTGTAATCTGAGCCTGTTATGTTATGAATTTACAAGCTTGAGCATTTAGCCTTTAGATCAGTTGATGCCTGGCAAAGGCTGTGTCAACGGTAGTTAACATAAACTAAACAAGATTTCCACCTGAATTGTTTTGAAAGTCGTCAGCGTGTCAAGCTCAATGCGATGAATAATCATGCTGCTCCCTGTTGTACAACACCTGAGGGGTTATGTCAGGCAAATTTAAACACTGTTACTGAGGAACAATATCTTATGCCTTGGCTTATCATTCTGTTTCTTTGCTAATGCCAGTTCAGTGTACTTAGCATTGAGGGAGTGTAGGCATGTGACGTTTAGAAATAAACACAGTCTGAGGGGCTTTGTCTTCCTGCCACTCCCCACTTCAAACCCATTGGTGCATTAAACTTCTAAAAAAGAAACAATACGAAGCTGTTAAAAGATATTTAAAGTGTTATATAAGCTAGGCTTATGTTACGATGCACGCATTTGTTGCGTTCGCATGCAAAGCCACCCTATTGACTTTAATGCGAGATAAATGCAACTTATGTCTTTTCACCAAGAGACAACATGTCAGATGTGTTGTGATGAATGATGCCTGACCTTCTAACCTTTTGCTGGAGACCATGCAGCAGAATTCTAAAGGACAAAAGTAAAGCTCTGAAGTTTCCTGAAGACTGGTGTTATCTGATACTCCCTGCCCTAATTTAAGTATGAAATGATGGTCTGTAGAGCATGACCTGAGGGCCAAGCCCCTTTATCATGGCCCACAGTCTGTACCCTAATCACTCCACTGACCATAATCCCCTGGGCCTGCCCTTTCACAGTGAAAAAGATTTTCTTTCAAGTCTGTGCTGTTAAATCACACGTCAAAACCTATAACTTCAGAGGAGACTGTACTGCTCAGCCCATTGATCCCTGAGCTGAGGTTTCATCTAGGTGTCCCCTGTGAGGAACATTGGACAAGATCGCCAACACGTCAGCCAAGAAACAGCTGGATCTCTTAATGTTCAAAAAATGTTTTGTGTAATCTGTACACTGTAAATTTGTATGATTTCCTTCCAAGGAAAACAAAAGTTGTAATTATGAGATTGCACTAGTCTTAGGGCTATGTGGTCAGTTATTGAAATGTACATTTTTACAATTTCTCTCTGAACACATCTAATTTTGTCAAATAATATGTGAATATTTTTAATCTTTAAATTAAATTTTCTCTAAAGAGAAGTGTTTATAATAGCCAACATATGATTATACATCAGCAATGGCTTAATGGAGCATAGCAATCACATTATTGAAAAAAAAATTTCTGTCCTTCAGTGTATAAAAATGTATTTCTGGGTCCAAATAATTTAAAATAATGGAGCAGGTCACTCATTTTTCCATGCAATTGCAATGAATGGAAAAGGGAGCTTTAAAAAGTTTTAAAAATTATTAAAATGAAGCACCAATAAAGACTTGTGTGTTACATGTACTTTATGTCTTCTTAGCCCACATGATACCTCTGTGTAGGGAACAGACTGAAATTTAGATCTTTCTTCACTAATAATCTTCTCTAACAGTGAGCTGTTAACCTATATGACTGGATCATTTCAGTCACTGAGTTGAACCTGAGAACTGGATCAGTACAGAATAAATTATTCTTTCAGTATTTTTTTGTACAATATGTAAAACAACAGTTGTATGAACTACTTCTACAGAACTAACCGAGGCTAAAAAGCTCCAGTCCACATTCTTAAAAAATCTTCTTTTCTGTTTTTTTAGAAGAAAAAACATTATGCAGATTTGAGATGAGGGCAAATATCTAATGACAGATTTTTTTATTTTTGGGTGGACTGTTTCTTTAAGAAATAGGCGTCAGTGTAATCTAATCGGCTGCTGCCGAATGGGAAATTGAGGAGAACTCTACAGATTAGAGTCTGCTGAAAGACAACAAGCTCACAGAATACACTCACTGGACTGTGTTCCCCATCAGATTGCAGTGTTTCTTCTATGCACGAGTGAGACCACAGCCATTTGTGGAAGTTCTCTGAATGAGAACGGTTTTAGGAGTAATCCTATCTTCAGTCCCTCAGGGTCAAACTGACTCGTAACGAGAATGGCCTTGTTTGGATCAGTCCAGTGAAGTATGTCATGTATTCAAAACACAGTTTGCGATGTTTTTTTACTCATCTTTTGTGGATTGCCGTTGTTGCCACCCTGGAGCAGGGAGGTTTCACTGAAGAACTGCAGCTTGACTGAATTCAGTGTGGTTATACTTCTTCATGTTGTCTTGTGCTTTGTTTATTCTTCACAGCTGCAGAGCTGCATTAAGGCTCATTGGTTAAGTGGATAGACTAAAGGTGTTTAGGTAATTCTGTAGGAGGGGAACCTACAGAACCTCATTTCCCTGTCATGACCTCAGTTCACCTTCTGGCCAGGGATAGATTGGGACTCCAAAACAGGTTAAGGCTTTTAACTTTTTTAAAAAAAATTTTTTTTTTTTTTTTTTTTTAAAAAAAAAAAATTTTTTTAATTTTTTTTTTTTTTTTTTTTTTTTTTTTTTTTTTTTTTTTTTTTTTGAAGTGGTTTTTATTTTTTTTTTTTTTTTTTTTTTTTTTTTTTTTTTTGGGGGTTTTTTTTTTTTTTTTTTTTTTTTTTTTTTTTTTTTTTTTTTTTTTTTTTTTTTTTTTTTTTGAATAATGTCTAACTGTTTCTCAGTCCTGTGTTCGTGCCAAGTTCACAAAAAAAAGATACTTTAAGCATGAATTGGTCAGATAACAGGACCTTGACTGTGAAAAATCTTTGGTATTTAAATCTAATGGTATTTATACTGGTCAAATAAATGTTAAATATCACCTACGTTGCACATATAAACACACACACACAGCCCTATTAATAGTACATGCTTGCTTTGTTATCTAGAAATAGATTTACACAGTGATTTGTTTTATGTTGTTTCACTGTATCCTTATATTTAAATTTTGCATCTAATGGGTGAGCAATCTTTTGCATGGGCAGACAGGTAGAGACAGAAGAGGGCGGGGCCTGCTGGCAACAGGGAGGGAAGTAAAGCACAGAGAACACAGTTCATTTTCAAAGGGACTGGTGCAATTATAGCAGACATGGTCCCTTGAAATTTCAGTGAATGCATGACAGAAAGGTTGAGTGTGTGTCTGAAAGCTGCTACCCTAGAGAACTCTGCAGCACTGACTGGTGACCTTTGTCTTCTATGGGGTCAAAGCATGCCTGAGGATGTCAAAACGTTATCTCCCTTCAAATCTTTGTATGTTTGTCGATTGTCCCAGTGTGCTCCATGGCCAGCCCATTCCTTCCTCTTGGCACTTCAGCCCACCTTTCACACTAGCATATACACTTTCTCGTAAACACCAGAAGTCTGCGTACAGCAATGCGTCAATTGATTATTTGATTACAAATGAATGTGTAAGCGTTTTGCGATTGGCTCTTTGTGCTGAATGTTCTGAACCAGAGTGACACTTCTAGATGTGCTGAGCAGAGGTTCTGGCTGTTTTTACCTCAAGGATTGGCATTCATTCTTGTTTTATAGACTTTTCCTAATACATTAAGGGTCACACTTAAGCTATTCATAGCAACAGAATTCAAATCAAGTTTATTGTCACATCACCTCAACACATGTGTAGAGGTGAGTGAAAATTTAGCAGAATCTAATTCTGGGCTGACTGATAGGACAAGTAGAATATGTTTTTTTTGTTCTAGAATGACGTTCCTGTCAAACAAGCATAGTTCATAGCATAGCCCTAAACTCTAACTAACCCAAGAATCAGAGGGAAATGGTTGCCCAGCCAACAGGGAATGTGCTCAGAATGTTGG
This sequence comes from Chromobotia macracanthus, assembly GCA_036877525.1. Classification (NCBI taxonomy): domain Eukaryota; kingdom Metazoa; phylum Chordata; class Actinopteri; order Cypriniformes; family Botiidae; genus Chromobotia; species Chromobotia macracanthus. Next base: position 2,471,942 of record JAZGTH010000037.1, read on the forward strand.
CTAATGTTCTCTAAAAGTTATCAAAAATGTTCTTGCAATAGTGTTGCCTTAATGTTATATTTTACATCAAAAACGTTATTGTGAGTTAGTGGAGTGTTTTAAGTGTTACAGAATTTGACAATGTTTAAATGACATTCCAATAACCAATCAATAACATTAATACAACGTCTAAAAACGACATTTTAAACATTCTTAGAACTTTCAAAATAACATTTTTAGCATTTTTGTTGCTTTATGGAAACATTATAAAAATGTTTTTACAGCCTATAGTAATTAGCGGGGAGATTTATGATTACATTACTGCAAAAGCAGATACTTTTATCCAAAGCCACTTACAGTATGTTTTAGTTTTTGTTAGCACACATATAGCCTTGGAATTAAACCCACAATCTTGACCATCTTAGTGCCATGGTCTACCCCCTGCTAAGTTACAGGATCCCCTCAATGGAATACTGTTAAAGCCCCAACTGCAACCCCTAGCCTAACCCTAACTCTTAAATGTGATTGGTTGATGTTAAATGTTGTTCCAGGGCCAACGTGGACGTTATAAAACTCACAGTTCACATAACAGTAGATAATTCATCAATTTGTGTAGGAGTAAAGCTTTATTTCTTAAGTTCCCAGTTAATAATTTCTGTTATGTTTTCCTAATGTTTCCATAAAGTAACAAAAATGTTCTAGGAACATTCAAAATGTCCAGCTTTTAGATACTGTTTTAACGTTATTGCTAGGTTAAAAGACTGTTATGCAAACTTTTTTAATCTTGTAAGTTTTTTAAAACATTCCTCTTACAACTTAACAATAACGTTTATGATAAATTGATACATAACGTAACAAAACATTCTACTAACATTACTGCAGGAGCATTTTTGATAACTTTGAGAGAACTTTTAGATAACATTATACAACATTCTGAGGACATTCCTTGTTAGCTGGGATGACATTGTTGAACATGGCTGCAGTGGCCAGGTAAATCAGACATAGCTTGTAAAGCTAATTACCAGATATGACTATACCACCTTTAAGAAATGAGCAAATGGTTGGGAAGGTAAATAGCAAGCACACTGAAAACATGGAGGATCCAAGTGAGGGTCAAGTGAGATCTGTGCAGAAAGGTTGAAAAAAATTATCTCTTCTAAAAGGGTTTGAAATAAACAGCTTTGTCTCAGGAGCCAGTCTGTGTTTCATTCTGTCGTCGTATGAAGAGATGTCAAGTGAGACTAAGCAGGCCTGGTGCCAATGCCCTAAACGGTTAAGAGCCCAGAGTGCCAAAGCGCCTGGCACAATGACAACTGGCACATGGCGCCAGCCTCTGAATTACATTACTGTCAGTGTGAAAATTATAAAACAGTATGCAGTGACTCAAATTATGCTTTCAGTTGGACATTAGAACATGACCACTTTACAATGGACTTGATGAATGTGAGGCTTTACCCAGTGGAGATTAGAAAAGGTACAGTACCATAAAAGGGAGGCAAGAACATGTATTAGTCAACATATAGTGACAATTTTCTGTATAGAGTATATGTGTTGAATGGCAACAAGCTTTATACAATACTTAGAATATATAGTCTTTAATATATAGTCTTTAATTAATTTGTTTTTAACAGTAAGGTCAAATTATACACTGAAAGAATATGAGGAAATGGGTAAGTAAAACTTTATAGAAAGTAATGTATTCATAGTGCCATATACACGCACAACTATTTTAATTAATGGTTAAACCTTTCAGAATATAATGTATTGTTCATAAAATAACACGTTGTATAATTTGTATAAGTTGTTTTGAACTGTTGTTTTAATTGTTTTTCAGATATAAGGTTTAATCAAGCCCATATGGGATTTTTTGGGGTAAAGTCTGTAAAAATTGTATATATAGTATAGATAAGACACTCTTGATGAAAACAATCAAATGCATGGCTACAGTTATGTATGACAACATACAGCTGATAATAAGAAATTAAAGGTATTATATAATTAAAATGCATTACAAAATGTTATTTTTAATAGGTTACAGCAACTCAAGACCAGTCAAGATTACAAAGAGTAAGCTGAAATGACTTGTGTAGCCACATTGATTAAATGTAAAATGTTAAGGCAGCAGTTTTTTTACAGTGTATAAAAAATATTTGGGTCAACTATTAGTATGTTTGCTGTTCACAGTTTAATATGACCAGACACACTTAGCTAATGGTGTTTCTTATTATTTTGCTGATGTATTGATCATGTGATTTTTTTTAAGGGATTTGCTTTGGCTAAATGTGGAGAGAGTCTCTCAAACATCTAAAATGTGATGCTGGAGGCCATTTTGTGCTTTTTATCACATGATGGCAATAATTAGAATAAGAGGTTTCCACTACTTCCCCATCACACACAGATGTCTAGTTGCGAATCATTAAGCCCACAGTGTAACGCTGCTGACTTGGGTGGTCAAATATAACCTGCAGCTTTGTGTGTGTAAGATGATAAACATAGCCTTATATGTACCTGTTGTTGTGCATTTTTGTGTGTGTAATCTACAGGTGCACAGGCCCTGGTCTGTACCGAAAGGGAACATTAGCCCAGGGCCATGAACACAGTAAGAGTGAACACACAGTGTGTGCGTGTAAGAGTGAGAGCTGTTTCAAATGTAAATCACCTGCTCCACTTCAGACAATACAGCGCTCTATCAAAGCAGCTTGTAAAATATCAGACCCCTGTAGCTCCATTTATAAAAACAGGCACCCCAAACAGGGCTGGAGGAGAGAGGGGCCCCTCTACACAAGTCTGACGGGGCCAGACTCACAGGACAAGCCTGTCTAAGTGTCCTCTACAAGTCTGCTGTTTAACACACAGGCCTTAATGAGAAAACCAAGCAAGCTGCATTAACACAACACAAATGTTAATAACGACCACACACTGCAGAACAGCACATCTCACAGAGGAAGCATATGGTTTAACTTCCTCTGTATCTGGAGTAGGAGGGCCACTGTCTAAAATTGATACAAATTAATCCAAGCCACTTTATATTCTTACTTCTTAGATCTGGATAGGACCTCTGTGTCATGTTCTTAAAATCAGTGGCATGAAATATAGTGATTCGCATCTCTTACCAAAAATTTCTATTGTAATCATAGTTTCCCCTGAAATACCAGACAAAGTTACTGTTAATTGGGTCAAGGTAAAATTTATTAGATTGTTTTCATTGGTGGTACTTGCTAAGGCAAGAATCAGTGATGCTATATATACAGTACTTAGAGTAAGGGATTGGACCATACACCTATATTATTCAGTTTTGTTATCAACATCATCCTGTATTGGGCAATAAAACAGATAAATCTTTGAATGATAAAATAGAAAACAAATTGCATTAACAAAGGGACTTGGATTATATCTAGGACCACAATATCACTTACATTTATTCATTTAGCAGACACAAGTGACCTACAAATGAGAGAGCATTTAACATTTTGTCTAATGTTACAGAGAATAGTGTCTTGGACCAGTAAGCAACCACCTAACAACCATTTAGCAATACCCTAGCAACGACTCACTGATGTTACATATTGTTTTAGGAATTGAAAACCATTTGCAAGAGTCTGTAAGACACTGTAAACGCATTCTGGGAAGCCATTCAGACGTCAGTCTGTGTGTTAGGCTTGTTGCTGGAGCCAGCAGGCTGAAATGTTATCTTCTTAGAAGATCCCCAGTGGGTAGACTCCTCTAGATACACATTATGTGTTTTTATGTGTCAGATCATGTATGAGCACATTATCAGCTATTAGCGGGAGGATGGAGGGGGGTCCGCCAGAGTCTGATCATGTTGACTGATTTTGATTAGGTCATGTTAGAAGCATTAGTCTGAGAGAATGAGAAAATGTGTAGGGAGAGATAGAGGCCTGTTGGGTTATTTATACATCATGCCCCTGAAGTGCGTGTAATGGCAGCTAAGAGACGTCTCGGCGAGAGAAACGACATGCTTTCTCATGCAAGCCTGGGACAGGAAGTTGCCTGCTCTGTTGATGGAGGAAGCATACGCTCTTTACGATCGTTAGATCTTTGTGTGGAGCTATTGAAGGCTTTCCTGTGTATACCTCGAAATATTCTGTTAACCAGAGCTACAAATTACAAAATAAAAGTTGATAATATATTGAAGTTAATGTTATTGAAATTGACTATATCATCAAAGATTTTTGAGATTTAATTTAGTTAAACTTTAAACTTAAATATATAAATTTTACACTTACTGTGCTTTCAATTTTACAATTAAACAAAAAACATCTGAAAAAAGAAGCAGAAGTTTTAAGCAAATTAATTTGCTACTAAGAAAACTGTGCATAACTGCATGATGACAAATTGATGAATCATTGTTTTAAACTTTTAATTTAACTTTTAAAATTAAATTAAATTATTATTAAATAATTAGTAATAAATAGTGTTCCTGTAACTCAATTGGTAGAGCATTGTGTTAGCAACGCATAAGGTTGTTGGTTTGAGTCCCAGAAAACATACTGATGTATAACTTGAATGCGCTGTTACTTTGGATAAAAGACTTTGTGATATGCATACAAATGTGAACATATAAATTATATTTAACCATCCAACAAACTGATTTGGAATAAATTGCTTTATAGTACCAGCAACAATATTTGGACATTTTTTGATTATTGTTGCTCCTCCAAATGTAAATCTGTGTACAGTTCAATCCAACAGAAAAACTTACTGCCATTCTAACATTGCTGGTTTAGAGAGTTATTCCAACACTACGTAAACATTCACAGCACAGATCTGTGGCCTTTTAATCTATTTAGGCTATGGCAATGATCATCTGCACAAGCAAAAGGCATTTGCACAGCTTCACGTCTGTGTATTAATGGATCTACAATCCCAAGTGAAGGTTTTCAAAGCGAATTTAGTGCAAGCTGCAGTTGAATGATATGCATGATTTATGGGTTTCCTTATCTTGCCTGAAATCACCACCTATACCTCATTATTAGAATACGAAAAGGAAATCTGTTTGAAGAATAGCGCTCGGCTCTCTCTCAGGGTTTAATCCAATAGAGGGTGATTAGATGGGGCTGCTTTCTGCTTTTATAAGAAGCTCATTGTACAGAGGCTGAAAGGAGCCCAGAAATGTTGTCTCCAAGAGAATCATGCGGTCGTTCTAAATGCATTCCTCTATATATATATTGCTTGTGCTAATTTGTAGGTCATTAAACATGATAAGAAGCTTTTCGAATGGTCCACATGTAGTCTAGTTCATCTCAGAAAGGGCTAGTTACAAAGCAGGAAGGACAAAAATGCTTCATCTTTGCTTTTATTGGAAAATTGCATGTCACTTCCAGAATCAAGCAGTCTGTGAGTCCTCTCTGGAAAACGCTACTTGTTGTTGCTCAGTACAGCATGGGTTTTTAAAAGGGTCACAGACTTGGTCTGCTGATGGAAATTATACAATTATGTACAATTATAAATGAGTTATTTTAAATCTACAACACATTCATTTCCAGTAAAGCAAGCTTATGTCCTCTAAAACTTTCAATAGGATTTGATTAAATGTGGCACAAATGGAAATGTTATATAAATATAAAGCTACAGTTAATTAGAAATTTAGTTGAAATTAATGAATCCTAATTCACATTCACAAAAACTTTTTTACTCCACTGATCTTGTACAGGCATATTAGTATGCGATTAGTGATCATTTATTTTTGCATGTAGCAATAGCAGAACAACATCTCTCGGGTCACTGATTCAGTAAAGAATAAAACTAATTAGAGACATGCTCTGAGTGATGTATATTTTATGATTAATGCACAAGGGGCCAATTCCAAACCGCAGTGCTCTTAGACGGCCGATCAGAATGGCGACCTGACATTAATGGCCTAGCCATGATAGTCTGCAGTGGAGTGATCATTTCTGTACATGAACATTCACATATTTCTTCCCCGAGGCAATGGGTTTCAAAGGCAGAGCTGAGAAACAATCAATCAGACTTTTAAAAATGGGCAGAACAAAAGGTAGAGGGTACCTGACCCAGCTGTTTGTTTGATGCTTTGTTGTAGAAGACATACTATGAGTCATCATTCAACATTCAACAAAAATAACATGTATTTCCCTGTTGAAAAGACTACCATGCTGCTTCGGGCTAGCTTATGCTGGTTAATGTTGATCCAGGGCTGCTCTGGCTGGTGGACAAGTACAAAGAATTCTGGTCAACCAGGTCATTCTTGTGAATCCTTGCAGGGACGCCGGTTCACCAGATTTCTGTGTGATGCTGCTTGTCATACTGAACGCAATGGAAACTTCATAAACAAACTGTCTCTCTGCCAAATGTTGTTTCATTGTACAAAAAAAGTTATCTGCCCTTCAGTTTAGCTATTCTGGACATTTCATTGTCTCTGTGATATTCACAATCAAGTTCAGAAAACACTGTTGTTGTCCTCATGGGGTAAAAATAGAGTTCAGTTCAAACTGTGAGTGAAATGAACAATGAAAACAGCAATTCCAGGCTAAGCCTCAAGAGAATCTCTCTGTTTGTTTCGACATCCCCTGACATCCACTTTGGTTCCAAAACAAAACGAAAGAAAAAGGAGATAAAGACAGCGGATAGGGAAGAGATGTCACCAACCCTTCGCAACCCTCGACAGAATGGTTAAGAGACAAGCCTTTTGTGGTTTCTGCTGAGCTAAATTTAAACACTTGGTTTAACATATTAGTGCCAGCAGCTGTATGTGTTTTCACTGTTGAAACTGTGGAAATGTTTAGTTCATTGACGAAGACATGCTTATAAAAAGATGAAAAGTACTGACATTTGCAGAGTCCTTTGTGGTTGCATAGATTTACAAGGTACAATTGGCATCGTTAGGTTTTATTGGGGTTATGCCTGTAAACTTGCACCTGTCAGACGAGTGATGTGGATTGTTTTAAAGGCAACACCAGTGGTGCTGACATGAACTGTGTGCACTGAAGAATGTGTGTTAATGTGCCACATTAGCAGAAGTACATTAAACTCTCAAAGGGCAAAGAGCACATCTTTTGTCATTCAGCAGTATGTAGTGTGGAGAACATCACAAACAGTACAATCTTAAAAATAATACACAATACACGTGTATAACAATAAAATAATGTTTCTTTAGTTGTTCTCTACAGCATTTAGGGTTAGGCAAAGAAAGGCTTTATCAATAATATTTTCATTAGTTTTTTAGGAGCTCACGGGGAAGAGTCCCTAGTTGGGAACATATTTTATATAGTTTTTAATCGCAGGTGCCAAAATAGTTTTTAATAAATATACATTTTTACAAAAATATTTTTTAAATATTTTTATATTTATATATGTAGTTTGTGTTTTACACAAAATCTTTGTAAATTAATTCATTCATTCATTCATTCATGCCTTACAGGAGTTTGTTGAATGGGTTTGGTCTCAATAAAATAAAACAAGTCTTAATAAAATAATGGATTATATTTTAGCTTTTTGTTGTTGTTTGTAACCAAACTTCTTTACTTTCATAAGTAAATAATGACTACATTTTCATTTATTGAGTAAACTATTTCTTTAACATGGGTGTTCTAATCTAACTTGTAAGTATTTATAGAAAATAACATCTAACTAGATATTTGGCTATTGGCTATTGTTAACATTAATAGCTTGTTAGGTGACAAGTAATTTTAGAGGCGGAGTAAGTTCTTACATTTTAAGGAAAGTCTGATGAAGACAAACATTTTTCCTTTGTAATGACATGCATTGATAAATTATTTACAACAAGATGGTGAGTAATTGTGTAAAATAATGTGTATTAGTAATGTTTACTGTAAATGTTGATGTTCCATAGGCTTAGTCTGTTTTGTCAAAGTCAAAATAGAATGAAATAGAAGGAAAACAACTGCCTAAGGAAATTAACTAAAGATGTACAGAAAGTAAGTGAAAAAGAAACAAAGACGGTCTACAGAACATTTACTGGGCAGAAAAAGCAGGCCACGAGTCATAGCATTCAAGAGAACCACACGAGTGAGTCTGCAGCTGTAGCCTCTCAGCTACACACACACAGATACATGCCTGCGCTTACAATCAGAGGCATTGTGGTTTTAACAGCACTAACAGTGGTTTGCCTCTGACATTAACTATTAGCACTAGCATGCAGTCATCTGGTACCGTACCACTGCCAACATCATGTGCTGTGATATCACCCCTCCCCCCCTTTTCTATTTGTTATTTTTATTCTCTTTAGCCTTCATAGCTGTCGGCAAGCAAGTCTGTCTTTGTAATTCTATGCAATGGAGAGACTCAAACAAGCCAAAACATCACCAAAATCCTCCTTTGCAACCAGCGGCTCAGGGCTAAATTCCTTGTGGTGGCACCTACTGAAAAGAAGAGCTTAATTGTGGCCTGATCAATATGTCAGTCTGATTTTATGGAGCACTCTAGATGCTTCTGAAGGTCTTGTTCTCTGCGCAGATGGAAAAGAAGAACCCGATTAGCATTAATATCCTCCCCTCCATTCTGTCCTATTTCAGACAGTCAATGTAAGAAGGTTTGTGCCTGTTATTAGCTCAAATTTAACCTTAAATGCTTTACTTCTGGAAGCGATCAGGAGCTCAGCTCGTGCTAGCTGCCCATGTGTGAGCCTTTTTATCTGAGGCACATTGTTTATTGTTGTTGAGCCCACCAGAAATAATCCCAATTTAATGGTCGCTTCTCACCCGAGTGATGTATTGATTGCTTTTGTCTCTCGCTCTTCCTGGATGAAACAGATACACTCACAAAGTTGTTTCTGGCAGTCGTCCGTTATTGTGAGCAAGTCAGTCTTTGAACAAATGGAGTTGCCGACGACGTGCAATCAACACAGTATTTGTAGTGTTGTCACAGTGTACTCCTGTTATGATACAGCTGAGGGGGAAACAAAGATCCATCCGTGTCCAACTGATGATGATGGAGAAACCATAAGAAAAAAATCACTGAGATCACTGAGTTTCAGAAAAGATCTCAACAATGTCTCAGACTGAGCTCAGAGTTGCCAAGTCAGCAATCAAAAGTCCAAATGATTGAAGTTTCAATATGAACTAAAATATTCAAATCAAATTTACCCAAATACAGATTATTTTAGTTACAATCTACATTAATTTTACAGCTTTGATGTATTTTTTATTTAATCTCATTTGTTTCTATTTTTATTTCTCCAATTTTAGACTTAAAAACAACTGAGATCTCTATCAAATATCCTGAGAAATACAATTTTCCTCTGGGATAGAAACAGTTTCATTTACAAAAATACTACAGTTTCTGTTGAAATTCTACAATTGAAAGTAAATTAAAAGTAACTACAATTATTGTTACTATTGTAAAATAATAATACATTAATTATGGATCTTTTTCAAACAGTGTAAGCAAAATCTACATGGCAATTAAATTGTTTAATTTTATGACAGTGGTTTGCTAATACAAAGTTATCACAGTTTTATTGTGCTAACAACAGTAACTGTAGCAACTATGATTTTATGATGGAAACTATGGTTACCAGGGTAGGTGTGATCATTTGTGGGCATGGGTGTAAATAAGTGTATAGGGCCCATCAAAAAATAGGGTCAAGAACATGTTGAAAAGAAGACATGTTAGGTTACTGCATACTTCACTACATACTTCTTTTTAAATATTTAATCTACACTACTGTACAAAAACAGTTAAGAAATATTATTAAATGTCACTGATTTTGTTAGTCCCTAAATTTAGTCCCAACCCCAACTCATGCTTTTGATTAAGCCAGTGTCGGACTGGTTGGAATACCCAACAAACATGTGTAACAAGAAATTAACCTAACAGTGGCTTACTTATATTTTTAGTATATATAGTCTCTACATATTAAGCTGAGACAGAAGAAAGAATAAACAATTATGCTTTACAAAAAATGCATTTCAAATTATTAATCAATTTAGATAATAACCTAAAAAGAATTAAATGAAGGTTTTTTTAATATTTGCATTTATTTTAAACTGTTCTGGTAACTTTTCATAACGATGCATCTTGCTATGAGTAGTTGTGAAAGTGACACTATATGACTAATTTGTAAACAGTTGAATGATCTTTTAGAGATTAACCAGTAAGTTTTTACATTTACTGTTAGTGATTTCTGTTTGATGCAAAAGTGTGGGGACCCGAGTGCAATATTTGTAAGGGTTTTGTCATTTTAATCATTTTTTTTGCCAATAAAATGCCACTAAATCAATATATCAATTGTTTAAGTGCTATTACCTCACAACAGTCTGGGTAAATACTAAATGTTTCTGAAGAAACTGAGGTCAGGGGTCACTGAACACTTTGTAGGCAACATTTATGAAGCTTTACTATTATGATTATGAGTTTCCATGACAACAATCACACTTTCTTTTCTGGCCACATTTACACATAAATACAGTTTGAATGGATTAAGAACTATATAATCCATCCCCTGTACTGTAGACATATATTTAAAACCACCAAAACCTAAATTACATTGGTACAGTCTATAGTCCAAGATAATGTAGTTGGTAGAAACTCCAGGCCAAATAAACTGATAAATTCAGAAAAATCAGTTTTTAGATAACAGAGCTGTAGTTTACAGAGTGTCTTTTGTTGAATGAAGAGCTCACAGTATGATTGCCCAGGGCTTGTGAGTGTATTTTTTCTTCACAGCTCATGTGCTACTGCATGCTTTGTGTCCAATAGAGTTCATTCAGGATTCATAACATGTGCCTTTACAAACCATTGAAAGCTACTGAGCGAAGAAAAATATCCGCAACAACAGATTGCTGTGAAGTTATTGATTTACCTAGATTTCATTTGATCTTTTTCTAAATTCCCACATTTTTACTGATGTCCTCATTTATCCACTGCTGAGAAAGACCAGCGAGCGAGAGATCTTAGGATGGGGGGGGCATCTTTTATGACCACACATCCTGTGGCTGCCCATTAAAGCTGTGGCATTTTTACTGTCTCATTTTGCTTAAACGGTCTCTAATATAAGGTGGCCGACAAACACCCCCTTTATTTCCTCTGTCTGGCTCCACTGACTCTTTGTAGTTTTTTTTTCCTTTCTTTGAGCAGGAAACTCTTTCTGTCCATTGGCTGATGATGTGAGAGCAAACCAGGCCCACTGTGGTGCATCCTATTCCTATCACAGCGAGCTGAGGGGGAAGCGAATAAAAACATCCTGTGAGAGACAGAGAAAAATTTGAGAGCTGCAGGTAGCCAAGATTATTTTCCAGATCACGTACATTTAGAGCTCTCAGACGAACATCTACCAGGTTCCCCAAGTCAAGCCCTGGAGAACAATATCCTGTTACTGAACTTGAACACTGTATTATGTTAACTTATGTGTTTACTGTCATTGCTGTTTTTATGGTTGCTTACTGGCCCAAGTTAAAAAGAACTTAAACGTCTCTATGGTATTATTATCCATAGATTCTGTGTGACTAGAGTCCCTCCCTTATTGTAAGTTTATGGGGTATTATTTTCCAGTTTTACTGCCCACCAGGCACACCTCTGTTTAATAATCGACACAATTTGAGGTATCAGTAATATCTGTAGAACAAATTGTGTGGGACGTTTTACAACTCCAAGTTTTATATGTGAGATTAGGGGGTTTGTTCAAATCAGTAATACACAGCAATAGAGATGATTTTGCAAGAATCGCTTGAGCTTTGTATCAAAAAAGATTTCACATCACTGTTTTCACAGCACCATCGAGTGTAACATGTATGCTGGTCTGGTGTTTTGGGAACACTTCAGAAGCGCAGGGGATGAGGCATTAGTATCATGAATTCGCAGAAGTATCCAGATACCAAGCTTTCAGGTGCACTGTGATTCTCCTACTGATGGAGTCAAGACACATAGAGCTGAGAGAGATTAAGCATATCTTGGTGTCGAACAGACCTTGTAGCCCTAAGGCAATTGTGTTTCACCCCAGGAGGGCAAGAGCTCAGGGAGAGAGTGAGGGATATTCCAAGACTGCCGGTTTTCATGTCCAGTGGTGAGAAAGCTGGGAATCTCTTTTGCTCTTCACATTCTCATTGCCTGGACCACCTCCAGCTCAAACCTGGAGCTGGGGAAGGGGCGGAGTAGCTGGGTTTTATGACTTGTTTCTTACACTGTGCTAATTTTACTTACAGTCAGACACAGATGCAGAGACAAAGGCAGGTGTGGGGGTCTACGTGTGTGCCTGGGGTGGGAGGTGGAGGGGTAATGGGGCAGTATTGGTTTATTGACTGCCCTCACAGCTGGTAGGCTTCAGATGAAAAAGGATGTTCCTCAAGTGCGGAATGCACATCAGAAGAGAGGCTAAGGGAAACAAAAGAAGTCAGAAGTCCCTCCCAGCACATAGACCCCCCCTATCAATACACACACGCTCCCAACAGGCCCCTCTATCCTCTTAACAACACTAGCCTTAAGCAGACAACATCCCAATGGAGACAGAAACTGTGTATCTGAAAGTTTGAACAGAAATGAGGTTGCATGTTCAATGAATGATTCCAATTGTCCAAGTGTACTTACAAACAAATCTTGTAGTTTGAGATAAATATATCCATATAAATAATGAGGTTAATTTAAATTTGTACACTCTAAGCCTTTATATACACCATAAAAAAGTGCATTTACACTGACATTTTAATGTGACACAGACCAGTGTAAACACACATGGAATAAATGTTTTGTCAGATAACCTAATAATGTGTTGCATGGTAACATCTTAAAAGCTTTAACTGCTTGTATTCAAATAAATTCTGCACAGCAATTTTATCAGTTTAAAAATGAACATGTCCTTACAGCTGAAATCCATAATTTTCTGGCTAAAAATAAACTAAAACTAACAGGTCCAATTTCATGAGAAATGTCAGTTTGACTTCATTTGACTTTAACATACATAAAGAAAAGTGCATAAAGGAACCTGAAACTTCATGGTTCAAACAAATATAAATGTAGGGACAAAAATAATGGGATGCAGCTTTACATCCTGTGAAATGAGTTGCAAAACGAAGCTGTGAGAGCAAGTAAACCTAATCTTCAGAATAAATACCTTTATTTGGAAAATAAATGATGTGCTATTAAATATGGTCATTTAACCATGTTGCATCAGGTCTGAGATGGCAGTCCAGAGATTTTTAAAGAGGTATTAGTTTATTACAGAATCTGTAGGCTTAAACCCATCTTAGATCTCTGCGCTGACCTCCAGTCAAGACACCTAGTCAAGCTTTAGACAACAAACATGCTATTGTTGTGTATTTTTACCCCATAGCTTTTCTATCCTGCCCTTACAGTTGTGAGGAATGATGCTCATTAACCGCCAACAAAATATCGCTCATCTTCAATCGTATGAAAAGCGTCTCTCGGAAGCCTTCTGTCCCGTTTGCCTGTCGATTTATTGAGTTTACCTTTCCTTCATGAATTTTAATGTTGATATGCCCTGCTTTCAAAGGTTTGTCATCAATATTTAAACTTCAATATAAACTTCACAATCGCTGACAAATTGTACCGAGATTTCCGCATTTTTTGACGCGTTCATGAAAATGTATCCAATAATCTGGCGGGAATCAAACCCAAGCCCTTCAGCCTGTAGAGCAGCGGTTAAGCATTTATCTTGAGTGGCTGCCTCTCGACGCAGAGACTTGCTGCTGTTGTTTTAATGACAGCTGGTCTGATTAGAACCGAGCACCGCGGAACAACAACCACGTAAATCAGCCCCCCGATGCGCCGCCTGCCCGTCTGGAGCGCTGCGAGGATCCTCCCGCACAATAAGCGGCTGCGCTCTCTCTGCGCCTCCGTTATTTGGGGGAAATCAGTAATGACGCACAGCTTTACTCCATTTGCCACCGACAACCTTTCTGCTGAATGCAGAAACGTACGGGTAAGATGGTGTTGTCTCCAGACTTCTCTGTTTGACTTACATTAATCAGTTGCTTTACGTTAGGGTAAAAGATGATCGATTTGATAGGTAGTGGTAAGATATAAGATGTATAGACAAAGGGTCTATTATAAACTGGACAATTTTGATTGGATGAGTTGTTGTTTAGTTGTAAACACACCTACACAAATCAATTTGTTGAATCAATAAACTTACACATTTGATTTATTAATGAGTTATGGAAAAACCATACCATGATAACTATTGGTATAACTATAAGTTTATATTGGTTATGCACTGTTATGATTGCACAGCTAAAGGATTGGTTCTTCTTTCTCCTAGAGATCCAGGGATTTAAATAAAAATATCAAAGTCTGTCATTCAAATTCATTAAAATAGAGTTCTCAATATGAATGGGAACATTTCTCATCACATCTGTGACCAAATCAAAAAAGCAACTTTAGACAAATTTCCATACTGTTTGAGTCTTTGGTGTCTTTATTCATTTCACTGTTGCTGGAGTTTTAGAAAAGCAATAAGCCTGTTTTGCATTGTGCTTTGAACGTCACCCACCCATGGCAAAATCACTACAATACACAACCTAAAGCTTATTGCTCTAAAGTAAAGCCACAACAGTAAACATTAAGAAAAAGTCCTATACAATTGTCAAAATAATTAATTGAAAACACACTGAATAAAGAATCTTTTGTAGAAAAGAACAATGTTTAGATCTTTTTTAAAGCTGAAAGCCCAAGGGTCAAAGGTCATGGGCAATCACCCCCTGCTCTTTAGCGATGCCATATCCCATCATTACAGAGGAGCAAAGTGGGAGGATCTTTATCATTAAGCTGTAGTCACAGATTAATCAAACATCTTTTTTCTCACCATTACACACACAGAATTTAGTTGAATGTGAATTGTGTCGTTTTTGTGTAAACGCAGTATTAAAACAATACCTAACCAGCTTAACATTACATTTGCCCAACCAATTGCTCTAGTATGGGAAGGGGGGGGGCTATCTGTTTGTCAACCAATGGCAGTGTGTATGTGTTGAGGGATATTAAAAACAGTCTTTTTATTTCAGTGACACTAGTTGTGCTGAAATTCCACACTGCACCTTTAATCAGTTACTACTGAGTCTTACTATTGGGATTGTGTGTATCTTTCACACAAATCCTTTTAAAACTAAACACACTCAGTCCAGTGGAGCTCATGCTATCGACCCCCTTGCTAACCACTGTGACCTACTGTTGAGGAACTGAAATCCAAGTTAATTAGCCAATTAAACTATCAAGATGTTTGTGTTTAAAGGCTCGGGCAGGACGAATGGCTCTCTGCTTGTATATTTTAACAGGGTCTGACTGGGCAGGGACCCCCATGTGCTAGGTGTGCCTGCGGGAGGGGGTTGATCGGCTCAGGTATGCACAGGTCAGCTTCCCCCATAAGAGAGAGCATGATCTTGAGCACCCCTCCTGCCGCTCACAGTCAACACCATCTGTGCTTCATTAGACAAGATATAGGAGGAGGAGAGAAAGAAATGGGAGAGGAACAAAATATATTTTTGCATTTTTTTGTTCTGTGCAGAACTCACCATCACACTTTTAGGGTGCTGTGGGTGGTTGTCACTAGATGTAAGGTGTCCTGGGTGGTTACTAGGTGGTTACTTGGGTCAGAAGTGCCCATCATGAAGAACAATAGGATCAGGAAAATTATCAATGCCATGCTAGTTGTGCTGAGCAAAAGATTTTGCAAAATATATTATTTATAAAGTAAAAGTTATTACAATAGATTAGTCTTTTTCTTACACTTATTATTTCACTTTTGAAGGCATTTATTAATCTACTGGTGTCATTAGGATTACTCTGATGATGGCTGTATGTGTTTTTGGGATGTTTATTGATAAGATATTTTTCTATGCTGTTTCACAAATCTTTGTTTGTGTTTTGTCTAACAAGGAAAAGTCATATATCTAGGATGGCATGATGAATTGTCATTGTTGGGTAAACTATTCTTTTAAGATTTATTTCATTTTAACATTATTTTTATGACAATTAAGCACAAGTTGGGGTGTTGATATTACATCCAACAGTGGTAAAGGGTTTTTTGTGGTGGATAAAAATATCCAGATGACGACCTCTGACCCCAACATCTTTATGATGTGAACATTGCCTCCAGCTCTGTTTCAGAGACCTGTGTTCTTTCTGACATCATTTTTGTTTTTCTGATGCACTTTTCCTCTTTATGTCTTTCATAATATTTATATTAGTCTATTTTCAAACAAGCCTCTTTCTCTTGATGCTCAGTTAGGTCAGTGTGTTTTATTTTTCTGCATTATGTTCTCCAGTAGCTTCTAGCACATAGCATGACCGTGAGGTTGGAAAAAGAACTGAGATGTAAAGCTAAAGCAAAACTCTTTCCTGCTTTATCATCCAAGGCTATAAAGTGAGAATATCTCATAATACCCAAAGGGAAATTCATTTTGACATGGTCTATAGAAAAAAGAAGCCTTTTCTAGAGCATGCAAACACAAAACACTGAACATCCTCTAAAACGTTTTTTTCTTTGTCCTAAGTTGCAACAGTCAGGTGAACCCAGATGTGTGTAATGGTGTTAATTTAAAAGAAGTGTGATGTTGGCTATTAAAGCATTCAAGAGGTCCTTGGATCTATAATAGCATTAAATCATGTTCTCTTTCACTTTCTGCATGACAAAACCATCATGTGCTTCTTAGAAGAGAAATTAACAGGTTTATGTACTTAAGGCAATTCTTAGTTACTTATGTCGAATTGAGATTTTTTAAATACAGTTCTGCTGTACAGAGGCTGTATTAAAATGTGTAACATCTTTTCCAGTATATGATGGCATTTTTATCATGGTAAACACATTGCTATAATTTGTGCTGGTAGATGGATTACTATGTAGGAGATGTCGACCTCTGTGCCTGGTGGGGTGGCAATGTGCCCACTGCAACTTCTGCACAGTTTGAGGAAATGTGAATCTAACGCCTTCTTCAGTCTCTGATCCTTGTGGCACCCAATGATGACAATCCACATGACACAGAAGAACATAAATCCAATTAACACCTGATAATCCTTATTATTTCATTTCTAATACTTACCTATGGCTCTTTAGAGGAAAAGTTGCATTTTCAACAGTCTCGAAGTGTTATAATAAAATTACAAATGTGCGCATACTTAAACACTATGAAGTGATTAATGAAAACGAGTTGTATGGCGCTTGTTTGACTTTCAGAATGAACAGCATAATTTAATTTTTTCAGTTAGGAATAATCTATTATTTAATAAGCCCCTGCCTCATCTTTAATTAAAAGACATTCCTCAGCGTTAAGCCACAGGAAGGTCTGGCTTAAGAAAAGTATCTGCCTTCATCATTGTGGGTATTAACGCTGGGCTCAGCGTGTCTCTCGTTCCTCCTGCCTGGCTCTATTCTTACGTTCTGTTTGACTGGGGTGTCGCTGGTGGTGTGCTGCATGTTATTAGGCGGTGATGTTCTTGTTCCATGTCATTTTCAGCTTGTGCCATTTCCTATTGCTCCCAGCTGTCAGCTCTGGCTAATTAGTGGCAGTGATGGAAACAGGAACCCAGAGGAGCATCAGAGAGCAAGACCTGCAATGTCCTCCTTTCATTTCTATTGGCCACAATTCTTAGTACTCATTTTCCAGCTACAGTATAAAGGCCAGCCTGGTTCTCTGCATACAGAGATTCCTGAAAAAATCCAAACTGAGCCATATGTTCCAGAAAACTATAATGTTGTGGATACTTTGGAATGGGCAGACCACTTGTTAACACCTTAGCAACCACCCAGAGTTCCTTGATGACTCCTAGCAACCTGAGTTCCGGTCTGATCTAAATTAATATCATGATCGTCTTATCTATAATTGTCTTCCTGTTAGAACTGCTGCAACAACATTTTCTCTTGTATGTCTGCTTGAACAAAAAAAAGCACAAATCGTTCAGTAGACAATAATAGACATGTTGTGGGAAATACTGTATAGAATATCCTTATGTATGTCCTTATGTGAATAGTTAGTGGAATGAAAGACAAGAATGAACGAATACAGAAGGGAAGTTTTCTCTTTGATGTCTGAGAATAGTCATAGATGCCAGATTCCATCCTTGACCTGTGGTTCTTGATGGATAATGTTGGAAGATGACCTCACAAGAAGTGATGCGTTGTCCTCCCATCAGTCTCAGCAACTGTAGGAACACCTGGTAGCACACAGATGGTAGATGCGTTGAATGTAGATCAGGTAATAACTCTGCTGTCTCACAGCAAAGACAAACAACACAACTCAATGTTGATAGACTCCCTAGTTACTGATTTCAAGGTAAACCGGCTAATATACACTCCACACACATAAGTCATGCCATATTTTATTACTCATCACTGTAAATAATGTGAACAATTAGCTTATTTTAATAATTCTGTTAGTTAAATGAAAATGTAAAAGTATATTTAATCAGCTTGGCCAATGATTCCTTTTTCGGAAGTTGCTATAATTACACATTCTGTAAATTTCTTCATTTGTGCCTCATTAAAGTGTCATAATTTCTTTATAGTCACTGTATTTCTAACCCCCGCAGTAAAATTAAATAATTAAGTTTTCCCTCTAAAAATGCTTTCCTGTGATGAAACTACGAATGTCTTCGATACAGAACCTGTGAGCACAGTCTTCATGGAATAAGAATTTATAACTCTGAAACCGAATCAATATTAGCTTTCATAACGCTGACTCGTTTAAAACTCTGGCTGACTCTTTAAAGCCCCTGCCAGATGAAGTGCAGTATTGCGAGGCATTGCGCTGACAGCTTCCAGTCTGAAACAAGCATGTCTCACTTTCATTTCATTTATCATTTCTTCAGTTGTTGCTGTTTTTGTTTGCAAAACGTTACATCTGTCAGAGATTTCAGCAGAACTGCTGAAGTTTGTCACGATTTCTTGATGTTCTGCCCGAAGAGCGTTTTTAGATCTCGTCTCGCGCCTGTGCTCGGGTTCACACTGCATTTGTAGCTGTCGATCTTGGCTTGACATCACTGCGTAAGAAACCAGAGAGGGTCACTACTGTCATCTCATTCCTATAAACACAGATGGCCTTAAATCAGTCAAACCACGATGGAGATGACAGTATGTTCGTCTGGCGATGCCACTCCGCTGTGAATGTATGAAGTGTATAGACAGATTAATGTTGTCCATACACTCATGTTGATCTCCATGTAAAAAGGTTTAACTTCTGAAAGATTTATTAAAATTATTATGTGTCAACTCTAAACCAGAAGTCCCACTGTTTATACTGCCCAATATCACCTCTTTTCCTTTAATGTGTTTCAAACCAAAAAGTTAAGACCAATGTTCAAAAACAATTTCTATTGTGCTAATCAGATAATATATGCTGGAAATACACAGGTGCTTTAATCTTTTAAAGTTGTGTCCATGAAATGATTATAGACACAAAGTAAAGATAACTGCACAATTTGTGACAGTCATAATATTTCTAGTATCATATTTTGTTGCAATTGTATTTATCACTTTAGTCAATTAAAAGTTTATATTTGGGCCAAATTAGTCTCAGTCTCAGAAGGCAGTCTGGTTTGGAATAGCCATTTCCAACATTGAAAAATCTTGTAAGGGTCTTATAAGGTTTTTTTTTCTTCGGCTGTATGGTTCCATAAAGTTCCTTTTACCTCCACAGAACTTTGTGTTGCACACATAGTTCTTTGTAGAAGAAAAAGTTCTACAGGCTAACGGTAGGAAAGAAAAAGTTCCTTTAAAATCCTTTTACTGAAATGTTCCTTGGCTGAACCAAAATGGTTCTTCTATAGCAGCTCAGGAAAAAAAAAACCTTTTTAGAATCTTCTGTTCTTAACAGTCAACCTGACTGAATGGCGTTATGAAATTTTTGGACAGACAGTGTGAACAGATTTTTATGACTCTGCCAGAACACAAAGTTGTTTACAACATTTCAGACTGCTACAATACGCAGCAAAAAATAATTACAGACAATAATCGCTCTGCTGGGCTAGGACCAAAATACCGTCTGTCCTAAATATTGTGCTCTAGCTTCTAGAATACGTCAAATTTCTCTTGAGGATCTAGCAATCCATCATCTTATCATCACCACGATAAAGCGAACACTCTGGAGAGCAAGTGAATGGAGTGATCAAAGCCATGAGTAGATCTTCTTGTTTCCTTTATTTACAGGCATAGAAATACAATAAAAAACAAAAGTGAGTCTAATACATTTTGTAAGTGTTTGACAACAAAAATAGTCTGTTAAATCTTCTGGAGAAAATGCTTGTCAATCACTCAGCTCTCTCTCTGTCAAAAGGCAAACAGCATTCATTACGTCAGCTGGGATCTTGAAGCAGGGCGAGAAACCTCAGGAATGCTCACACTAATAATAATACCATGCTTTCCACTCACTCTTAACTCAAGTGGCCTGCATGTGAGAAACTTCATTGGTGAAAGCTATAGGAAAGGTGGATTCTGTGGTTTAAGGAGAGAAGGAGGGGGAAGTTTGGGTTTTAAAGACATTGGGGTCCGGTGGAGGTCTTTATGGTGCCAGAGACCCTGGAAGTCATTAAGGTGGAGTGGGATTTGGTTTGAAAGGCATGACTGCTTTATCGCTGCCCAGGGTTAATTAAGCAAGGCTGGAATGTCACTGAAATGCCCCCCACTGAAAAAGTAGCAGGAGTCACAAAACAGCTTTTAAATAGGGCCGATGGGTGATGGATTGCTTCATCTGAAGAACACCAGGGCTTGCTAACATGTTTTGGTAATGTATCTTGTCAAAGTTTTAAGTATTGTTGATTGTTGCCTGGGGCAATAGTCTTTACAAATGTCTTTACCCAAAGGTGAAACTAAACTTTAGCATGCCCAGACTCACAAAAAAAAGTCTGTAAATATTTGACTTTCCTTCTAGATAAAAACTTTTTGTTGGTGTTTTTTGTGTGTGTGTTTTTTGTTTAGTAGCCCCATGATGTGGCTACTACACTAAAACCAAATGATAAATGCTGCAATTGAAAAAAATAAAAAATAAAATGGACTGTATGAATGCTACAAGAGTCAAAGCTTTCATCCATCATTTATTTTAAATGTTTGGTCATGATGTGTAATGGTGTAATGATTTTGACTGGATTTACAATTTTTAGTGTATTTAAATTTAATATGATGATGCCTAATTTTCCAGATAATAATTAAATGTGTAAAGTTACAATGCAAAGAAAGTTTGTTTTTGATGTATATTTTAACACTGCAAAGTTTACTTGAGGATAAATGAATCTGTATTCACTTGCAGTACCTCTTAATAATTTATTCCATTACTGCTTACTGAGGTTGTGATGTTTGGTTTGGAGAATTATAAGTACAATTGCAGATCAGGGCCCAGTAGAAACCTCAAAGCAAGACTAATGTTTCATTTAATAAACCAGTGTCCTAATCCAATATAAATAATGCAGTACTAAATAAATATAAGATGGCCCACAGCATCATGTGTGTCACCCAGACACAGTTTTATAAAATGAAACTTAATGCAGATCTGCAGGGTTAATTATTTACCTCCACTCTGCACTTGTTTGCACTCGACAGAGGAAGTTTCAAAGGTTTTTTTACCCTGTGCATTGATGTATTGCTGTTGCATGAATTGTGCCGTGTGAGAATAGTAACATTTACACTGAGTGGAACTTTACCACAGTTGCACACTTAACCACACTGTTTAGTACAAATACACACCCTAGAGTTAATTTAGATGTAATTAAAGATGATGCTGTTTAATTAGCTGTGGTTAACTTTGATCCTTTAAATGACTCCTTATGTGTGTTTGATTGTGTATTTAGTTTGATTAGTTACCTAGCTGAGTCATATGCTTCAGAACTGATTCAGCATTGTTTTTAAACTTGCTTAACTAGTAAATGAAATGGTGAATGCAAGTGTTTATTAAAGTATAATAATTTTTATTGGGTGTTTGCTAGAGAAAGCAGTGCCGTGAACAGCCACGGCACCTCAGATCATCAGTAGATAAAAAGGAAGAAGAGTCATATCTGGGGATTGGCTTTATTACCACCTAGAACACCCTAGGAACCACCTAGCAACACCCTAGCAACAACATGGAAACACACTGACACCTTAACAACCAAACAGCAATGGCCTGAAATTCACCCAGGCAACCCTAACATCATGGCAGTAAGTTTTGCACAGGCAAGCACAATTTATGTTCTTCATAAAATGTAAATCTAGTTTTTCATATCATTGTACTATTACCATTACTCAAGCACCAGTATATTGAGACGCTAACCTTGTATACAGTGTGCGGCATACATAAAATGTATTGATTATTTATTTCCTCAATAGATTCAGCTGTGATTGGACTATATTCTTCCAGCTGTCACCTCTCATCAGGTTTCTTATGTGTGAAAGGAAGAGGTCGACTGGCTTTCTGCAGCAGCCCAGCAAAGGAAATGAGGTCACAGCCCTGGTCCACCGAGGAAGCTCCACTGTATTATTAAAAAGGAATATGGCTGCTTCTGGATCTGAACCTGAACCATGTGTGAATTAAACCCAAAACTGTGGCATTCCCTCAGCTAAGCCCTTCAAGTCACACGCTGTTTGTCAAGCGTTATCAGGAAGACAAAAAAGTTCACGTGCAAAGCATTGCTCTTCTGTCACCATGGAGATGACGCTTGTTAGGCAGTCAAAAGGACCCATGGATAAGTAACACAAGGCATTAGCGTCAGAGCCTGATCCTAACCGAATGAATATGATTTTTCACAGTTACTATAACCAGCCCTGCTCAGCTGGTTACAAAACACGTGCTACACTCGCTACTGTTTGACAACAAAATTAGGAACAGTCTTTCCATCTCACACTCTCTGTCTCTGTCTTTGTCTCTGTTTTTCACTGTCTCAGGCACATATGTGTGCAGTGTAAAGTGTGTCAGTGCTTTAAAAGCACACACAAACAATTACTTACAAGCTTGTGGTTAGAGACAGGAGAGCACAAAATGTTGAAATGAATCTCACAAAATCTGTCAAGAATATGTCTAGGTCATATTTCACAAACACAAAAAGAAGAAATTAAATATTCTGTTTTGCACAGCAAACAAAATGAAGCCTGTTCTTACAACGCTCATATTTTTCATTGTGACATTGTTTTAATTTATATTTTCTGTCTAATTACTAAACTGCATTTTTTAATATTTAAAACATGTTATTAGGTATTGTGCGTTTATACTTTGTGGCATTTTTGTTGTACTGCATTAAAGTATGGTGATATGATTTGATGTAAATCAGTAAAAAATATTGTTTTACAGTCATGAGAATCTAATCCAACCTATTATTTTATTCATAAAAAATGAATTGATTTGATGACCTTTTGTGATCTTATTTGTAAGCATTGTTAGAATGCCTCACCCAGGATATAGACATCCCTTGTCTTCCACTAGCTCCAGCCCTGTGTGCTTGTGTTGAAAATATGAACACATTTTCCCTTCAGAATGGAATAACTGGCTCAGAATAGGTTGACTATAGTCAGTTAGTTACTCTTAGATAAATATAATTACTCTTGGAAAATTATCTGACAGTCATGAATTAAAACATGCAGATGTCAATGCACATTTTACATGAAATGTCAATCAATGTCCTGCAATGTGACAATCTATTTCAAACAATGTTTTTTTCTTTCTTGTCTTATTATTTTACATGCTGTTTATAACTTCACATTAATTGAGAGGCTACATGGAATATTTGTCCTTAAAATTTATTTAGTCAAACTGCATTTTGAAATTAAGTGAACTACATTAAAGTGAAAATACATTTAAATGATTAAAAAACTTGTCCAACTAACCTTTTGCTAAAATAAGATAAGAGTGACAAATTACATCAAATTTTCTTTAACTCTTATTATAATGTTTTTAATAACCAGGCCAAAAAAACCTGATGCTTTATTCTCTAGCTTCTTAGAATAATTTTCTATGTCCATTGACATCAGGAAGCAATACTGTATGCAGATGTACAGCCCCGTTGTGAGAATAAGTCTTATAGTATTATGAGAATGTCACATGTTTAAATGTTTGCCTTTTTTCTTTCTTTTATCTCATTTTCCCTCCTTCACATCCTCCTAAATCTACTTTTTATTCAGAAAAATTTCTCTTTTCATTCCATCTGACAAAAAATAAAGCGTTTTTCAGCTCCTCTGGTGACCTTATGCTCTCTGGAGGATCTGGGAGGTCATGGGACATGACCCTATTGCCGTGGTAACACCACCCTCTCAGTAAGTGTTCCCAGACGTGTGGGGTTATGCAGACTGTGTGAATAGTTAAGGTGTAGACTGGTTCTGCATATGTTTAAAAACATGCTTTTGTTTAGAGGTTCCTCTCACACAAACCATTAATTCTCTTTAATTAGCTCTAGTTGTCCACTCCAGAAGGTCTCAAAGGTAACGAGAGCATTTATACAGAAGCAATGGAAAATAAAAAGGACTTTTTTTAAAGTGCACACAAAGGTGCGGCTTTGCAGTCATGGGACAGGGCCTCGTGTATATAGGCTATACCTGAAGTGATATATGACTTTCAATATAACTTTGACGTTGGTTTTAAATTACATATATTGGTGAACCTGGGGCTAGTTGTCACACTCTGTTCCACTGCACTTTATTACTGTTAATGTTTCTCAGGGTTTATTTTTAAGTGAATTTTTTAAGCCTTGTCTTTTCAGTAAATGCTATCAAACATCATGTCAACATGTCCAGGAATAAAGACAGTTCAGCTTTTGAGATAATATAGTGGGGCTGTTTTTGGCACACTGAGTTGAAAAGTGAAAAGAAGTTACAAAGAATGCAATGTTAAAATACTATTTAAAAAAAACAAGCCATATTTACAACATATGTGTATTTAATAGCTATAAAGGCTGTAGCTGTAGAGGCTGTGTAATGGCTTTTCAGCAATATTCAAACAGTAAAACAAAATGCATTTGCATAAAGTGACAACATATAAAACACAACAACAAGCCTCAACCTCATATTTATATAAAAGACCCTGTCCTGTTAAAATCTATCTTGCTTATATAGTCGACTGTTGTCTTACGAATGTTCATTGTGTTCTTCTTTGCCCAACAAAAATTACCGATTGCAAAAATGTGGTGATACTGGAATTTTAGAGTAAAGAATTTATTAAAAATAAATAAAATTTATAGGCAAGGCCAGATCATATGACATAGTAATCTGCACCACACAGCCTTTAAAGGGGCGCCAGCATTAGTGGTCATTGGATTATAAGTCTGAAGGAAGGCTGTGCAGGCATGACTTAGGTGTGGCAATGCGTCACAGAGTCTTGTTCCTATCTTAGGGAACTGGGTTACATACGTAACCTGAGACATTCTCTTTCGGAACACAATGCTGCATCATGGCGTTGGTGCTATGGGTAACATCACTGCTCACTACACCACACTGAGGGAAGGCCTGCCCAGGTGCCATGAAACACTGGCACAGAGACCATTAGGAGATGAGAAAGAGACTGACAATCCAGGGGGACCTAAACTGTAGAATCTATAAAAGAAATGTGTGCGAGAGGATCAGCCAGCCACAGCAAAAACATCACTTTGAAATTTACCCCTAGACAGTGCCTTTGATGATGCTACACTCCTAGTGGAATGAGCCCTAACATCCAGAGGTCACTAGGTCACAGGTCTCATAGTAATAGCATCTGTATTCCAGAGGGTTAAGCACTGTTTGATGACTGCATTACCTCAGTTGCAACCAGCAAAACAGACTAACACCTGAGAGGTCTTATGCTACTGGAGTGGTGGACATAGATCCTCAAAGCTCTGATTGGAGTGCAGCCTTTCCTGTTCCAGTGACTCATGCAGTGGAGGACACAAGACCACAAGTATGACCGGATGGCCGCTGGTAGACATCACTTGTGGAGTATAATCTTGTTTAGGGTGCAAAATGGCTTTAAAATTTATCTAAGGCTGACTCTTGAAAAGCACCTTAAGACTACAATAAGGTCCCAAGATGGAACACAGTTGGCCCTCGAGATGTGGAAGGAAGTGTTTCAATGCCAGAAACACCACCCTCATTTCAAGGCAATTTATGTGCCAGGAAAGATAAGGCCCTCCCACATATGTGGGAGGCAACCATTGTAAGAATTCTACTATGGCAATGTGCCCCAAGAGTGGGACCAAGGGTGAGAAACCAGTGTCTTTTCCACATAGAAGAGGTACAAAGCCCTCAACACATAACCCTTACTACCATTACTACTTCACATGACCTAGACTTGCCTATAAGTAGGCGTGATATTACACGGTTTCAGACCCGGGTGTAGCATTGAGTTTGGCCATGCAGCATTCCCTCAGAAGCCAACTGGATGTTTGGGAAAAACAAGCATTTGTACAATCGCATGTTTGACTCAAAACTTAGTTGACGTGAGAACTAGCCCCAGTCTTCCATGTTTAAATATTTCCCAGGCAAATCATTCATTTTCCCAGTACAGTAGATCATATTTACAGTCATTTAACCTCATTGTGACTCATTAGTCTCTTTCTCTCTTTTCTATATCTTTTCACATGTCCACTACTGGCCCAGGTGGTTAACATTGTATTTATTTGTATCAAAGTATAATCGACTCCTTAAAGATCCATTTTTACTTGATTTAACCCATAAACTTGTAATCAGATTGATTCATTTGTATTATGTAATATTCCTGACTTTAATACAACAAGTTCTTTTAGATGTTACCTTATGAATCACATTTAAAAAACAACAACGACATGTGTAAGTTCCTCTGAGCCTCACTAAAGTGCATGAACTTGTTGTGTAGACACCACTAGCACATGTCCTACATCAAATCTGCACTTTTCTGCAAATGTACAAATGACTGATCTCACTGCTTATAACTCGGGCTGATTCATGCTGCCTCATTGTGGGGGTTCGGTGGACAGATGGCTGCTGTGGGAGAGAGAGAAAGGAGGATCTGACTGTGATCTGTCCACCTCTCTTCCTCCCTCCCTCCCTCCCTCCCTCTCCCTGCCAGCACTGTCAGTCATGAGTAAGTGTACTCCTGTTCAAGTGAAGCCTACATTAGAATCACTTCACAGTGTCTGATGTGCATGTTTCTGCCTTCACGCTCACTCAGTGCACATTAAAGAATTAAGGAGTTGAGTTTTCATGTTCGTTTTCAGAACAATTGAAAATGCTAATTAACCTTGTGGTGACCCTTGTGTGGAAAATGCCCCATTCCTTATTTTATGGAATTTTGAGATATGCTGGCCTTGATTTTTTTTTTTTCTAATCGTCAAACTGACACCTTGCACCGTTTTGCGGGGTCATAGCAGACAAGGCCTCTTTATCAAGAATGTATATATAGAGGTCAAATTGTATGTTTGTGAGTTAAAAGCAAGCAGTTAAATAGCTGTGCTTTCAGAGGAGGGACTTTACAAAAGACAGAGCTTGTATTTACACTGACAGACACAAGAACAGTTAAAGCATAGAAAGGCACTTTTTCTGAAAAAGTGCAACTGTCTTTGTTACTATTTAACTTTAAAGAAGGATCTTTTTGACTGCCTTTTTAGGGATAGTTCATTACAATTTTTGCTTTAAAGCTTTTGATTAAATCTTTTCTTTAATCATCTTGCTCAAATACTTTATCCAAACCAATATGATTGTTTTTTTCCTTAAACACAAAGAGAAACATTTTGCAGAATGTCCAAGTTGCTGTTTTCCTTACTTATACTTTGTGTGTCACACTGGGGCTGTCAAGCTCAAAAAATAAAAAAATGTATTCAAAATAAATAAATAAAATTTAAATAAAAAGTCTCAAGCCATTATGTTGTTGGCTACCTTTATTTAATTTTTGCTGAGTTTCTTCATTTTTGGAGCAGTCACCTCTCATCGGAAGGAAAAAGGAAAAAAAACAAAATCTTCAAAAAACTCCTTTAGTTCCAAGGAAGAGAGGAAGTCACACACTTTGGAGCAACATGAGGATGAGTAAATCAACTGTCGATTTAAAAATACAACTGTGTATAATGGTATGATGTATATGGTGGTTATGATTTGACCAAATTACACAAAAATCCATCATAAGTTGACACTGTATGTACAGTATGTTTTAGCCCTGTGGACATACTGCCAGAGTTAATCTCTCTCCCCTTCCCCTCCATAAGGGTAATGAGTGCATTGTGGAAATCCGTTTATGTTGCCCTATCCGGTGAGATCGACTGTGGAGTGATCTGCGGATAACTTAATTGAATAATTCTTTTGAAAACGTGCCATCAGGGAGTATATGGTTTCCCTTTAAATCAGTGAACTTTAATCGGGTAAGTGGAGGCACTTCCTGTTTGGCCTGTGAGCCGTGCAGAGGCAGTGATGTGCCTCTTCCTCCCACAGGGCCAAAGGCTGCCTCACATTTCTCACACTAGAAACACTTTGCCACACACTTAAAATTGGGAAAAGTTGTTCATTGGGAAAAAAATCAATTAAAGATTAAAGATAGATAATTATGTTAATGTAAGATTGCTCAGTAACCTTTTTTCATTTTAATCATTCAATAATACTCTGTTTAAGTATTTTTCTCTTTGTTTAAATGGACTAACTGCAATAATGTCATTGGGATTTCTGAATCATATTGAAACATCATATATGTGTGTGTACCTTCAGTCTGTCAGAAAGTTAGCCAATCAAAATGCCTTTTGATTCAATTGTTCTCAATTTCAGATATGAGCTTTGGAGAAAGGGTGTGTGATTGAGGTTAGTAATGGGGTAGAAGTTAGCAAAACATCTGAAGTTGCACCCCTGTCCCGAATGTCATTTAAAGCTCTTGCTGTTCTCCTCAGAGATTAGACACTGATGTAATGCTGTGCAGACCATGCTTAGCAAAAGGCCTCATCGAGGGTGCATAGTAGCCACAAAGGAAGTGCTTGTGAACACACCATATAATGACAAATGGAGCACCCTATAGTCTTATGAACTTTACAGGCACACGCAAGAGCCACCCATCAGTAAGCAGGACCACAAATACACATCAAGTGTGCCATTTGGGACAGGGCCGAATTGTGTTTTTCTGTAGGAAGAAGTCAATAATGTCTCTCCAATGATAAATGGAATGACAGTTCCTCCAAACCCCCAGCTAACATCTTTCTGCTGTACCTGCAACTGTAGTTTACAGGAAATCCTTCTGATGCCACCCGGAGAGCAGATTAGGGCCCATTTCGGTACTGATTCAGTTTGCTTCATTCAAAAAACTCAATACTCGCTCCACAATCATGCAGGATTCCTCCACTGATAAGGTTTGATTTGATGATGACAGATTTCTCCGTGACATAATTCTGTTCGTCCTTGAGGTGCCACACAATGTGGATATTTTGTTGTAGGATGTGCCGAGCACCAGCCACAGTTATTGCAACCGGCGGCTTGTGTAAATAAAACCAGAGACAGCACGCTTACAGTAATTGTGTTCTTGTGAAGATCAGAGATTATGAGACATTAAAATGTGCTGTATTTAAGTACGCTGTGTGTATGTATGCATGAAGGTTTGATGGATCTCTCTCTGCGAGCTAACCCGTGCTAGCACGCAGCAGCGGGGAGTGGTGATCAATCGCAGGCAGGCGCTCAGAGTGCATTTATTAACATCTCCCTCACAAACCAAATTAATCCCGCAGTAATGTGGATTAATGGGCCAGTGCACAAAACCAGAGACAGATTGGGCCTCCGGTGAGCGCAGCCACAGCAGCGCCGCACATTAACTTCACACACGGCTTCCTTTGTTTCCTGTCTCTGTTGTAGTGTTAATATCCAATTACTGCGTTTGTGCAGAGGGGAGAGAGACAGATGTCTTGGGAAAATGGAAACAAAAATACTTTAGACGGCTTCACATCAGAGTGGAATGGACCACAACACCATTTTGACTCCACAGAACTGTTTATTAACTGCAGACAGAATTGTTGCATTTGTGTATTGGTTTGGGGAGTTAACTAACCTATAGTGGAGACCGGGAAGTGTTTTAATATAGAGTGAGATATAACACTATATCAGAGATTTTGTTCACTCCCTGATCTTCCATATTATGGACAAACTTCATCCGGATGTTAGGTCAATATGATGAAAAACATTTGCTGATGTCTTTTTTACTAAAAAAAAATTATATTTACTTTTATAAAATCAATTCAATTGTAATCATGCAAACTGTTTTCTTGTAGTGTTGAAGATGGGTTAGCTTTAAAAAAAAGTGTATACATATGTCTACATTTATGTGTCTGTGTGAGATTTATCTGAACCACAATCAGATCCTGGAATATATTTATGTGCTACATTGCCTTGGTGGTTTGACATGTTTTTTTTTATAAATCATTCACAGGATGTGTGACTTGTTCATCTGGTTCAGCAATTACATTACATTTTTAGAGTTCTTAATAAATAGCCTTCTTTGCTAGAGCTTTGTATTTTGTTCTATAATAGACTATATTGCATTAAATAAGCAGGATGATCTATAAATTCCATTCAAGGTGGTGTTGTGCAGTATTTGAGCAAAGCACATTCGGAAGTGTAAAGGCCTACAGCGACACAAGCAGGGAGGCACGGGTTTCTGTGGGACTCCCTCATTAAATGCTCATTAATGCTGCTAAATTGTGTCTGCCAAATCCAATGAAACGAGCTCCGGGACGGACTTGCTGTGAAATTTCATTAATCTATTATGGATAGCTGATACAATCCCCGCTCACTTCTAAAAATGTTATCTGGCAGTTTATGAAATGGGCTGAAATAATAGAACATGGATTAAAGGATAATTGAGGTGTAATGTTGAGGTCCTATTTCAAATATATATACACCATACAGTATGTAAAAACAGCATTGAGGCACACATCATTAATTAATGTGGGCCGTGGGCCTAATGAAAAGATGCATGGCCAGTAGCTACATTAACAATGTGTGTGTGCATGCATGCCTAGAGAAATTTGTCTCAGATTTTTTTTTATTTTTCAAAGGCTGCACATCAACTGTCTTTATTGTTTCCTGTAAATATATGCAAAATATCACACAAATGAAAAAAGTTTGGGCATACATAGAGCTACAAAAAATAATACAGTGGATTGCAGAGCTCAGATAATTTAGAATTTAACAAAAATGTTTGAGTTCATATCTTTGATCGTTGATTATTGATGTAGGTAACATAGAAAATATGAGTACAGTTGGACAATGTTGAGATCTCTTGGAAATTTAAGGGAGATTATTTAGGGAGAAAAATAAGATGCTGGAGATTTAAGTCTCAATGTGCTCTTCACTCAATCTCATTGCTGTTTAGAATAAACAATCAAGAAATTAGGGACATTTGATTTGTGATGTATCATTTTTGCGATGTGTGTGTGGCACAGTGATCATGCTGTTATATTTAAAGAGGAAACAGAACTTTGCTTTCCGGTACTCTGCACTCCACAGCCTGAGCCTCTAATTAAAGTGATTTGTGACTCATTTGCAGTATTACAGGTTACAGATGGAACTGTCTGGATCTGCCAAAACTTCTCTCCGGCACAGAATTACCCACTGAACAAAGACAGACAAAAAGACAGATAAGAAACAACTACATTTTTACATGTTCTGAAGAAAATGTGAGTGGTGCTCGCCTCTGCAAAATTTACTACTACAATATATGGTGCTCTGGGTGGTTGCCAGATTGTTGTTATGTGATTCCCAAGGGGTTCTGAGTGGCTATTTGAGTGCTATGTGTCTACTAGATTGTTTTAAAAAAAAGGGGAATTTTTTGCCTGTTTCATTGTTCGCCAGGCACAACGGAAAGTTTGCAATAGAAAGAAATCACCACTAACAAGAAAAAAATTACTCATAAGAAACACAAGGAAATATGGATGAAAGCAAATGGTTTTTGAAATCCAAAACAAATGGCATTTATTGCATATTTCCCCGTTGCATTATTGCATTTATTGAATCTCCACACACAGTTACTCTAACCTGCTACCTGCACCGCATACGTGCACAGCTGCAGTGAGGTGAAGAGAGAGTGGAACTTCACGGACAGCCACATCCTGAGGAAGACAAGGCAACATGTTTAGCACAGCCCATTAGAATGTCAGCCACTGGAAACAACCAGGCTTGCACACACACAAACATGCAAACCAGCAAGTGAGATGAGAGTGAAGAAAAGAGGTGAAGTGCAGTTGGGGGGGGTTATAAAATGAAAAGGTAGCAACCAGAAACATGCTTCAAAGACCAGAGCGGAAGGGTGCAGATCACTGCAGGGCAGACAGATTATAGCCACTGTGACCAACATCTCTCTCGCTCTCTCTCTGTCAGCATTGTGAATGATCTTGAGCTAAAACAACATAATGGCAATGAGACATTATACTACACCATTATACAAACCTACAGAGCATGTTTGCATTTGTTCAGAGAATCAATTAGCCTGCTAGTTCTCATTATGGCTAAAACCATTTGTCTGATAAGGGGGTGGAAACCTGAGCAAACAACGTTCCCTTCTCAATAAGCCTGCAAAGCTCTGCAGAAAACCTATATGTTATGAGGTACAGCTGAACCATGAGCCGCACTTTGGATTGCTCTGGGAACTCAATAGATTTTGCTAACAACAGTATAAGCTATTGTTTTAATAGTGCTCGCAGCCTGAAGAGTAATGGCAGGTAGAGAGCGCTCCAGTAATTTTCTCCAGACTCAGAGCTCTGAGGAGTGTTACAGTAGAGCAGAGCATTAGTGAGATTTCAGGGTATTGCTTACTGGAATATTACAAAAGCACAAGCCATCAGATTTCTGAATTTACTGTCATCATAACAGAATGTTTGGAATAAGACTTTAGAACATTAGGCCTATTATTGAAATTCAGTAATGCATTACTTTTAATATTGTTGACTCCTTTATGATATAATTATTTTTATATGAAATTATAACATTAATAGTAACATTATATGATAGAATTATTTTTATATGAAATTATAACATTAATAATAACATTATACGATAGAATTATTTTTATATGAAATTATAACATTAATAATAACATTATACTATACAGAAATCAAACACCATAAACCAAACAGAAACTAAAATGTTCTGAACAAGATCAATCCATATAAATTCATTTTTGCCTGTAAGATGAAAATACAATGGATATTTGTTTGTATTTACAATAACACACCTAAAAAGATATCTGTCACACTTTGATGTGTTTTGTTATCTATATATTTGTGTATAAAAAACAATCTTGACAATCTGTGTATAAAACAATATAAGTCTATAGAATGTCCCCATTTAGGTAGATAAGTAAATGTGTGCGTATGTGTCTGTGCACTGTAAAAAAACCTCTGCTGCTTAATCAATTTTAATCAATAAAGTTTAATCAATTTGGCTGCACAAGTTACTTAAACTTATCCTTTGTTATCTTGACTGGTAACTTTTGACTTGCTTTAACTTTTAAGAAATGGTTGAAAAATTGGGGGTTGAGTGTTGGGTTTAGGGTTGGGGATAGGGGAAGTGGATAGAAAGTTTGAGTAGCTCAGTATAAAAATCATTACGTCTATGGAGAGTCCTTGTAAACCACATATACAAGTATGTGTGTGCGTGTGTTTAGAACAGAACATCTCATTAGGCTATGAATTTGTTATGCATGGCTGTTGTCTGTCGGTACATTATGACGAATCAAAGTAACATGAAGCCATGCTATAGTCTGAAAATGAGTACATTTTTCTGTGAGAAGCTGCTGTCTTGACTGACTCCTCCAGTTAAGATCTAGCAGTGCAGCTAATCGAAACCATACTCTTCTCGTCCATCTTCTACTACTGACATTTTGTAACACTCAAAGGCTCTCTGGAGGTGTGTGTGTGTGTGTACGCACACGTGTTCACACCCATATGTTTCAGCAGGGGAGCTGTGGTCAGAAGGGTCGACCCATTTTCTGCCTTTCTGCAGAGTCTGCAGGCTGTTGAGTTTTTTGGAGGAAGGGTAGACAGGGCCCTCGGCCATATGGGCTGCCCCCGTTTACCCAGTGGACTGCCCTATAGTGTGACAGTGAGCTATGGAGCAACTCTCTGCGCTGCGTCTGCTCAGCGAATCAGGGGTGACCCTGGATCTTAATGTAACACTTTAACGTGTTAGATGCATTCATATTTTAAGTCATTAGTATAGCTTGTGAAGAGTATCTGAACAAACCCCAACATTAAGTATCAAACATTGGCATGTAACTCAAAGTTTGATACCCCTGTGATACTTCAAATCAGGCAGCTTTCTCAGGAGGGGGTGCTATTTTTAAGTTTTATATTGTTTTAAATAATTTTGTTTTAATTATTAAGTTCCCTGATGTAACATGTAAGAAATTTCTAAACTTGCATTGAAAGAGTGATCAAAATCATATCTAGGGACCAGAATAATTTAAAAAACGAGGAATAGGGCTCTTTTAACTTAGGCCAATAAGCAACCAATCAGAACAGCTCAGCAAAAACCTGGAAACACCTTAGAAACCACTCAGAATGTAAAAATCTTGTTTAAACTTTTATTACTTTTATATTATGACTTACTGTGTAAACATGCAATTCAAGAAGACAATGTGTTGACAGGAAACCATAAAAAGTTAAAAATTCAACATCTACACAAAAAATAGAAAAGATATATATATATATATATATATATATATATATATATATATATATATATATATATATTATATATATATATATATATATATATATATATATATATATATATATATATATATATATATATATATATATATATATATATATATGAACCGAAACAAGAAAAAGCTCAAACATAAGGGCTGTGTTTATTTCTCTCGGGGCCTCTACTATGTGTCGTCTCTGTGGGAGCCGCAGGGATTTTTGGAAGTAAGAGAGGAAGGCGGGTGGGGGAAAATGGCATGAACAATGTTCACTCGTCCACAGCCCTCTTTCAGCTGTGCTACCCCTGGCCTGTTTTGTTCTATGGAGGCCACAGTGAAACCCATTAAGAAACGGCAAGTCAGGCCCCAGTGAGACAACAACACAAACCCCTTTACCCCCACACCTCTTCTTTACCCCAAAACCCCTGGCAACAAAGACGAGGGCAGGAGGGGAGCGGAGCAAGTGAGAAAAGAGGAGGAGCCACAAAGAAGAGGAGTGCACGCTTCAGCGGTTCCCTCATTCACGCACTGTGGCCCCGCGCTGCGTGAATACAGTAGAGTGTTTTTAGTTCCTCAGCACACTTTCACCTTAGCGTGTCAGAGTGAACCGTACAAATGAGCGTAAGAGAGTGACGGGTATGAAAGACTGAATAAGGGCTAAAGGAAACAATGGTGCAGAGGAGATTAAATGGGAAGGAATATAACCATGTTCATACCCAAAGGAAAAATTTATCGCTTAAATTTGTTCTTTTGTAGCTCATGAGACTTAATGGAGTTAAGTGATGTTTACTTGACTTATCAACTTTGTCTCCATTTTCTAATCTATCAGGAAAAGTAAAAAGTAAACAAATAAGATAGTCTGTGGCACACATTGGTGGCATAAAGCTGAAATGTGAAAATAGTTTGTAATAAAGCAAGTCTGTAGGTTTCATCTATAGACACATTGCACATGGCAGAGATGTAGGTACTTTATCTGAGCAGCAGAAAACTTGTGCAAAAGTCTCCATTTGTTATCCATTTATTCTAATTGCTGTCTAGGAGAACAAGGTAAATGTCTAAGAGGCCAATTGTTTTCTGTATAAAAACCTTAGACTTTTTATTTTATACATTGGTATTTGAGCACAGCTTAAGATAATGTTGAGAACAGAAAGGTTTGAGAAGCAGTAGAGTCAGGCAAAAAGTCTCCATTTAATGGAGATATTAACATCTCCTTTGTGATTCTTCTTTCTTATGAGTAGGCACACTGTGTGATTCCAGGTATTTGTGAACATTAAGATGGTCAGATGTAGAGATTACAAACATACGTGGCATGGAATAGGCGAAATATGACAGAATTCTTACAAACAGATGGGAGAGAACTCACGAAAATTACTGTTTGCGAATGACCAAATGGAAATGGCCACATGTTTGTCCAGGCTTAATGGTGAACACATGCGAAGAACTCTTTTAAAGAACCCAAACAAGAGCTGTTTAGAGACAGCATGGAAATGATCAGAGCTACACAGTGTTTAGTGGTTGCCAATGTGTGATACAGTGGCTGTATTGAAGGATTTGCAAAGTGACTACAGCTATTTAGTCTGAAAGAATGCTTTCCAGGAGTCTCTTTCTTTCCTTCTCTAAATAGCAGGGAACTTATTTAAGGCCCTCACCTCCTTGAGATTGATGTTGTTTTATTTCAATCAGGCCGGCGGTGTGGGAGGCACTCCAGCATGCTCACACACACACACACACGCACGTCTTCTTAGATAAACACTATTCATTGGTATATGACTCAGTTCTGCCTCACACACACTTTCAACAATAAATAACCCTCAAGCATAAAAAATAGCTTCAACTTAAGCAAGAGTCCATCCACCACCCCTTCAAAAACACAGACTGTATACAGGTCACTTCCTGTCATTTGGTCGACTTTCAGGATCAACCCCGCTGTATCCGCGAGCCCCCTTCGCTCACATGAGTAACAATGTCCGTGCCAGCTGTGCCCTTGTCCTGCCATGTGGGTGAAGTCACTACGTCTCGTGCTTACCTGTGTGACAGCAGCTCTGCTCCTCTGAGAGCTCATTCCTTTAGACATTTTATTAGTCCTATAAATCTGCCAGTACATTCCCAACTGCTTTAGGAAGTTGATTACTGGAGGTGTGTGTGAAGGACAGTGAGGACTCTTATATCATACCAATAGAGTGTCTAATCGAGACCAACTCTCACCATGAGCAGACTGCTATATTGCTTAGCACTGCATTATTTAATTGAGAATGCAGGGTATTGGGTAAATATTACTGATTTCAGAACAGTGTGGAGTATTTATAGTGGTGATAATGGATAATTAAGTATTGATGTCAAAGGGGCGGGGCTGAAAGTTCAATAGTATTGGCAGACAATGTTAAAGCAGTATTGGTGGACACAAAGGTGCACCAATACTTTTTGTTTACAAAGGCACATCTGGGTCTTGCTCTGCAATAAACATGCACATTTCAGTAGATGAATCCACCTGAAAAAACAAAAAAGCTTAAATATATGTCACAACTTGACACTTTACTGATCATGTGTGGTGTTTACTGAGAGAAGCATTATTATAACTATTAAACCACTCAATGCACCCCAGCTATCTGAAATTCCATGAAGCCTCTGTGAAGTTTCCAGAGCTTTAAAAGAGCAACCTTTAAGCCATAATATTTTTTCTCTGGTGCAGAAATAACTAAGAAATAACTGCGTGATATGTTTGATAACATTTCAGAGCGAACCAGTAGAACAGGTTATTATTTAATCATTAAACTCTGTAGTAAGATTCTTTTCTTGCCGTTGCAGTCTGAAAGGACGTGTAGAGCTCAATGTGGCTGCTTGTTTGTAATAATCACCCTTTGAGATGTTTGTCGCCTCTCATCTGCCATATTGACCCACAATGTCTCGTGGTACAGCACACATTTCCTGCAAGGGCTTTGATGTTCTCTCTCTAAACAGTAAGCTGTACTCACAAACAGTGGGCCTGGCCTGCATGAGGGTGTCTGGAGACTGGTGAGGTTGTCGTGATGATAATGAAACCGGGCCGCACCGAGCAGAAGATAATCTAGAAGAGCCAAACGGAGGTCCTCAGAGAGAAAGACAGAGAGTGAGAAAGAAAGAGGGAGAGAATGTAAAAAAGTAACGAGAGAGTAAAAAATCTCTCCAATCTGTTTGTAATTTACAGGAGGGCAAAGACAGAGCCAATTAACCCTGCTTTCTAACCATGTCACAGGCCCCAAGAGTACCAAACAAGAGGAAATGGTCTCCTTCAGTGAATTGAACTTTATTGAGGAAATAACAATGACATTCAGGGAAAAACTGAATTTAAATAAAAAAGAGTAACTATTGTAAAATAAGCAATGGTTTTGAATAGCTTTGAGTGGAATCAAACAAATTTGTTTTTTGTTAATATATGTATGTTTTTTCATATTACTAACAGATTCTAGGTACATTATCTATTTTTGGTTATTATGTGTCATAAGCATAAACATTGGACCAACAATTATTGAATGACATGCATTTTAATTGAGATAATTATACTTAAAGTCAGAATTTCTTTTGCTAATCTTGTTGCAATGCATTCTGGTATATTCTCCTCAAAGGATATATGCAATGCTGCCTTTAAGAGCAACCTTTTTGTACCTCTAATGCCTTAAAATGCTGCCTATTATGCAGCTCACTAGTATTTGGAACAGATCTAAACCTTACATTAAAGAATACACAGATGAATGTGAAAAACTAAGCAGAGAGAGAGAGAGAGAGAGAGAGAGAGAGAGAGAGAGAGAGAGAGAGAGAGAAAGAGAGAGGATGTTTAATGCTCACTCCAGAGGCAAACAGGCCTACTGCTGCGGGTTCCACACATCCTAAAGCTTCAAGCATCCTCATTACCATGCCTGAAATTACCCTTTGACCCCTGCTCCAGATGGCTTGTGTTTTCATTTATCAGCAAAAACTGGAGAGTGTTTTGACACCGTCAAGCTGCAGGGACGGGAACAATCCCTGACAACGGCAAACTAGACACACTGTGTCCATCCAGCTTGAGTATATGCATTGCGTTCATTAAGAAAACATCTGCATGCTGTTGGTTTGTAGGGAAAACAGTGAGAACATATTCATATATGCACTCAACCTTGAGCTTGGGAAAGTTGCTACATAAATAAAACATTATTTGTGGTGCTTGATAAGGCAAACACCACGATTATTATAGGGTTGGGATTAAACAAATACCTAAACCTACTGTAAGGGTAATATTAAACTTCAGTATGTAAAACGCCCGTGACTCACAGACACCGTGAATAAGAGTAAAACGAGCAGATCTTCCTGGAGCAAACTGTCTTTCTATTGGAGTCTATTTAACTCTTCTTATATCACAAACAGAGGGTGGCAGTAACATCAGATACAGACAAGCCTCACCAAATGGTCACCTGTTTTTAGTTTCTTTTCTTTTGAGCCCATCAGATGCAGTTTATCAAAGGCTGCAAATATCCTGACAGGAATGAACTCTTAGCTAAGCTAATGCTAGCCTTTTTACTAAACAAATACAGTTACTGCTCTTTTTGTTACTCTGTGTTCATGTGCATGTTCAGACAAAGACGGCACTTTACAAGGGAGGGGACAGTGCAAGTCATGCCAGAATCGAGAGTCGTTCAACAGCCTTCTCACGCCATCACTACGTCTATTTCATCTCTCCATCAGGACAGGGTATGAGCACCAGGGTAAAAGCAGAATCAAAGTCAGTGGAGCATCAGTTAAAATGTGTTCCTAATCACAACGGCCTGTGTAAGAATATAGCTGTGCTTACAGTATGTCTTAGAACTCCCTCCAGTATGAAGAGGCTGAGATCATCCATATGCCTTACACACTCTTGCAAGGTTTTAATCAGGGTTTAAAAGCAAAGAGGGGGCTTGATTTGGGCCCTTTTCAAGAAGTAATTCTTCTCTTTTCTCATTCTATTGTTTTGGGTATATTAACTTTTGGAAAAATTGAAAGGAAGCAGTGTCTATTCTCCAGGAACCTTTTGACAGGAGTTTCTTACAGAGGATCTCTCAGAATTTCACCTCATTCTTCTCCTTTGGATATTCATCCATGTGTGGCAGCTCAGAGCAGCTGGCCACCAATTCCTTTAAAGTGGGAAGTGTAATCTATCAATTTAAAAGGATCAAAGGGAAAAACATATGCACACACATAAACACAAATCTTAACATTCACCTTCCAATTTACTGTGGCACATCGGAAAATTCACACTAAGGACTGCTGACAGGACCAGTTATAAAACTATGATTTATTACAAGTTAATTGTTGCATGTGTACTGTAATTTGGGCACTGTTTGTCCTAGATACCAGGATGAGAGTAACTGAATTATACTATTAGAGTTTAATTGCTATGCACTTATGTCAGTTCTAAACATAGCTCATGGTGCAATGTCCCTGCCCTGGCAAAGATTGCTTTGGTATATTATTATCATAAGAGGCACCCAAAAGAAAATTGTATTGCTCAGAGGTTGTTCTTATGTAATAGCTCAGGAGATTTATTTATGTATTAAGTCTGCCTCAAATGTTTGTCCAGAAGTTCCTTGATGAAATACAGTAGAGACAAATAAAGCAGACAATAATAAGAGTATAGGGTCTAAAGCATACAGTAAGAGTATAGTGCTATAAAATTATTGTGAATATCATATCTCAGACAATTCTGTCATATTTTGTCTATGTCTATTCTGTTTTTGTCTATTCTGTCACATACTTTGTCTATGAACCAAAATAGCATTACAACAAATATAGAATAATAGCTTCACATTAATTCATGTGTAGTTTCACATTAAGTCATATTTATTAATTATAGCTTCTGTGGGTGGTGTGGTCTTTGGCTGAGATGTGCTCTATTTAATGGGATCTGTCTCCCCCCAGAGGTACAATGATGGTAATGGTGAATTATTACATACTATTATTACAAAAGATATAAATATTTAAAATTTTATTAAAAACAGTACATCAATTTCACAATTCAAAAGAACCATCTAGAACTTACACCAGCTAATGCTCAGACTTGCTGTGTGTGCTGTCCAGCAAATAGTTGCTGCAAACTGAACCGTCCTTGCAAATGTTATCCACTGACAGAGCAGTAATATAATGGCACATTTACATGGATTTTGTAGACATAGAGATCTATTACCCAGACTGAGATCTGAGACCCAGCCTTCAAAACAAGTTTATAAATGATGATATTCCTAATGATGAGCTTCCCATCGCTGCTCACAGAGCCCAGAAAATGCCTGTGACATGACTAGGGGTTGAAGCCCTTTTAACTCTTTTTGATTACCCTCTAAAACGAATCCAAGCGGAGGATATATTCTCAGGGCTGCAGATCCCAGATCAGGCAGTCTTTCTTTATCCATATTCACTGTCATTACTCTTCAATACGCATGACTGATCCTGGGTCAGTTTAAAGGAATCTACATCAGTAATGGCAATCAGAGCACTCTGCTCTCTGATCCCTGTCTCAGGTTACACATAAAAGTGCAAGCAAGACCCTAGACTGACCTAGATTTTTTAACAGGCCCCTGGAATTATAAGGAGCAACCCAGACTTGCAGCCAAAAGAAAATAGCTCATGTTCTTTTCTTAATTTTGTGCATCGTCTGTCCCTCATTGTAATGTCATATGTAATGTGCATGATTTCCATTATTTGTTTCTTTTTTTTTTACCATAAATGCCATAGCCACAGGAAATGATATTCTGGTAAGGGCTAATGGCATTAGACTTTAGCCCTTCAAAAAATCAAACACATATAGCCTCTAATGAATAGCTTGTATTAACAGGTTATTTTGTCAACCATAACTAATTTTTTTTCTGCAAACTGTCTAATAATAGGGGCTTACAAAGATTATTCACCTTGTATTTTAATGGTCATCAAGGCAGCCACCATGAGACAGTCACATGTTAGTGTACGTTATTTTAACCATATTTGTCAAAATAAGTATTCATTAATTTTTATTTAATAATTTTTTATCTCTATAACATTTAACATGGGGGAAATTATTTCATATATCTTTAAAGATAAAAAAATCACATGTTTAAGAGGCCCAGCTACATTCCAAAACTCTATGCCTCACTCAAACCATGGCACATTTCAGACTAAACAGAATATTATTCATTTGCATGTTTAAATGTGTTATCAGTGATTTACAGTAACTGGCTGAAGGGGAAATACCTTGTACAAAAGTAGGCTATATAAATATTACACAGTAGAGTATGTTCAATCAGGGCTTTCGGCTTACCCCATAAACGCAATAAATCCCATCTGCACAAAACGGTGGCGATTCCTTTTATAGTGTAATAGTGGTATCTAGCGGTCAAAGTGAAAATAACCATCCCATGTTAAAATGTTCACGTTTCTGTTTCCAGTGTAAGGCCCTTCCTTCATATGACTGAAGTAAATCAAAAATACATGTAAATAAAATGATCCACTAAATGTGGTTATTTTGTTATGATAAAAAATTTGTACTTTAGCCGATTTTTTTCTTTACTAAGCAGCTGTATAGCAACCCCCCTGTATGTTAAAGGCAGCCGTGAGATCGAGGACAAACATAAACATGTGTTTTACTGTCCAGTGGTATGTTTATCCGAGAAGTTACTAAAAACATTCCTGGGCAGAGCAGCTGTCGAGTTTGGGCGCCTGAGAGACGCTTAACTGCAATGATAAAATTTCCAAAACAATTGTATGGATGTTTCCAAATATATAAAAAATCACAATCTAAAAACAAAAGACGAGTGCATTTATACTTTTTCTGTTGTGCAGTACAAATATGTGATGTCGTAATCTATAAATATGGAATGGTTAGTCCATACATGCGTTGCGATTTTCGCAATGGAATTTACGAGTCCTACTATGGCAAAGACTTAAATAATGAATATTAATTGCATCGTTCTACCGTTGCTGGGTAACCTGTAGCGTCCAGACTACATGATTGCTCACTATATAGGAGCCACGCCTTCCAATCGAGTCAGCACGAGAATGACCTCCCACCTATGGGGAGATAAAACGCCAATACTATTGTTTCACATTCATTTAAAAGAGGGATGAAATAAAAAAAAGTGTGACCATACCATACATTTGTTGTGGTTTGTTTTGCACTTGAAAACACTTGAGAATTACTTTAAGATTTGAGGGCCTATCATGTCCGCCCACTGACTAACGTTTTATCTTCAGCCAATTAGTTACGCCTACCTGGCGAGCGTCATATAGCGTTAATATTCATTAACCTACCTTCAACATAGTAGAATTCTAAACTCGGCTTTCGAGAGAGTCAGAGATGATGTCATATGTGAAAACGTACCCCACTCCCCCTAGTGAGAGGCGCTGATTTGTCTTTCACAAATTTTTCTCCAGAAAGTTTCACGAAGTGGTCGACACACACCGCAAACCCGAGTTAAGAAAAAGTGACACTCGGCCTCCGAGGACTGACTTTACCGCATCTTGAAAGCAAATATTGGACATTTCATAACGGGACGGATTTATAAACCTAGCCCCTCATCCTTGACGGGCTAAAACTTCAAGCAAAATGAACCGGAGTTTTAATAATAAATCGCATTCTTCGCTTAGCTTGAACATGAATGCAGTGGAAGTGAAAAGCAAGGTGAGTCTTTATAAAAGCCAGGCACTGTAAGTTTGCCTTTGTTGCATTGCTGTATGCTGTTTAAGGAGATTTTTTAGTTAGGAAAGAGTATGGATAGCTAACTTTGGTTAGCCCATGTCAGTTCAATATCATTTTATATGAAAGCGTAATTTAAACTGCTCATAGTGAAACTAATATGCGTACATACACGTTTTGGATAATAATGTTCTTTAGCATTTCGTTTCTTTCATTTGAGTCCTGTAGATTAAGTCGTGGCATTACCGTTTTGGCGCTTGAATTGTCACTGAATTGAAACCCTTTTATTGATTTGTAAATTAATTTAGTTTTCAAAGGATACATCCTGTAGATGGACTTTAAAGTTAAACGTCAGGTTACTGTTTCAGTAATGTATTTCTGTTAGTCTGGATGCAGCATGTGGCTTTCAGATGCGACCTTTCTAATCTTGGCTGTGCTTTGCATGCTAGTGTCTGAAGTTTTGTGCTTTTCATTTTCACAGTTCATGGTAAATTCTGTCCTCGTTATTGACCAGCCGTCGGAAAATGGTATCCAAACAGCATATGGATATATTTATACATATAACGAACAGACGTGAGAACGGGTTCATTTAGGGTTGGGCTTTTTAATTTGTGTCAGTTGGACAAATTGATACTTAACGTTTTGTTTTGCTCACTCGCATCACGTGTATACTACTTTACAAAGATCGAACTTTAAGCCTCTGGAAATGGATACTTATGATATTACTTTATCTCGTAGTGGAAATGGGATTTATAAAGTAGCTCAACCTGTCAGTCTTTAATGTAGTAGCTCCCATAAAGTGAAGTGACGTGCTGGCCAAGTATGGTTAGCTATACCTGGAATTTGTCCTTTTTATTTAACCCATTCAGTTAGTGTACACACATTGGAGTAGTGAGCAGTGAATGTACATTAACACTGCAATGTCGGGGAGTAATTCAGAGTAAGGTACCTTGGTAAAGTGTACCTCAGTTGTTGCCTGTCGTCATTGGGAATTAAACTGTAAACCTTCTGGTTACAAGTCCAACTCTAACCAGTAGGCCACAACTGCCCCATGA
Source organism: Chromobotia macracanthus (assembly GCA_036877525.1). Lineage (NCBI taxonomy): Eukaryota > Metazoa > Chordata > Actinopteri > Cypriniformes > Botiidae > Chromobotia > Chromobotia macracanthus. The sequence continues at coordinate 2,516,131 of JAZGTH010000037.1, forward strand.
TGAATAGCATGGATCATAATAAAATGTACTATATACATCATATATACATCTATATACTATATCTAATACAGAACAGTCATATAAATGCATTTGGTACTGGGGAGATGTCCGGCAAAGCTTCAATGAACCACTCAAAATCAGAAATGATTCTGTATCTGAAATGGTTTGGGCTAATGGTAGTATGGATTCTTAGTTGACTATGCAGCTGTTGTAGACAAGCTGATGGAGACAATATTTCTAGAGTTGTCAAAGTGCATTGGATTTGGATGATTGATCACACATCTCTATTGTTCCATTTTAGTTGTGTATCACTTTATAGCAGAAACCATAAACTAATTCACAGATTTAAACCTATATTTAAAACTGAGTGAGAGTGCCTAGAGAATCTCAGCTATCAGTTACAAGCTCTTGGACTAGACATGGGCTAGACAAATTTTATAATGCGGTTATGGATGTGATGGTCCTAATTGCTGGAATGTGTGGGCAACGATCCTGGATCTAGACTTTGTTGGCATTGTCTTATTATTCGGCTCCATTATTCAGTCGTGCTCTAATTCATAACAGGGACTGAAAAGCCCCGCTACTGTTGTTAATGAAAGAGTCCTGTTTGGGATGTGTAAAGATAAGAGGCCCTCATTATTTTAACACTATGTTGGAGGAGGCAGATATATGTTTATGAATGTTGGTATGATTCACATTAACTCACCTTTTTGCTAAAACCTGTAAGACCCAGTACTTGATGTAAATGGAAAATCCCCAATAAGTATCAGTGGATGAATGTGTGAAACTAAAACCTGTGAGGCAAGAATGCTGACGGGTGGGTCTTGAAGATCTCCCCTGTGATGGTTCGTAAATTGTGTATCAGTCACATCTGTATCAACATCACAATGGATGTGTTGCTCACCAGTCATGCAATGAGTCACCACTATGATGTCACTAATCGCTCTATGTCACACGTAGTGTTTTTAATGATGTCATCACACAGTTTTTGTATCTCCCAATCAAGGACAGGTTGTTCTTAGAGGAATACGGTTGGTAATAAGAATGTGGGAGAGGGTTTCCCAAGTGAACCATGCCACAGTGTTCTTTTGTGAGCAGCTGGTTATGTCTCCCAACACTTTACACATAAAGAAAGCGCACCAGGGCTTTGTACGTCTTCCAGAAACTCCCCTGACTGCTGTACCACTGCCAGGTTCTACCCTGATCTAGTTGGGTTTCAGTTTAAAATGTACTCAGATGGAACACTATGCTGACACTTGATAAGATTAGGTTTTGGGTACTGTTTAATGTCAGACAAGTATGTAACTCAAAGAACTGTGTATTTGGCTGTAGCGTTTTGTTTTGGCTTGTCTGAACCTGCCAGGGATTGTGGACTGATGAAAAGTGTTTTTTTGCTGTTCTCATATTACTCAGGATTTTATGTTGGCAATCAGGCCAGGTTAGGCTCTGCGTAGGCCCGTGCTCTTAATTACCTGAGGTCATGTCATGATTTAGGACAATAGTGATCATTACAGCTTGTGCAAACACTAGTGTCTGTGAACGTAAGTTAAAGGCAGTCTAGACAGTTCTTTCCATTTTTGTTACCCTGGTTAAATATCTTTTCACATCCTGATAGCAAGAACCAATAATCCTCTATGGAAGGTGCAGGACCATAAAATGTTTGTCTTATCATTGCATTCGGTCTGAATGGAATGATAGGATGTCCTGCTTGCCTGTCACACTATGTATGCATTCATGTGTTGGACATGTGACTGTGGAGAGCACTTTAAAGAGAGGGTGAGATATTATATTTTTTAGGTTGCTATCACTAGCCTCTCCAAAATTGCATACCTACCTTTAAGATTGCAAATGGATTACAACAGAAATTGATAAGGTAATGAGTAATGATAAGGTACATTTGGTCTGCCCATTAATCCCAAAATCTTTAACATCCATTGCGTTTTTGTTAGTTTATTTTGGTTAATCTAATTATACTTTCAGATACCAGTAAGAGTGTAGTACAGTTAGCTTTGTTGAACATTCTATCACATTCAATTTTACAGAATTTCACAAGTTTACCTCCAAATCAGTGCATGAAATGCAGCTGACAGATATCGGCTGGGTTTTCAAATAGCTAATGATAAGAGTAGGATATGGGAAAAGTCTCTCCAGTGACTTGTTGTTTCTGGCACCCAGCGTTAAAGAAAGCAAGTGGCTAAGGTTTCTAATAATTGCAGTTTGACCATAACAGTTTAACTGGTATACTTACTGAGGAAAAATGCTGTGCACACTTGTAACCCGTGAGCACAGTTTCTCATTTTATCTGTAAACAAGGCATTTGCATAGAAGTCTTAAAGGCTTGTTTAGTTGTGAAGTTGGATTTGCATTATGTTTCTGGTGACAATTGTGCCACCTTTGTTGCACCTACAAATTTTGGAGATTGTAAAAGATTTCCATTTCCAGATTTCCAAGGGTAAAATCATCGACTTCATCCTCTGACAAAGTTCTGCCAGTGTCTGAAATTTTGCATTGCAGCCATGCAGCTCGACTTATCCCATGGCGGACAGATGACAGTCAACACTGCCTAAATCGGGATGTTTGAGACCAAAATATGTCATACAGATGGAGATGAGACTGTTGATGTTGCAAAGTTGGGCTGCAAGATATATTGAAATATCGCAGGGGTTTGCAATAACTAAATTAATTTTTTAATACTTCAAAAGGTTATGTATAGTCAAAGTTTTAGGTTGATGCAGAAAGGATAGCATACAGATTATGTTTGGCATGCAGAATATGTTTCTTTTCCCAGAAAGAATGTGAAATATGTATGTTTGTGATATAAATTTTAGAATCAAGCAAAACATAGTCATATTACAGAAATTAGCTTTTTCAAATGGTTCAATAGTGTTCTACTGTGAACTGTGGCATGCAGATTGGTCTTTGTCTGGGAAATAGCAGCTCTGACTTGCTGGATCTCATCTGGAGATGATGAATAGGTTAAGGTTTTGCACTTGGGTGCTGTGACGGTAATAAGTGCAATTGGGCACATTTTCTCATGTAGTCAACTTGATCACACATCTGCTCCCCCAGAGACCCTCAAGAGTGTGTTTCTGCAGCATTCATATTTCTTGCTAATAACAGGTTGCCATTGGCTAATTTAGGACTCTCATTCAGGGGCATAATTACAGCGGTACAGTCCACAAATGACTGCTGGGATGCTGTGCATGTTACTGCTGTAACAAAAGACAATAAAAAGCCTGTGTGTTTCAGACTGGATGGGACGAACCCACGCTTTCAGTCAAGACTTGCATCTGCACCACAGTCAACGTGATTAGTAACCTCAGCTTGACCTCTTGTGTTCTGTTAGACACCCTTGATACATCACCAGCAAAGTTTATTTAAAGTTTAAAGTCTATAAAGACTATTCATATAATGTTGTAAAAAGATATGTTGTAGGCTCATTTCCCATTTTGCATAATCTATGTCGTATAGAGATTTGGGTTAATATGTCCTAAATTATAGTATGTTGAAAATAGTATACCACAAATCTGAACATACTGTATGCTATTGCTCTGGGATTTTCAGGATGTGTGTGACTTATGTTACAACACAACAAAATCTCTACCCTTTGCATGCCAGCTTGTCAACATCACCAGCAAGTATGTACTTTAAATGCATAGTAGACGTATGCAAATTGGAATGCTGCCTAAGAGAAATAAAAAGCTTTTTCTGTTCTGTCATTGATCGTTTCAATGCATCTTTGTGCTTTTTTGACTTCAGCAGCTGTTGCCACATTTGAAATATGTTTCAAGACTTCAGATTTATTTTGTTGTGATGTGTCTAGTCGTTGCTTTAAGTGCACATCCTTTGTGAACAGTTCCTTTGGTGTGTTTTTTTAAATGTGAGCTTTGTTTAGTTTGTCCACCTCCGCAGCTCAGCTGCAGGTTGTTGTGAATGTAATGGGGTGATATCCGTTTGTGTGTCATTGTTGAGATTTACTCTGCTTACTCACTGGACTGCATTGTGCTTCGTCGTATTGTCTCAGCCCCTGTTTGCCTCTGTTTCCTCATTACAAATAGCACAGTAAGTTTATGACAGCTAAGAAGAGCTGACTGGTTCCTTTTATCCACATGGGAAAACCTGGCAAGTCTTTATCTTCAAAGTCAATTTTTTCTGATTTCTCAGGTGTTTAAAGACTCAATACATTAACCAAAGACTAAAAACAAAGACAAGATTGCTTTTGTTTTGGTAAAGTGCTGTCATAGCCAGACATAATCAAGGCATATTATGTCTACTGTCAGTTTTGTGTTGATACTGTGTTGAGTAACAGCATAATGACTTCTGCTTTTCTTGACAGTATGGAGCAGAGTTCCGGAGGTTTTCCGTAGATCGGCTTAAACCCGGCAAGTTTGAGGAATTTTACAATCTAATTATGACCATCCACCGGATCGCGAACATGGAGGTGATGATTGGATACGCTGACGTCCATGGAGACCTTCTTCCCATCAATAATGACGAGAACTTCAGCAAGGCTGTTTCCACCGCACACCCTCTACTGCGAATCTTTATACAGAGACAAGGTGCAACTGCTCTCTCTTTTCATATCCTTCCCACCCACATCCCTTTGTTATCTGTTTGTGTCCCAGTTTTACTTTCTGTTGTTTCTTTCAAGGTGGATGTTCCACCTTTATTTGATGCATTGTCTGTTATTGCTGGTCTGACTCTATGTCACACGTAAAGACAACTCTGTAGTTGTTAAAAGAAATATGAGAACTGGCCACAAAAGTCAGTCATGCTTGGTTAGTTAGGGGTTAAAATCCAACAGAATGTGAATTAAGTACATATTTACAAAGCGGTCCAGTCAGATTTAGCCCACAGTTTCTTTGCCTCATCCTGTGGTCAGGCAAAAATACAGGGTAAACACAATCATGTGATGATTGTATGCTGTGTTTTCGAAGTGCACTGATACACATGCATGCATACAAACACACAGTCCCTAAACGCAGCTATTATGTTGTCACATTTTCCCTCGTGTGGGCCAGCGCACACTGATCTGTGTGTGCGTGATAGAGCCGTTGTGGTCTGGAGATAACTTTCTACAGGAAAGGCTGCTGGTTTTGATGGCAGGGAAGAGAGTGACAGTTCTTTCCTGTGGAGAGACTCAGACTCTTCCTGTAAATCCCAGCGCACCCTATAAAGACAAAAAAGCATCCTGTAACTGTTACAATGTTTGTGTGCTGTTAGATACTTTGTGTGCTGTTAGCTGTTAGATGTTATTTTTATTAGTGCTGCATGATATTGAAATACAATGTGATTTATAATAACTTGTGAAATAATGCAAGATTTTACACACTGATTTAATTTTGTAAAATCAATTTTTACTTATATTAAAATATATGTCAAAACTTAAAATTATATAATCATACATTATGTTGGTACAACATACATTATGAAATATATATTCCAGATGTAACATTATGTAACATATATTTTTTAAGTAAGCTTAGCTGTTAGTTTGTGAGTTCAAATCTTTCTGTTCTAAGAGGGACTTATAGAAAGCAGGTCACAGAGGACAGTCCTTCTGTCTGCTGGTATGGCAGGCATGTCTCACAAACAAAAGAGCTATGTATAAAGAGACAAAAACAGACCTCAGCAGGCTGAGCTGGGCTCATTTCTTCACGTCCATCACAACACTTTTGAGGTATGAATGCTGCTCTGCAATATTTGCATACTTTGCATCTATGCAGTTACACAACTGCAGTCCACTAATGCCTGGAGGAAGACGCAATGCACAGTCAAACTTCTAAGAACAGCCTTCAAGCTGTTTGGAGTCTTGCTAAGTCAAACATAACTATTAACTAGTCAACATAACTAGTCAAACATAATTATTATTGCTCATATTTAGGATTAAGGATTTTAACAAACCACAAAAACTGTTAAACTTCACTGTATGACTTGCAATGTTTGTGCTACAGACATAAATATCTCAAATCTTGCAGAGGAGAGGTGTGCTTTTTATTGGTTAAATATAATAATTAAAGGTATGATAGAAGGAATTTATCTGTTGTAGTGACGCAGGTAAAATGAGTGTAATGCAGTCAGGCCATTATTGCACGTAATGTTCTACACAAGACTTCCAGTCCTGGATTACGTAAATTTTGTTTTCTTGCAACAGCACAAGCTTTTAAGTGGTAAGTGGGATCTGTACTCTTATGCTAATCAGTTTTCTTTGCTTGTGACTGTGAGTGCCATTCATTGCTCATAGTGACCATTGTGAACGTGGAACAATGAGGTGCTTTCTCACAGTTTGGCTTCTTTTAACCTGAGCATGAGTAAACCCTTAACAAGCAATGTCACTGGGCAATACCGGACAGTCCCAGCATTCCCATCACTCATGAGTTCCTGGCATATAGACACACAAACAGATAATGAATAATAGACAGTGAATCAGAAAACTGTCAATGAAAGATTGACTAAAGCAAAGGTGTATACACAAACACATATATGGATGTGTTAGCAAAACCAGAACAGCAGTGTCCACTTGTACGAAATTAGTAAGAGAGGTCGTAACTTTTTAAAAACACATTACAATGGAAAAAGCAGTCTGACTTAATTTCCTTTCTTGGTTTATATCAGTAGAAGTAAAAGTCATGCCTTACAGTTAAAATGAGCCAATCCCCTTTTTTCTAAAAACATCACCCAACAATTTCCTGTAGAACATGTCTTTCATAATTAAATTGCATTAGACACAAAATGGAAAGATCACAACTTTATTTTCATGCAACTTTGGGGATAATTACAATAAATACCCATTCATGCTGTGAATACCCAAGCATGCTGTGGGTGACAAGCTCCCTGTGTAGTTTTGTTTAGTAAATGTAAGAAAAAGTTAAAACACATGCAGACAAAACAACTATTTAATTTGCCCTCCGAGCCAACAAAACTCTGAGAACTCACAAAACTTTATTTTTCTCTTAAAGTTAAAGTTTAAGAGAAAAACTTAAAGTTTTCTGCTCTTTCAGTCTTTCAGAGACGTCACCAGGTGAGACCTTTATTTAAATACACTACAAAGAACATAAGAAAATGGAATAGGCAGGCTGGCTTCATTTTCTTTCATGGGTTCAGCCAGACATAGACTTGATCTCATTCAGCAGACACTGACTCAGGGATTCTTATACTTAGGACAGCTCAGTTAAGACCCAGAAGCCAACCTTGCCCCTGTGGAGACAGGCACTGGGGAATTCCACACCAGCATTGTGGGAAAGGCCCACCTGATGTGCACCTGTACTGGCCTGTGCTTGGCCAAAGGCACAGTTACGCTCCAGATATCTCTAGGTAATGATTAGGGGTCAGACCAAATAAAAGTAGTGGATTCTTGCACAGCGTTGGCTAGTATATAACTATAAATAAGGCTATTAAATTAACATTTTTTTTTAGTAGACAGCAGCTCTTTTCAAAATAGTTTAGCATTTCTAGTAAAAGCTATTTTTGTTAAAGTAGCAGAAAGAGCAACTTCTACAAACCAGCTAGTGATTCGACATTTATAACACATTCGACATTTGTTAACAGTCCTGGAAATCTGTGATCTACCATAGATGCATATGGGCCAAGACTAAATACAGTGTACAGAGAACATCAACAAACAAGTAGGTTTTCCTATATGTTTTTGGAGACATATGTTAAAATTAAACTAAGAAATAAACTACAAAAACTCCCTAGACAACTGTGTAAGCATACACTGTATTTCAGTAATGCCAGCACAATCACACCTAAAAGTGGGATCACTGGATAAACTACTGAAGTAGTGTTCTGACGTGCTGCTAACTTAAAAATATAAAATAACGAGGACATTGTGATATTCTTTTATGCTCAAAAAATGACTGGCATTTGACAGCTCAGAAATGCATAAAAATCACTTTGCATGCACTTGTAAGTGTACCTTTTAATTTATACTGTAATGATCTTCAAAGTCTCGCTGCCAAAAACTGCAGCAAATTGCATTTTCTGGCATTGCTGGTTCTGTGCATTTTTATAGGCTAAGTTTAGAAGAGTTGCACTCAGAAAAGAGAAAAGAGGAAAAAATCCTAAAACAGTTCATGAGGAAAGGAGGGAGGCGGCAGACAGTTAATAGTAGAGAGGTGAGAGGGAATCGAGGCAGGTTTATATCAGGTTCTCTCTGGGCCCAAAATAGGGTGGGCACTTAAACACAATTTATTTTTTACTGTCGTGACTGACTGCACTTTCTTCTGTAGGCGAATTTAATTTAAATGTAAAATTTTTACAAAAACATCTTTACTTCCTTATAACACATTTTTGATCTTATTGTGACTAATTCACCTGTGCACACTATTCCAAAAAGACATGTTTGTCTTTGTAACTTTCATCAGTAATTAGCTCCTCCTTTGAAACAACTTTCCTTTTGACTAGTGTCGCCACTTATCCTGTATTCCAACCCCTCCCCTCCAGCCACCTGTCACACAGAGGACAATTTTTTACAGTCCAGTCAATTTCCAATAAAGTCATCCCCTACTTACTTTCGCATTGAATATCTTGGTCAACTCACAACTGTAACATAACAATTAATACAGGTTGTTAGCTTCGTTTAATGTTGACTTAAATATATGTTTGATTTGTTTTTGGTGTTTTCTGACTGATTAAACTTGAAATCATGTTTTACATAGCAAGGAAGCAACAGTTAAATTCCACTTTGTTTGTTTATCCTCCATGACATTAATTTTCATAAGGCCCAAACTTTTCCTCCTTTCTTTGCTATTTGTGTGTTATTTTTGGAGGATAGCAGCAGGGATCCCACCAGAAAGAATTCCTGTATTAAGTTTCATTCATGTAGTCTTGAATCACAGCCTCAAAATGTTTGTTTTAAAGTCTTTTACAATGTTTGTGGCCTTAAATTAATTAAATTTAAATTAGTTAGTCTTTAAGATGGTTTATAAGTAATTTACATAAATTATCATGCTTTCTATAGCACAAAGGCCGTTTAATCCTTCTAGAAAGTTCTGCTGTTTCTTGTTCTGTATCTTCATCTGTCTGCTGCCACAGCCAACCACAGGGAACCGTTCGCACATCTGGCTGGACAAGACAGAGAAGCCCAGGGGTTTCTGGGAACTTGGTAATGAAAGAACGCTTACCCACAGCTGTTTGTTCTCACTGTGTTGCAGCCACCACCACAAGCAAGTTTGAAAAATCTATTTCTGCTGTTGGGATCTTAGAAGCAGAAACAAATCTCCCCTCGCTGTGAGATTATGTTACATCTCTGATTGTTTTGATACAGATTTTATTTGAGCAAAAAAATAATCCTTGTTCCTCTCTATGGTGTGCTACTTACATAAGGACGCCTGAAGATTATGCAATTCATGTGCTGCTGGTGCGCAGAAATGCATTCAGTTGAGTCCCAGGACCCAGTCCTGCTAAGATTATTTTTGGCAATCATCGTACTAGCGGGACTGTGTTGCTTCTGTCATATGGGGGGAAAATAAAAGAAGAAAAAACATCACTAGAGGTCGTGTTCTTTTTATTTTGGCTGAGTTTAAAGTGCTAGTCACAGTAGCACAGCTTCTCTTTCTTTTGTTAGCGCTCACTCTCGTCCGCACGGCTGAAAGCAGCTTGAGGCAGTGCCATTGACAGCATTGATTCTGAGAAACATCATACAATAAACGTTATTCACAGATTGCTGTTATTTATTTATTTCTTGAAGGGGAGACAGCAGCTGTCAGGCCTCTCTTTGATACCGCAGCATTTCTGTCTGCCGTACCAGGAAAAGTGCCGACCTTTTTAAACACTTAGGGGTCCCGTCCCCCCAGCTTTTAGGAATTTCTACCTACATTCCACTTTTTAGGAGATAATCAGTGGTTTTCAAAGACGCATGCGTTAAGTGCCCATCCCCCACATACCTTTCAAAACGTTTTTACACCCTTGCCAAAACTCCACCCTCTGTTCTGTGCTAAACCATCATTGTTTTTGTCTTTCATAAATTCTTCTGAATTATTAATGCTTCAACAAAACAGACAGAAAACCTGTGAAAGTAATCCACAACATTTTAAATATTAAAAGTGCTGTAAATGACATCAGCCATTGTAGAATTTCATTCCAGATTTGGCAGTTGATTAAGGCACGTTCCCTGTCCTCCCCATCTGCTGTTGATCAGCCAAACAGGTAGTACCACTCCAAACTCATGTTATTGGCTGAGACAATATCCAGCCTGGCCAGGCCACACAAATAGATTGTAATTCCATTTGGTGTTGCTATTGGCAAAAAAATACATCACCTTTCAAGCATTTCTTGCTGTGAGAAGTAAGCTTCCTTCAAATAGAAATAAAGTATCTAAATCCTAAATAAAAATAATCTAAATCTTTAGACTTTGTCATAACATTGACTTTTCTTGCTGTGTCTTCTGCCTGATGAAATTAGGAGAACTTCATACTAACATATAAGTACAAACCATTTCACCATAGTGCCTCCAGGTATTGGACTGTAATGGACAGATTCAATTTGGTTGTTTTTGGTCTTATTTTGTGCCAGTTGCTACTGAGACAATTTCTGTGTTCTTCTGCCAAGCTTAGCCTACACCTGAGCTTCTGGATGACTGCTGTAAAATGTGATGGTGTTGTGTGGTCCTGCATGTGTGTGATACAGTTAAAGGATGCAGTAAAAGAAGCAGAGAGGGTGGGAGTTAGGGCTCAAGCTGTGTGAGTTCTTTGTGTCATACAGGTAGATTTTTACGGAAACTTTGACACACATTTTCCTTGTGGAACCTTTGAACAGGCACAAGTATGGCTGATATTTCACTGTTTCCATTTTAAAGTTTTTTTTCCCCTTCCCTTTATGATATTTGTTCTTTGGTCTTTGTTCTAGAAGGTGCTAAGAACTTCTGCATAACTCCTAGCATCAAAATTCTATTAAAAATATGCTTCATTGCTGGAATCGCACTGCACTCTTTCTACATACACTTCCATACCCTTTGTGTATTGGTAAAGAGAACCTTTGCTAGCTTTTAAATGGTTGCTGTTCTTGGCCAGATTGTATGTCAAGGGATTGTTTGGTCAAGGGATTCTTTAGCTCTAGGATGTTTTTCAGCAGCCTTCCCTGAAACTGCTTCTGAGTGACTTTTCAGCCTACATTGTGCTAATTTACATCATTTCACACCATCCTATTAGAGACACACTGAACCATACAATACATATCCCTGAAGCCTATATCTCAAAACAGAAATGACTCAGAAAGAATGAATCTCATGAATGTCCAGTTTCTTGGTTCTCCGCCTGTGCATTTTTGCAGAGGGGAAGGAAGTGGTCTTTACCAAGTTTCTGGAGGCTATAGTTGTTTATAGCCTAAAGCAGAACTTTGTGGCCTCTGGAGTCCACCCAGTACTGTGCGGTTGGACTGAGATTTGAAGCCACAGCCCCATTCAGGGTGTGTTCACCCGAAGAGGTGCATTGTGGGTGATGGTGGTTTATCCACTCTACAGATTTTTACTGGAGGCGCCTTGCAGAGCAAGAGTAGCTGGTTTTTGCAAAGCTAATTCCAGTTCCTTTCTAATTCAGGCTTCTCTTCAGGACTAGACCAGACATGTAGAGCACATGAGCTGTTTATCCTAACACAGTGCTGCTCTTCAAGGGATCTACTCACTTTGATTCAGAGTTTAAAGACATGTGTGTGCTTGTTTATCTGGGATTACGACTATTCTATTCCATTTAAGAAGCAGCTGGGTCAGCCTTTAATCGAGCAAATAGAAAAACTTAGCTGATGTTTCTTTTAAACTGATGCTGTAATCAGATTTTAACATCTGTCTGTCTAAAGCACCTGTCAGACATATGACCAACATGGAACTTATTTACCCTCACAAAGATGTCTTTGTATCATTTTGTGATTCTTATCAAACAAACCATTCCTGAATATTAACACACGTCATTAAAGTGCTTTTCACCTCGCAAGAAATTCATAAACTTGACAAAACCTGATGTGAATTCTTAGCATTTTCATTTGTAGGAGTCTGGGCCATTTTAGCTTATTTTCGGTAACCAGACACAACTATCCAACTTTTCTGACACAGTCTGCTCTTTCAGGCTCTGCATAAGTTTTACCAGCGTTGAACCTAAACATTTTGACTCAAACATTCTGAGTCACTCTGTGACTGCTGTATAATTCTGTATACTTGGTTTTGACTGCTGTATAATTCTGTATCCTTGGTTGTGTTCATATCTTTTTTACCACCGACAGGGTGCTTGGCAGGTACTGGTAGTGGTGGCCAATCTGATCCACATGGGCTGGTAAAGTAGGTTCTCCATTAGACCATTAAAATTACTGGTCTGAAACCAGCAACTTTTAACATCATAGGCCAGAATAACATTTTCAAAACAACAACAAACTATAAAGGACTGGACAAAGCTTGATCACTCTCATTTTAATTAATAAAGTTCCCATACTGTCTAAAATAAAATGTTATACAATCATGACTCAATAACTTGATTTAACTTAAATCTAGAACTTCCTTGGCTAAGCACAGGCACCCCTGACTGTTTATTGGCTGCTCTTTGTCCAATGGGGGGATTACTGGTTACTTTGGTCTTTTGTGTCAGGCCAGTGCCAGAGTTTTTAACTGTTTTATTTAATGAAGCAATTCCATTGTGGTTTGTGCATTAGTTTCAATAATCTGTCCCATCTTAACACAAAGCAGTGTTGCATAAGATGATATACTAGCGGTTTGACATTTTTAATGTTGGTGAACAAATCCTGAATTCCCAGCCATTTCTGCCAAGTAGTTATCTTTGATTTTCCATAAGGAATTCCAATAGATTCAGGAGTATACCGGACACTGCAGTTTTAGCTGTGACAGAGGTTGCTATTTCACTGTTTGTTTATTATGACCCTCAGATTTGATGCCATTAGTAGTCATTTAGTGGACACTAAGTAATAGGACCAATTACTATTTGAGGGACAATAAAAGAGCAGCCTGGGTTTTAAAGGCCCTGTACAGAAAGAGAATACTGATAACATATAGATTGTCCCTTGTGGGGTATGACTTTTTGGTTACCTGATTTCCACTGTGCAGAACTAATTTTCATTAGGGGATGTAGAATTTGGTCATTTTCACAGAACTTCAGTCTGCTGACATAGTACACAAGATAACTTGTTCCCATTCCCTAATCTCAATTTCTCTCTAATAAACTGTCTGAATCTTTGCTATGGTTGTGAGAACTTCAAGAGGGACCCTGCCTCCACCTCTGCCTCCATACTTATTTAGAAAAACTTAATTACAAAAAAAACTCTACACTCTCACATTTACTCCAGTGAGTGAGTGGGCTGTTTATAGATCCTTTATGGGCAATTCGGATCACCCGTCTTCCTGCATCCTGGTTTTTGGGTGGGTGAGAGCCAAATGTATATTAATTGCTGACTGCAAAGTCTGGCTAGGCATCCCAACCACAGGAGCTGCCTCAGACGACCCTATCCCTCCTCCCCAGCCCTCAGTGTCTCTCTGCCTCTCTTCATCATTCCAGCATGCTGAGGACAAGATTTCTGGAATCCTCTTCATTATGCTGCTGTCTCTGTCTCAGCCATGCGAATAGAAGCATAAGTTCACATAAGTTCACGTGGACTGTACTATCATTCACTATCAACAGCTCAAAAACACACTTTAAAAACCAGGATCTCTGACAGAAGTTGTGCTTTTTCTATGACATATGAAATGGAAAATAGGATTTATTTTGCTCTTTTTTTATTTTTAACAAGAGTACAAATTTCTTTGTTGACATATTCAGGTGTTTACCCAACAACGGCTCTTGCCCAGTCCACCAAGACCATTAATAAAAACTGAGCTTCAAAAAATGGGAAAATGCCAGGGTCTGTGTTTACATATAAATCCCTATGTAGTTCTTAGCAACTTGGCTCTGATGAACAACATTGGCTAACCTATACATACTGCACATGTATGAGTCAATTTCAAGTGTCACGATGCGATGGGAAAAAGTCACCTAAATTGTGACTTGTTCTGGTGCAAGAAACCTGTCTAACATAAGTGGTCTTCAGGGAAAAGACTAATCTACAAATGTAGACTGAGGCCAAGTTTTCACTTTGCCTGCATTACGTTGTTACATTGAGTGACTATATTTAGTTACCATATTTACTATAGTTGCTATATTTAATAGATTAACAGCAGATTAAAAATCAGACAGCAGATTAAATGCCATGAACTCTAATGGGACAACTGACCAATGAGACAAATGATTATGTCACTTCTCTATTTCAGTCTGTCTTACATATGTAAACAGTTAATTACACACATACACATACGGGGGTTAAAGAAAGTACTCTAAATTTGCCTTGTCCCGCACATTTTCGTGCTTAACAGACAGTAGCCCCTGTGTAAACAAACAAGGGAAATGAATCTGAACTCATTGTTTTGTATTTGGTTTGTCTTTTGGTGTGGGGGGATGGGAAATGGGCTTTTGGAAATCCTTCTCTAATCCTTTCATCTGTAGTGGTTCGACAGATCACATTCCGCATACTTTTTCTGTCTCTTTCATGGCAAGCTATTGTTAACCTTCCTAGGAGATGTAATTCTGAAATTATACAGTCCTTCTCTGTGATTTGCTGTTGGATTTTCTGTAAACCAATTTGGCTTAAGACTGCCAAAAGCAGTGGAAGGTGGTGGACGCATTGTGGGCTTTCATTTAAAGAAACAATTAGACCCTGTGATTGGCGGGACACCAATGGAAGCCACGTATATAGGTCAAAGATCTTTAAAACAATAACCTCCCCCTCTCTGTAAGGGCATCTGACAAATAATGGCACCAGAGCTCAGCTCATATCTCATTGGTTGCCGGTGAGCTGTCATTTACAGTGATCTTATTGGTTCTAACTTAGTCCCACTCAAAGTTAGACTGACAACCAAAAGTGACGTGGGAGAGAAGCGCACTGGGCTGCCTCCCAGTTTGCATTCTTGTACTATGCAATTACATATTGTTGTACATTTAGAATGTTGTTGCTTTTTCAACCTGGCATTTCTTGCCACTTTAAACAACTAAAAAGCTGAAAGAGAGCTGTCACAAACACTTTTTTTTGTTGAATAGAGGGTTGTGGGCAGTTAAACGCAAAAAAGCAAAAACTGTAAACCATCTACGTTCTTGTAGCATCCTTTTTTAATGTGAAGTCATTTGGGACTTATTCATTCTATTCACACATAATATTGTAACAAAATTTCAAATTGGGAGGCTGTGCTGCTTTCTAAATTCCTATCATGTGACTTAATTAGTAGTGAGATGCGAGAGCAAGAAACTTTTTCTGTTCTGCCGTTTCTATGGAAGAGGGGCTTTTCTGTTTAGTTAATAAGTGTAAATACTGATCACCCCATGTGTTAATTGTTGTCTGCTATTTAGCAGACATTTTCCCCCAAAGTGACTCTACTGTCTACTGATTACAAGGGCGGTCTCACCAAAGCTTAGGTTAAGTGATTTGCGTTAGGTCATAACAATGACAGAGCAGTTGTGATGCGAGCAAGTCTCTAATTTGGGGTTCAAGCTGTAGCCTATTAGCTAGTTGTCTAAACCCCCAAGAGTTAATTCCACAGGGTGTTTTTAGGGTGTTTTCACACTAGGGTTTTCAGTATGTTTGTTTGGTGTGAAAGCTATTTTTAGAACATAAAATCCATTTGTCTGCATAACAGTTTGTGTTGATGGTTTGTAATTGGAATTCAGTTTATACCAATTGCTGTTGATAAGAAATCTAACTGAAATGAACTGTTTGCAGAAGTTGTCTTTGCCTGTTAAGTTTTGTCTTATCTGTTGGTTTTGATTTAGCTCAGTATTTACATTGTTTCTAACAAATTCAGTAATAGCCCATCTTTGATGTCATAGATATCCATGTAAGATATTTCGTCATAAGGCATAAACATGTCTCTGTTTACAAGTATGTGGGCCACCGGCACATCTGCTGTGGTGCAGTTCAAGAGTTCAGCTCAGTGAAGTGGGAGAAGCCAGTCAAACTAGAACAGTAATTGACAGGTTGGTAAAGTGCTTGATTGGACTTTAACATTTGGCTGAACTTGCTGTAGTAAAACTACCATCATGGGTTTTCTTGGTTTTTTTACACGACAGAAAATGCAATCTTGTTTATTGTTCCTCTTACACCAGAATATAAAAAAATATAAAGTTTCTGCTAAGTTCCAGCTAAGAAGCTGTAACATGTGATGGATTGTTTGTGTTGATTGATTGATTGTTTGTTTCCCCTTGTACATCCTACACGTGTGTACACGAGGGTCATCGCACCAAACAGAGCCAGTGGAGCGAGGTGCAATTTGAGATCTCGGCACAAATTTGTCAGCAGCTCTTCAGGAAGTAGGTTGTGAAAAGGTGTGTGTTGAGTACAGGTGTGGAAGACCAGCCTGAACCTGCCCCGACCTTCCGAATGCTTTCTCAATAACAGCAGAGAGAAAGAGACGAGACATGACTGCCTCATGCGGCCAACAGTCCTGGCGTCAGCCATAAATCTATTTTATGTGGTTTAACAGAAGCTGTTTGTGTCCAGAAGTTGTCATGTGTAGTAGAATATTTCTGATACTTCTACCTGCAGGCCTGCATTTTCATGTGGAAATGCAACTCCACCAAAAGTAAACAGAAACTGATTCATCCAAATAAGTTTTAACTTGGCATGAATGCAGTATTTTCTCATTATTTATTTAAAGACTGCAGTGTCATTTTCTTATAGGCCGCAGAGTAACTCAAAGCTTGCAGTCTCCAGAAAAGCAAATTGCAGTGAAAGCAGTTTTTGCTGTGGTTTGGAATGTTTTTTGCCATTAGTTTCTCAATGTTGTTTCTCATCTGTCATTGTGAATAGTGTGCTTTTAATGAAGGATATTACTGTATAGCTTTGTTACTGATTACAATGCAACGTATCCCATTTACCATTGTATCAGCAAATATCTTTTTGTATGTTTAAAATTGGGGTAGTTTATAAGGATGTGGTCTTGTAATAGACAACAATGAATGGTGAGGTCAATGTAATGTATTTCATGGGTTTCTTTCTTAAAAACTGAACAAAGCGAGATCTTAAAAATATTATAGGGCTTGGTGACATCAGCTAAAAAGTCATTTTAACAAGTTATTTTGAACAAAAGATTATTAAAACATGTTTGTTCTTCAGAGTAACGGAAATGGATAAATTGTTAAGAGCAGTAGTAAGACCAGTAATGTGACTTTGCTCAGAATGTTTGTGTAAAAAGTTTTGTAGTAGAAGTTAAAACTTCATTATTGTTTTCAAATAGTGAAAATATGTGCTCAGTGTACTTGTGCCCAGTAGTCTTTATCTCCAACCCACCATTAAACAAAATGGATAACACCGGAGGTTAGTTAGCTTGCCTTGGGTGCAAGGAATCTTTTCATCCCTGGTTATCTGCTTAGCCTAGTTTTCCTTTCCTTCACAAACAGCTTTAAAGTGACAGATTGTGGGTGTCATTAACACCTTAATCCTCCCTCATTCCTGCACTCCCCCCTAAACCCTGTGCTGTGTGGTGTCACCCATGTCAGTAAGAGATTAGAGGGTAGATCTGGAACGTCTTATTTAGCAGCTTGTTGGGGGGTTGGGATCATTTCAAAACACAGGATGAGGTCAGAGCGCAGATGAGGACGCACCTCCCTAATCAGTGATGATTCAAACACGCATCATCTGACCTCTGTGGGAACACTGCCTCAGGACAGTATTGCAAATCAGTGGATTAAACCAGTGCCCTTTCCACTTGGCATTGTGTATGGGAGTTTAATGGTCTTCTATTAAACATTGACATTGCATAAATAGCAAATCAAAGTTCTCTTAAGTGTCAGTTTACCTTGAATTGGGATTGCATACTCGAATTAAGTTGCATACTCTTAATAATGTTGAGTCAAACGTTTTGACAAAACTTTATTATTCTTTACTTATTATTCTATTCTGTTACTATGTGGAAATCATCAAACTATAAGATAACAAAAATGGAAGAATGTGAATTATGTAGTGTCCCAAAAACATTAATACAGAGCTATCTTATATTTGAAATTCTTCAAAATAGACACCCATTGTCTACATTATATTCTGCACACTCTAGACATTCTCTCAACCAGTCTCATGAGGTGCATTCTGGGATGTTTTTAAATTGTATTGGAGTTGTCATATATGCTGGAAACTTGTTGGCTGCGTTTTCATCACCATCTGGCCTAACTCCTAAGAAGTCATAGGCATGACAAGTCTTTTAGGCAGTAGTCGTGAAATCTTAGTAGCTCTATGTATCTATGGTTTTCATTATAGAATTATAGTGTTTTGAACTTATCTGATCAAGATTTCTACTCATTGTGACTTTTTCCTTGCTTTAGGCTGGGAAAAGCTTTTTTAGTGTACAGATGGTGACAGGTGGCTACAAATGTGAGGTTTACGTCACCAAGCATAGCAATGCCAATCTCTCTCCTTTGATTCCCCAAGCTTTACCTACAAGCTTTATCAGGTCCAGTGACCCTAAAAAACTAAACATGGTCTTAATAAATAAATAATAAATCTGAAATTAACAGAGAAATTAGTAAGTGATGAATCTTCACCCAGTGTTGTTTATTGTGCATCAGAGATAAAACTGTTCAGTTCAGTTTCCTCATCACTTTGGAAGTTACATACTGAGAGCTGCAGTGTTTATATTATGATGGATCATGCTTAGTTATGTGTTGGGCCTAAGGACCACTGGCAGCCAAGTCCTAAATTTGGCCATGCTTGTAGAACAAGGGGGGTGGAGAAAAAGGTAAAACACTAAGCATATGCTGGTTTGTGAACAGCTGCAATTAAAAGCACATGAATTAGAATCAAGTTTAACTGTGTTCAATAAAATTCTTTTTAAAAATGTTTGAGACTTGGAATGTCTAGGTTAAGAACTTTTGCAGTTCATCTACCTGTTGAAAGCAGCACTTTTTGCAACATTGCAAAAAGATGGTAATGGAGCTTAGTATCCTGACATAGTCTCCACCCTTCATTGCAGCCCGCTAACTTCTCCCAGATGTGTACATCAGTGCACCATGGGTAAAATAAGTTAACCATAGGGGTGTGTAGAAGCCTGAATTTAGAGAGCTCTGCTGAGTGTGCACTAGCAAGGGAGGGGCTTCCTTCTTTAATCTGTCTCAGGGCTACAGAGAGATGCCAAAAGCAATCACTCCACTCACCCAGGGAAATTTGAGTGTAACCGTTTAAAGCAAACACAGACAGACTCTTCCAGGGGGCCCTTTCTGAGAGGACCTTACCCTGATCATGCACTTTAGTGAATCTCAAAGTATCTGCGCCTGCTTTATATGGACATAATCTGATAATATATGCATATTAACAGAGTTCCCTTCATTGTGTGTTTAGCTTGAATTTATGTAAATGAAATCTTTTGTTTGTCTGCGTGCTGTATAGTCTTCCTATTGTGAGACGGGTGGCCCCTTTCGGTGACAGTGAAGGGTATTGTCATGCAGAATTATGTTAGCACTATCTGCCTCTCAATGCTAATGCCTGTCACTTTCTTCATGTTACTTTCTTACTTCTCATAGTGTCAGCAGATGATTCCCACCAAGAGTATACTTCACCTACAAGCCAGTGACAGTAATGGGAAGCACAAATAGGAAGTCCCAGACAGGAATTTGGAGAGGGTGTCGTGATATAGAAAAGTTAACACAGAAGGAAGCAAAGGCGAAAATGGGAAAATAAACTGTGTTGGGAGGTATAATGATTGGTTGTAAAAGTCTTTTGAGTCCCACTTTTATGAGCATTTGTAAAAATCCAGCAGAATTTGAAAAGGGTCCCATTTATTGTGGAATTTAACGAGAGGTGGGATGCATTGAACAAAGGACCGGCTCCTTGCCCTCAGCTTTTTCCCACACCCGCCTGAGGGCAACTGATGATATATGCTTCAAACATGTTGTGGGTCAGTTAAGAAGTGAGACCATTTCTGCATTCCTAGTTGAGGCACCATGTTGGTGGAATGTAGGGTCTGTTCCTGCCAGGCTCACCAATCTCATCTCCAGTGACCCCTGACTCTGGGGCTGAGCCCCTCATAACTCCTCAAATCACAATTTGGCCACTTAAGTTTAGAACTAGTGTTTATAATTTGCAACCACAAAACAAATTATGTTTTGGATAAAAATACTTTCCAAATACACAACCAAAAAACAACTAATAAAAAGTCAGTTTTGTCTATTAACTAAGTTAAAATTTTGGCCATTTGGTCCATCTTAAATGGATGATCAAGAGCTTGAATCGAATTAAATAAACCATTTTTTAGTTTTAGCAAATAATTACTTGTCTTTTATTTGGGGAGATTTTATCTTCTCAGTGTTCCTTTTCTATGAATACTCTGACATTTAATAAAACTGATTTGGACAATGTTCTTGCCTTTCTTCAACCTGTAGACTTTGTTTTCTGTTTGGCAGAGACTTAGCCATTCACTTTCCTCTAGAAATGCCTGGAACAGTCAGCTGCCCTTTGATCAGTAAGCTGAATTTGTTTTCCCATCATGCATCAGTGAAGTGAGGATTACTCTGTCAAGAGTAGTATGGGCTTGGTTACTGAGTGGCTTGTCTTCTCCTAAGCCCTCACACTCAGTCCTATTGGTAGTTAAATAATCTACTTGCAGATCTGTCTGGATTTTCTGGGTCCATGCCGATACCAGTCTGGACGGGTTACTAGCAGCCAGAATGACTGAAAAATCCAGTGGAGTCTGGTTTCGGCACCCTGAAAAACAGATTTATTGCTTCAGCTCTGTCATTCCAGGTTTAGGATCAACTAAAATAAATGTCCTAAGTTCAATTATTCTGAGCTAAATTTTCGAACTGAAAGTGTTCTATTAGGTGTTCATATTTCCCTTCATAACTCAGGAGGGTGGATATTTGAAGAGAATAGTGCACTCCTAATGAAGGCCAGAAACACTTCAATGTGTTTTCTATCAAGAGACTTGCAGTTGTGGCTGAAATTCCAGGACATAATAAAAGCCTGTCTGGACTCAATCAAAATAATCAGGCTGCCACAGAGCCAAACTAAGAACCACTGCTTTGATGAAAACTCAGAAGCTTTGTAAAAGCGTTTTTAAAATAGATTAGGGGGGTAATTGAACATAAGGTGGGTATTTTGTGCCTGTTTCTTCCTGAGAACCCATGCTGGGCAGAGGCTTGAACCTGCACAAAGAGCTGTACCTCATATCTGCAGCAAATGGTCCAGCTGTTGTTTGTAGTTCACTGATTCAGGACATTTACATTTACATTTATTCATTTAGCAGATGCTTTTATCCAAAGTGACTTACAAGTGCGAGGTGCATAGAGGTTGTGGTACTGAGTTGTGTAAGTCCTCAAAAAAGTCTTATTACATCACTGTATGTATCCATTATCATTCCAGCGTTAGGCTCACAAAAAACCTTGGCAAATGGTACGCATGCTCCCACTTTGTCATTGAGGCCTGTAGGGAGTTACAGTATAGCAGTTCATTTATGGTTCTGCACAGTAATACCATGTTTAGGCACTTGATCTTCTGATCTCTGATGTACCAGTACCGTGGAGCTCCGTCAGTAATAACCATTGTGTATGAGAACTCACAGTTGCCTTAATCTCTACTGAATACCTTTCAGTAGCAGTGGTTATGTTTTGCGTCATGTGATAAGGTGACTTGTTGACATGTTTCGTGTAAGATGCCTGATAAAGCATGTGACATCATAATCCACAGAGCACATGAAACATCTTTTAGGTTTATATACTTATCCTAGTCCACAACTTTACATGAAGCCTAACAGTAAGCCTTTTACTGTAAAAGGGCTGAAGTTTTAACTCATCACATACCTTACCATGTTGTTGTATATTCCCATACAGTCTAAGAAATTATTTCTTGTTTTCTGATAAATCTGATGTCATTAGATGATAAAACTTTCAGTTGAAATAAATAAATTTATTTCAACCACTGTTTAAGGTATTAAAGGTATTTCATAATTGTGTTATGAAAATTTGTCAAATTTGTATTTTGTTTGTTATTACACTTGCAGAAGAGATTGACTACAGTAACTTTGGCACCAGTACCCTGACGCGGAAGAAGAAGGCTGTAGTCACTCTTCGCAACGACCTCAACCGCAAGCGACCCCATATCCGAATTGGCATGCCTCAGGACTTCCGCCCTGTGTCGTCCATTATTGACGTGGACATCCTTCCTGAATCCCATCGCAGAGTCCGACTCTACCGGTATGGCTCAGACAAGCCTCTGGGCTTCTACATACGTGATGGCACTAGTGTCCGTGTTACACCCCATGGCTTGGAAAAGGTCCCAGGTATTTTCATATCCCGTCTGGTACCTGGAGGCCTGGCGGAAAGCACAGGCCTGCTAGCTGTCAATGATGAGGTACTGGAGGTCAATGGCATCGAGGTGACTGCGAAAACTCTGGACCAGGTCACGGACATGATGATCGCGAACAGCCATAACCTTATTGTGACCGTGAAGCCAGTAAACCAACGAAATAACGTGGTTCGGAGCAGTCGCATATCTGGCAGCTCAGGTCAGTCGTCCGACAGCAGCGGTTCAGTGGGTTATCCTGCCATGACTGTACCCACTGGTGCCACCGCCATCAGCCACAGCTACAGCCCAGAAGATCTGGAGAGTGATGAAGAATCGGACATTGTCATTGAGAGCAACATCAAGCGGCCATCACGACGTTCCAACGCCTCGGTAGCATCAACAGCATCCCGGTCCCACACGCAAACAGCCGCAGTGGCCCCTCCCAGTCCCCCTACGCGACCCCAAACAAGACCTCCATCAACCGTGTCCACAGCCTCTTTCCACTCTCAGCCGAGCTTTAATGGCACAGTTCACAACAGTTTGAGTTATAAGTTGCACAAGGACCTTCACCTCCAGCACCACCCTTATAACAGCACCATGCGAGAGAGCAATGGAAGCCTGCACAAAATCCTCAGCAGCCTGAGGACAGACCCCCGTCACAGCCTGGCTTTACCCAAAGGAGGGGTGGAGGAGGATGGCACAGTCATCACTTTATAATACACACATTAACATAGATGTACAGACCATAAAATCTGGCGTCCCAGTGACTCTTCTCTTTAGCCTGGGACATCAGGCTCGACTTTGAACCTCACCAAACTGTAAGGGTTTTGTAAATGGAATAATTTAACAGAAACACTATCTGGAAATTTTACTCTTTTAAATGTTTGCTATTAATGTATTATTATGTCTTATCTGTCAAACATACATCAGAATTAGTGGTATGCATCTCTTTTCCAAGCCACTGATTTTAGCATGTCTCTTAGTTCTTGTTTAGAGGTTAATTTTAATCATGTTATCTAAATGTCTCTTGGGACAAGAAATTAGGTTTAGTCCTGTGTCTGTGATGTTTGTTTACAGTTTTAACAGTACCGTGGTGTAAAGAACAAGCTTATTACATTTTACAAATGCAAAAATAATTAACAATCTTTCATACATTTTTTTTGTTTGTCCTGTGTGAGCTGTAAGTTAATAACTAAACAGTACAAGCTGCCATTATTATGAATTTCTGAAAAATATTTCTGCCATATGTGCTTAATACCATAAAAACAGTAAATTACTATTTGTTAGGTTTACCAAACAGACAAGTTACCTTAAAATATCTAAACATCACTTTCAAGCATTGCAAAAATAATGTTGCAACTTCACAAATTATGAAAAATTACTAAATGAGATTCATTTTAGGAGCTCTTAAAGCATGTCTTCTGCTGTAAGTCATTTAATGTAATTTAATGTTGACCTTGGGTAGGTTTGAGCTATTGGCTGCGATAGAGTATAAGGGTCACTATATATATAGGCATTTCACACTTTGTCTTCACAAAGATCTCTGGGATTCAGTGGAATGTGAATTTGCTGGTTTTCTATATGTTTTAGTCCACACACATATTTTCTGTCACCTCACTGTTAATGAACCCTCACCTCTGACCTCCACTTATAACCACACAGTTGAAACCAGACTGTTGTCTCTTAGCTTTCTGGTAATGCAACCACTTGTGGCTTGTCACATGTAAGGTTATTAACGGACAGTTCATATTATATCATCTGAGTCTTATATCATCTTTGCATCAAGAACAATTATGTTTTAAAGCATACCAGTTTATACCTAGTAATTCTGTTTATAGAGATGCTCCTTTTTGGCTTTCTCACTCATTTTACAGAAATTTGTGAAATACTTCCTGTGTGTATAATTTAAAACCACTGTGGATATATTTTTTCTTTTGCTTTTAGGTCGACTGCATCAATTATGTTTTGGACTTACCTCTGTATCCAGCATTTTTGTGCCTTACTGCCTCTCCTACAGGCATTGTTGACCCATAACAGATTCTGTATTTGAATATGACCACTGGAAATATCATGACGTTTAATTTTTGCAAAAGCAAGGGTATGGCGCGACACGTGCACGTTTAAGTCCAAATAGATTGAGTCGCCATCTGCTGGACGTTCTTTGAACTGCGTCTCTCCCTCTTCTGTAAAGAAGCACGTTCTTTTATGTTGTGCATTAAATATTGGTGTTGATTTCGTGTTTTTTGTTTGTCTTCGTTTTAACATTGAATACAGTCGATAAGTTCTAAATCAAAACTAAAGGCAGTAGGTATGACAGAGTGATTTCTTGTTAGTCGAGAATTTGTTAATGTTCAATTCGAAATCTGTCATGTTCAGTTTCTGAAAATCCTCATGAGGGTTCAGCCATACATTTTAAGCCATTTCAATATGAAAACGTGAATATTGTCTCTGTTTTCTTTTTTACACTGTCAAACTTTTTTAAAAATATAATAAAATTATGAGAGTGACAAAAACATTCAGATTTTTTATTGCATTCCCACACAGTTCTAGTTATATAAAACTGTTTACTTAGTTCAAGTCTATTTGTCATATGCATATGTCATATTTGTCATATGTCATATTTGTCAGATGTCAATTAGTAGATCATTGTGATGTAATATATAAACATATATACAGTGCATCCTTCACTTTTTCAGTTTTGTTATGTTGCAGTCTGATACTATCGATTAAATTCATTTTTTCTCATGAATCTACACTTGGTACCCGATAATGACAAAGTGAAAACAGAATTTTTGAAATGTCTGTAAATTTATTAAAAAACTAAAACAATACATTTACATAAGTATTCAGACCTTTTACTCAGTACTCACTTAAAGCACCTTTGGAGGCAATTACAGCCTCAGGTCTTTTTGGGTATGACACAAGTTTTGAACACCTCGACTGGAGGATTCATCTTTGCCATTCTTCTTTGCAAATCCTCTTAAGCTCAGTCAGGTTGGATGGGGACTATTGGTGGTCAGACATTTTCAGGTCTCTCCAGAGATGTTTGATGGGTTTCTATTAAGTCAGGGCTCTGGTTGGGCCACTTTAGGACATTTACAGAGTTGTCCTTAAACCACTCTTGTGTTGTCTTCACTGTGTACTTAGGGTCGTTGTCATGTTGGAAGGTGAATCTTCTGTCCAGTCTGAGGTCCTGAGTGCTGTGGAACTGATTTTCATAGAGGATATTTTTGTACTTTTGCTTTATTTAGTTTCCCTCAACCATGACCAGTCTTCCAGTACCTGCTTCTGAAAAACACCCCCACAGCACAATGCTGGAATCACTATGCTTCATAGAGGCAAATGGATGGTATTCGGCAGGTGATGAGCGGTGTCTGGTTTGCTTCAGACATAATGTTTAGAATTGAGGGCAAACAGTTTAATCTTGGTTTCATCAGAGCAGGAAATCTTGTTCCTCAGTCTTTCAGATGCTGTTTTGCAAACTCCAAGTGGGCTTTCATGTGTTTTGCACTGAGGAGAGGCTTCTGTCTAGCCACTCTGCCATAAAGCCAAGATCGGTGGAGGGCTGCAAGTGATGGTTTTCCTTCTGGAACTTTCCCCATCTCCACACATGATCTCTGGAGCTTAGAGTGGCCATCAGGATCTTGGTCACCTCTCTTACCAAAGCCTTTCTCCCCTGATTGCTCAGTTTGGACAAGCGGCCATCTCTTGGAACAGTGCTTGTTGTGCTAAACTTCTTCCATGTGAGTATTATGGAGACTACTGTCGGAAACATTTAGTGCAGCAGAATGTTTTTGTAGTCTTCCCCAGAACTGTGCCTTGCAACAATCCTGTCACTGAGCTCTGCAGGCAGTTCCTTTGACCTCATGGCATGGTTTTTGCTCTGATATGCATTGTCAGCTGTGAGGCCTTTTATAGAGAGGTGTGTGCCTTTCCAGTCATGTCCAGTCAATTTAATTTACCACAGGTGGACTCCAGTCAAAGTTTAGAAACATTTGAGCAATGATCAAGAGAAACGGGAGGCACCTGAGCTAAATTTCAAGGGCCTGAATACTTATGCCAATGTGTGTGTGTTCAGTTTTCACCTTGTCATTATGGGGTACTGAGTCAGTTTTACCTGCTTTGGTACAAATAAAAGTGACAAAAAGTGCACTGGAGACATTACAACATCAAGACCCCCAGAACGGTAATGGTTTTGCAGATGGTGGCCACAGACTTGGGCCAGAGTCCGGAAATTGGCAGGCTGGTCTGTTCTCTTCACAGACAAGAGCAGGTTTACACTAAGCACATGTGAGAGATGTCAAAGAGTCTGGAAATGCTGTGGGGAATATTATGCACCGTGCAACATCATCCAGCATGATGATGTTAAAAGTGATGGCATTGATGCCATTGACTGGCCCTTACATTTCCCAGACCTGAATAGAATTAAGAAGCTCTGGGACATTATGTATCAGAGCATCTGAAGCCGCCAAGTAGCACCACAGACTGTCCAGGAGCTCACTGATGCCCTGATCCAGGTCTGGAAGGAAATCCCCCAGGACACCATCCGTCATCCCCTCAGGAGCAGGCCCAGACGTTGTCATGAGTGCATACAAGCACGCTACTGCTTTACATTGTGAGCTGCTCAAGGAGTTTGTGATTTTCACAATTTGTGAGACTCACATGTGGGACACTCGCACGTTGCAGCTCTCTTCTTACCTGTCTGCTTACCTGTTTTTGATCCTGTTCGTTACATGCACGTCTCAATGATTATTACATGCGACAGGTCTAAGTGGGGAAATATGTATAAATAGCTCTATTTATGACGTTGAATCAAGAGGGCAAATTCTCACATTAAATGTGAGAAATCCCCAATCTTTTAACTACTAATTAATTTTTTTATTTACAATAAAAATGGATGTACAAAATAAACTAAATTAAATAAATTAAAGTGGGAAAATAAACTGACAGTTTTCATTCAAGCATTGGACTGATAATGAAGTATCACTAAACACTATATAAAAGGCACAGCTGAATGTGACATTATAATGGGTTTATGGGAACATTGTTTTAAGTTCACTTAAATTATAAGTTTATGTCATTTTTAATGATTTGTAATTGTTAATAAATGAAAAAGCAATCTGATAATTTGCATGTTAGGCCTATTAAAGATTATAAAGAATTATAAAGACTATTAAAAATGATAAATGCTGACCTAAGGTGTAATGTTGAATGTGTATAATTATATTATCCTCAAATATAAAAAATGGCCTTTATTCACAATATGTTGTAAAAAGATGGCATTAAACACATTTAAAATGTACTGCATTTATGTTGTTTGTACATTTATTTGAAGAGTGCAATAAATAATTAATAATTAATATTTTTTAAATGATTGACAGCACTAATAAATACATATATACACATATAATATATATTTAATTGCAACATAATTTTATTTTAATGAAACTTAAGCATTAAGTGTTATTATTTAAAAAAAAACTTTTAATACGGAAACGTATAGACTTTAAGCAACTTAAAAGTTTCGTTTAAATTGTGCGGAGTTTTATCCATTTTACTTTAGCCTTGAATGTCATATGACCAAGCCCAAGTCTTCTGATTGGCTCTTAAACCCGCGCATGCGCTCCTGAAGAGCGCCCTGCGTCCACTTTCATAAAAACAAGTGAGTTGTGGCGTTTAGTGCGGAGAGAAATATGGAGCATCGCTTTGACAGGGCGGCAGCGGTGCTGTCACCGCTGGAGGAGTCCAGCGCGGAGGTCAGCAGAGACAGTGGGATCGTGTCGCAGAGCGCCAGCAGCTTATCTATGGTGAGTGAGGCCCTGAGCAGCGGGACTGTCTCTCAGAGCCCCAGCTTCGGCGCTGCGGTGGCCCAGAGTCCGAGCTCAGCCGCGGGAGAGATCCACGATCAGATCGAAGCGGAGCAGCAACAGGACGACGAGTTGCTGAGACACACGGCGCTCACATACTCCTCTTATATCAGAGCCAATGCTGAAGAGGAGGTGAGTATTAACAGATTATATATTTATATCTTGTTGCATTCATGTGTGTCTCTGTACTCATGCAGTTAACAAGACTAACTTGTTACGCGTGACTTGGTCGTATAAAGACGCAGTTGTTCTCCACACTGCTTGGATTGGCTCCCGTAACCTCTTTGCTTTATGAAAGTTTTATGGTCTTTTGTTATAGTGTTTTGTAAGTCGTATTTCCCCTCTAAACATACATGCATCATGTGTTATGTCGTATGATGTTATATTGCAGGTGCTTTGCTTGGAAAAAAGTCTTGAGGAAATGCTTACAAGAGTTGATGAGTTTGTTGGGATGCTTGATATGGTAAGATCAGTATGTTTCTTCACAGAAATAATGTTTTTCTCAATGCTAAATGCTTGTGTTCCTCAATGCTTTATTGCTATATTTATTGTTCCTCATTTTGTAAAAATCGTAGGACCTGTTTTCACAAATATGTAAATATAGTACAGATATAAAGCCACAATTGTTACTTTGTCTTTATCTTGGATTTTAGTGCATTGTAACTCCCATTGAAAGCCTGCTCAGCTCTGCTTATTAGTATTAACATTCCTTTCATGTGATCTGCAAAAGTTAAAAGTTGTGGACAGACGATCATTTACATTTGGTTTTAACATTCTTTCAAATGAGTTTCCAGTGGCTACTTGTGCTTTCAGTTGAAGTAGGGTTTCTGATTTCATGGCTTGATACATTACTTACCAGTCAGTCTGTTACCATGTGATAATAAAGCACAAATAAGTTAACCTACTTATGTTTACAATACACTTAATTCATGGCATGGCATGGCAATAAGTAATATTAGCATGTATACATGCATTAGCATTACCATGTATACATATTGCAGAAATGCAATATGAGACCTGTTTCACACTACTAACATAAGCAGCACTGCAACATTTTTGCAGCAGTCTAGCTTACAAACTTGATTGTCTATTTTATATGCGCAGGGGAACCACATGTATATCCAAATGGTAATTAGCTTAGAGCAGAACACAAACTGCAAAGTGCAGAAGTAACTGCTTAATTGTCTGAATTCTGTCAGAGATACTGAAATTATGGTGCTGCTTATGTGCCAGTAACTGCATGTGTAATTGCATCAAGCCTGTCAGACTTTCTGTTTCAAATTATGGGTGAAAAGTTATTTTTTTATGCTGCCTCAGGCCGTTTAAGTATCAAAGTATAACAAAGCTGCTTATTTGAGGCAAATAATTGTTCAAAAATAAATTCATTTTTTAAAATGTTTCCAGCATCTTTGTTTTTTTACTTCATTCATTCAAAAGTTCCTGATCTGTTAGTTGAAAAATGTTTTTCTTAATACAAAGCCTGTTTAACATTGATATGTATCTTTAAAATCTTTTAACAGATTCGAAATGACACATCTCAGGTTGTAAATGAGAACTTACCACAGATACAAAGTAAAGCAGAAGAGATGAGAGCGATTTACAGAAAAATCGACAAATTGGAGGTACTTCATTTAAAGAGTGGCTAAACCTCTGTAATTAATTTACGATCCTGTTGTCATTCTAAGTCTGCTGTCGCATTCTCAGGCTTTTGTCAAAATGGTTGGTGCCAATGTTAGTGCAATGGAGGAACAAGTAACTCAAGTGGAAGGTGAAGTTGGAACTCTGCCAGATGCCTTCAGAAAGATCTTTCGCACAATGAGCATGCCAGGATTTTTAAATGTAAGACACATTTCCTGATGTCCTGTCATTGTATTCATATTGAATACTGCAAACTTAGAAATGTTTCTTTTCCTCAGAAACCTTCTAGCCCAAGACGGCAATCACAAAGGCATCAAGAGCTTCCCAGTGTATTTAGGACAGAAGATTACTTTAAACCTCAGTCTGAGCAGTAAGACTCTTGTATTGACTTCAAGAAGTACATGATGTTTCAAGGCCAGAGTTCTTCAACATCAGCAGTGCTGCCTGCTTCAGATGCACCTACCTGGGATCGATAACACAAACATTTCACAATCACCTTATATTCAAATGAGTCCAAGTGTTATTTTAGTAGACTGTTTTATGGCAGCTAGTTTATAACCAACAAAAGTGTGGTTTTAAAAAAAACTTTTGTTTTTCTTAATTTTCTTTTCTAAGTGCCTCTCCAGGAAGCCTGACACTGTTTCTGAAATAAGATAGCATGCTTGGAAAATGTCAGAACATTAGCTGAAATATTTCTATGATTTGTATTCAAACTTGTACATAGATTTACAGCTTTATAATTTTTGCCCTTGAAATTTTCTTCTAATGCTTGATATCCTTTGCACTACTTTCATCATTGCTTTAATGATCTATTTATCTTAAGGTCTAATATCAGTGTCTGGCACATGTTGACAATATTTAATTCTTAATGCAACCAGTGTAAATTACTCTGGGCTATGAATATGTAGCATTCAGTGCCACGCTTCTTAGCCACAATGTCACCACAACAAATGTTGTTTGTCATGGACCATCTGCTTTTATATCAATCAATGCTTGATGTCCATTAGTAACTGTATGCTAATTGATACATGATGATATTTGTGACTAATGATTGTCTGTTTGTAATAAATTTACAAAATAGTCTGCAGTATAAAGTTTAAGCAGTACTGATCCATAGTCAATGATCAGTTGACCTACTCGGGTAGTGTTCTCTGGATAACAGAATTTGCTTTTGTCTCTCGAAATGTACATAAATAGTGTGTGGCATAACTCATTTTAAAAGCCCTTATTTTAAACCAAATTTACGTCCTTGATCTTTGCTGGGAAAGTTATCCACACTTTACAAAATGTTTGAGGACTAAAGTGGCACGTCTTTCTCAATTTCAATTATGCATTTGATTAATGTTTGTCCATTTAAGGTGAATTTGAAACTAAATGTCAGAGCACACAGTCTGGACTGGGTTAGTGCATCATGCATCTCTCTGGTATTTGCTATGTATGTTGTTGCACAAGTGTTTTAAATGCATCTTTGTAACTAGTAGCAAGTGGCAAAATGGAAACTCAGGTTGTGTTGTTAACTGTATGTACATTATCCCAACTACAGAATAGGTCACTTGACATCACAGTAAATTAAGATAAAAATACTAGTAAATAAAGTTAATCTGTTGAACATTCACATTGAATTTTTATTACAGAATAAAATACAATCCATACAATAAACAAACTAAAGTTTTTACCCACTTTAATTTCTCACAAAATGTCATTGTTTTTCATTGCATGTATTTCACAAACCCTATTCATTCAAGAATTCAGCCATATTTCAATTATTTGTCTGTATCTCATCTCAATCACCTTGATTCTGTGTGTGAATTGTAGCCGGTTCTTTAAATACCAATATAAATCAATAGAGTAAATATTGTGAACAAGATTATTATTGCTTCTGTGGTGCGTTTTGTCATTTTTGGGGATTGACGTTCTCTGTTTGCCATATACTTCAATTGTATATGAAACAGTTTTTGTATTTTATGGAAGTCAAAAGGTTTGAAACAATATGGGGAGTAAATGAGAGAATTTAAATTTTTGAGTGAACTGTTCAACATTTTCAAAGTTTCAATAACAACATTATTACCACATTATTTTTTCTTTCATTCTGCCCACTGGCCTCAAGCAGTGGGGTTAGTTACTTAGCATTGTTCCATTCTACTCATTTGACCCTGTGAATTGATGACAATTCTTTGGATTAGGGATAATAGTTGTCTAAAGGCTTGGAAAATGTGTTATCAGTGTTATCAACATTTTATTATGTTTTTATTATTCATCTCAATTATAAAGGCATATTTTATCTAGTTCTAAATGGATAAACTGATATGGCAGCATGTCTAGCATTGTCATGTCATAACATTCATAGAACTCCTTGTTAAAACTACTATAAACAATTGTTTTGTATAATTTTAAAAAAATATTATGTGGGGAGTTTATGAATTCAAATTACTTGAGACAAGCTAGATTTTTATATTTTTTTGTAGAAAACGTGCTTGGTGTGTTATGAACGTTTGTTGTGGTGTTGCTACGCAGTTGCTAAGGTGTTGTGGGTTGTTTCAAGGACATTGTAGAGTGAAAAAAGGATTCTTCCCAAAGTCTGAAATGTTTGTTGTCCCTTAATGTGGGTTGTGTGTACCTTTTTGTGGACATTATTGCCCACCAGCTAAGATGATTAAGTCCAAGCTTTCAAAAATGAATAGTTTTCAAAAATGAATTCACACATCTCTTATTAACATACAGCACAGTATCATTAATGTCTGAACAGTAGGTATAGCTGCCTTATCAGACACTACCAATTACCTAAAAAGTGACTGAAAAGTTAATAAAATTCAACCAAATGAAATTTTGTTAAATTATGTTGAAAGTTCATGTCTAAACATTTCTTTCTAAACTGAAAACACAGTCTAATCTCTTAGACTAACACTAGATGGCAGCAGTGCTTGGCAATAAATAGAACATGCAGAAACTTCTGTTTTCTTTGTCTTCAGGTATGTACCTGATATCAGAAAATATATAAGACACAGAGCATTGTGGTTTTATGTCATACATAAGAAGAACAATAGCACATAAAGGATACAGTTTATGGGGTATTATTGATAAGTATAAAAGCTCACCCATGGTTGTTTGAATATAGCATATAATATATAATCATAACCTGAATGTTTAAAAATGGCATCCACTAAAAATCACCATTCTGACCAGTCAGTTTCAAGTAATTGTAGAAATGACTCAAAAACAGAAGTTAGATCTGAGAAAATAAATTCTTAATGGAAAATTCAACTGAATATGTTTGAACTTAAATTTGATGTAGACTCCATCACCTATAGCTGGTTCTGAGGAAAGCATGTGTCTACTGGAAGATCTTTATCTATTTGTCATGCTGAGAGCAGAAAGAACCACAGCTACACATGGGTAAGAGCACCAGATGTCCACCTGCACACGTCTGCTCGCTGAATTCAGCTGCATCCATAATTGTAAAGCTTTCTTTCATTCTACACTCGAGCTAAAAGTGCCTTTCCTGGACCATAGACTCACTGCATACTACCTCTCAATATCTGAGGAGATGAGAGCACCAAAGGTGGGCTTTCCACACACCTAAACAATATTTCCTTTCTGTTTCTACAGCAGCTGGGGGGCCTGCTGCAGTTTATAGCCACATCTGGATTTAATTGTCCCTGTTCTTAAGGAACATGATTGTTTCCCTTTAATGTAAAACTGGTATAAAAAATAGTAGTAGCAAATGCTGAATATTGTGTGTACATGTTCTGTTGTTTAGTTCCTGTTTGTCTCTTTGAATATTGAGAAAGTTATAGTATGTTCTCTTATTTGTAACAAATAAGAAAATACTATAGTGTCACCTGCTGCTGTGAAGACCAACATGAAGGCAAACAATCATATTTACATAAGTAACATGTTTAATATATTTATATTCAAAGACTCGAGATTGTCTGCAGGAGAAAAGAGGCCTTCAGTGATAGCTAACCTAGTGATGGTTAACCCAGTGATGGCTAACCATAAAGAAGTGCAAGAGCACTGAATGTGCAAGAGCACATTAAGTCTAAGGTACTACACAAGCACATCCAAACGGATGCAAACTCATATGGAGGACTCAACCTCCAAATCTTCTACATCTTGCATTTTGCAGAGCTAGAGGAGGCTGCTAAGACATTCCCTGTCAACACCCCCACAACCAAAGAGGGCTTCTTCATAAGGCAGATGTTTGAGAAGCACTACCTCAGTCGCTGTGCTTGGATGCCATATTACTAGATGGATCGTCATTAAGTGTATCAGCATGACTTTTGACAATGCAAACTGCTGATAGGCTGCTGCTACTACTGTTACATCGCTATGCTATATTTTAATCTCACATTTATATACGTTTTATGGCATTTTTCAGTCTTTGCTAAAGAGAAATGTGTTCAAGGTCGGTGCTTCAGACTGTATCATGCTTATGCTGTGGAAAAGACGCAAAACATCGTGACAGTGTCCTCTTCAGCCCTTCAAGTTGCCTTGCTAACCCTGGTAAGTGACTTAGTAAAGCTCAAATGTATTTATATATACATGCCATGATTTAATTATTTATTTCCTTAAAAGTCTTTAATAAGCTTTGACAATCCTTTCCTTAATAAATAGAAACATAAAAGCTGGTAGTATAGTATAGTATAGTATAGTATAGTATAGTATAGTATAGTATAGTATAGTATAGTATAGTATAGTAGAGTATAGTATGCATGCATTTGTATGTATCCCCATTAAGGGTTAAACCCTGATACACATCTTACCATGCAACAAGGAATTAAAAGTTCCACCAATAAAGAAAATATTTTTAATATCAAGCTACAATCACACAGAGATATCAAGATGCCAAAACCCTTACACACTGAGTGACAGAACTTGCACAATGGTAAGAACACACCCAGAATGTATAGTACATCAGAAGTCAGTCGTATTTGTAGCACATTTTCAGTAATGGTGAAAACACTATGAGGCACTATGTAGTGACATTGTCAATGCAAATCTCTGTGTACCCTAGGAAGAACACAGTTTTGCTCTAATGGTCCACCACACCCAGAGAGATGCTTTAACACAAACACGTTTGATCAGTTAATTAGAAGCTATTGAAATGTTTGATCCATAAATAAACCGGCACAGGTGCGGTTCTGCCATATCACCATAATGTAAAATATTTTATTATTGTAATTCTGTCCTGAAAACATGTAATGAGAATCACAGAATGAAATTATCCATTCAGAAGCAGATGTGACAGCGACCCATTGTAGCTGTTAACGTCTTTTGTCATAGATCTGTACTGTTCCCCATTCATATGAATCTGTGAAGACAAAAGGTCAACTTTAGAAATGGGTCACAATAACTTTGATCAGCAACAGCCGTGGCCAATATTGTTCTATAAATGGTGATAGCATGATAAGCAGGATCAGATTTTCTCATTTTAAAGTAATACCAGTTTTGGTCATTGATTATGAACTTAATGTTGAGGTTATGTAGTTCTTACCTGGTTCCTCTTGGCTTCTTTTACCCATTAGCCCCACAAAAGAGTTGATTTTATGCCCTGAAATATAATTCAGAGCAGACATTAGCACTGAAATATTTCACAATAGTATCATGTACTGCTCCTTCCATTCATCCTTTAGGCAGACAGACCGACAGAAATACAGACAGATGATAGATAGACAGAGCGTCTATCTATCACATCTATCTATTGTGTGACAGAGCTACTGCACATATGCAAAGATAAGAGATTTTCTTTACAACATTTCTACTTTCCTCTTTACCTTTTGTAAAAAAAACTGCATTGTAGCACATTCTATATGCATAAAAACTACTTGTAAAAAAGTATTTGAAAGCTACGGTTTTGCAAATGTTTACATAATTGCATTTATAAGTCTCTGTCAGTATGGTGTTGGTATGGTGTCTGTGCATTTAAAAAAAAGCAGAGCATTTTGCAAACAGTATAGACAACCGTTGCTGCTGTGGTTACTTACTTTTTCGTGTAATCTGTGCGTTTGCTGTGGGGGTGGAAAGGTGTGAGAGATGTGGTATTAATCCAGTGCATTTTTTTATAGTTTATCTTGTTGCATTCTAAAATCTAATATCGAACATACATTTCAATATTTTACAGTATACATGACAGACAGACTTGGATTCAGATTGAAGACAGATTGAGAATGGCACTGTGGTCTTACCAGAGGACCGTTTGCCCATCAGACCGATGAACTGGTGTGGTCGGGGTTTCCTCGTCATACGCCTGAGTATCTCTCTGAATGGATCCGGCTGAAGCCACTCATCCTGCAGAGAAATGATTTGATTAGTGGAACATTAGACTTCCAGGATAATCACTCACTGGTCACTAGCACTCTCTCTAGAAGTTTTTAAATCATTCTTAGTCTCATTTAAATAAATCTTTTTAAAGTTCTCCATCATAAATAGACTAATTAATGTAAGTGAGACAACAGGAATTAGCATCCTATATATAATATAAATTTTAAAGCTTTTAACTTACGAGAAACACAAGGGCTTGGCTGTCTTCCAACCCGCAATGTCAAATGAAAAACGTGAGCTCCATTCAAGACAAGCAATAGCAGCGTTCACTAATTCAGCACTGGACAGCGACTGTGTTTTGTGGTTGAATTCTCACAAACTACTCAGGGAGCTCTGATTTAGTAACTTTTACTTTTATCACATTGCATGTTGCTATAATTTAAAATAACACGAATAACAAAAGCAACTGTTATTTCACATACATATACATATGTATATTGGTTTTTTTGTGTAATTATTTTTACACAATAATATGTAAATAATACACCATAAATTACAAATTTTGCTGAAAACTAAAAATATGCGTTAAAATAAAAAAAATGTATAAATGTAATTGTGAGATCAAAGAAAGCTCTTTTTACAAGAAATATAAATCACATACTAACACTGTATTGGTAACACAATGAAGCCATTTAATGGGAATATGAGTTTCTAAGGTTAAATCCAATTTAAAAAAGAAACTTAAAATCAATCAGATAAAAATGTTCTTGTTTGTTACAATAAAACTGAACTCGGTTTGTAAGACAATATTTAGATAACAGTAGGCTGGAAAACTCACCTGTATTTGATTGCTGTTTGTCCAATAATCAAGGTCTTCCTTTGCACCCAATTCCTCTCCAAAAACTTGACACAAAACAAGAAAAATGACTACAATTGGTAAGAGAAATTTCATGTTGCAGCTAGTAAATTTCCTTTTCTTTTCCAAAAACACTTTAAAATATAAAACGTAAGCTAAAACGTCGATTAAATCTCGTATTCTTCGTGTATGTGTTTTAGTTCTGTCTCAGCTGTATGTGTGAACAGTATCCTCCACATATAACACAGTTCTTCAATGCGCGCCTCCGGTGCGCGTCTCCGTGACCAAACTGCCTAGAGCGCTCGGCTTTATAGCAAAGCAACAGGGAGGTGACGGGCTCCTGCCGACGTTTAAAATCAATAAAATGTATTTTTTATTAGTCAGATTCATTTAGGAACTCCCAGTGACTAATGCTGCGGTTTAATAGTTTGTTATAGTGTGTCTGAAGTTGAAACGGTCGCAGTGACTTTCCGGACCTGTGTTGATCCGTATGTCGACAGCGGACACGAGCGACCTTCTGATTGGCTAATTCCACGCAGGTATTACGAAGTTCCGTCTTCATCTGAGCAAACTTATGAATGCAAATGACTTGTTTCAGACTTCTTTTGCGTCAAAGGAAATAAACTTCAGATGGGGCTTGTACATTAAAATGTATGACAGGAAAGCAAGAGAAATACAAGAAATGTTTTGTGCTCCCCGCAACCAAAACCCTGCCTAAAAAAACATAGAAATTTTAAAATAAATATAAAGTGTTTTCTTCTTAAAGATTATTCTTATCACGAACTATTCTTGGATGTATATGGTTGGTAGGTTTGCAATATGTTTGCGGCAGAGTATATATTAAAGGTCTAGATTATAGTTACATTGTAGGTTATATGATCAGTTTACAGTTTTTCTTTGTTCTTTAAAAGATTCTCTTATGGCATCAGCCTGAAACACTATTTTGTTTCTAACTGAGACCTTTTTTTTTTAAATGTAGGCTTGTCTTTCACATGGTCCACACAGCATGGATGACATTTTTACACCTGTCTCTGATGGAGACAGTGTAGTCATATGTACAGGGTTAAATTAGTGTTTTAATGATAAGCAGGGTGAGGATGCACTGAGGTGGGTGACCCATGGAGGAAGTGGGGACAAAGCTGATTTCCATGAGAAAGGGCTCTTGTTTCAGCACACAGATGTCCATACAGCCCAAATAACACTTCATAGCTCAAGTGCCTTTATTAGTGACAATGATGTCTCTTTATTTACTCATGTGTTAATATCATATGCAAATGTTATTTCTAAGCAAGATTGACAAACAAGAAAAAACAATGCTTTTAATTTTCAGTTTTATAGTTTTAAAAAATAGCATGCTGTCGACATGTTGGCCTCTTTGATCAAATGTCTTCTAGCCTGTTGTACCACTGGTTTGTTTTTTTAACTAAAATTTTAATTCTGTATGCAGTTAAAAACAGAAAATATATATAAAAACACTCAGTTAAGACCATGCATCCATCTTTCGACTTTGAAGTTAAAATAAATAAGCTTAGGGTTGAAGAGGCTCTCTGTTGCAAACTCTGTATTGAAATATGAAATTGTTTATTCAAAAATATGACACACCATTACTTCCCTAGTGAGGACTGAGGATGAGAAAGTAGAATGAAGAAAACGACCATGATGATAATTGGAGGACAGAAGATGGATTTGTTTGATATTTTTCAGATAGAGAGAGACAGAAACAGCTGCTAACTTCAGCATCTGCAGGAGAATGGTTCTAAAATTGTGGAGCTGCCATTCATATCAATTTTCTTCTATTATTGAGAACACGGTTCTTCATAGTTTGACCCCAAAAGACAGTTCTACAGATCTAGCTTTGAAGAGATGTAGAAAGAGAACAGTCTACGAAGAAAATAACGGTACTGTTGATCAGTGTTCCCCTTAGACGACTCAAAGAGAATAAGTATGGTTCATTTTTCTTTACATTTTGCCAGGTTGTTGTAGGCAAGACCTCCATTTTTCAAGCTTTTCTTTGCCCGTTTACTAAATATGTCTTAGAAGATTGTGGGTTAAATTACTCAGTGTATGTTGTTTGAGCAGAATAAGAACAGCGTTATTTCTTTTTGTAAATTGAAACTACAGTACTCACATGTCATTTGAACAATGTGAGTGTAGAGCCATCATGACAGAAAAACAAACCTTTTCAAAACACAAAAGAATCAAAAATACCTGCAAATCACAAAAAAATGCTTAAATCCATATAGTGCAGGTGTTTTCTTGGAAACATAATCTCAGTCATCAGAAGTTGTCAAACGGCATCTGTTCAGTTGCTGTTAGTGTGTCGGAGGAAAATATAAACTGAGAGACCCAGAAAAGACAATTTTGACTTTAAATCATGTCTTGTATTGCATGTCCTGTATTTAATTAATGTTAATTAATTTATAGGAAGTGATGTATTTTTAAATCCTTAATATTTATACACTAGACTTCATTCTAAGAATTCTCCACTCTAATTAGAACTGAGAATCTAATTACTACACCTGAGACAGTGTACAGATTGAGTACACACAGAACAGAGCGCAGTGGGGCACTAAACCACGCAGACCGCAATTACTTTTTCATAGTCACCACACAGATAATGTTTGCGCCTGAGTTTATATGGAGCCATGGTTATTCAGACTTTTGTCATGTCTTTGGCAGGTAACCTCAACATTATATAAAGTCATAAGCTATGGAATTAAGTTTTTAACAAAGATTCTGTTGTTTTTGAAAAAGATCTGTTGCATGTCATGAGTATAAAACAAGATTTATTAGTTATATTAAATTTATTTGATACTGAAACAGACATGGAATGCATGGAAAGTATGAAACAATGAAAAGTGAAGCCCATATACTAGCAGCATAGATCAATATTTAACTATGGCCAACTACATCTGTATTTTACAACATGATTCTTTTACAAGTAGATTCTAAAATTTACAGACCAAAATACAGAACAGTATACTGATTATTAATACCACATGAAACATTGTTAATCATAATTACAATAGTAAACCTGGACGCTTTGAATCATCTATTTGTCCAAGTATTGCAGAAGTTTACATGTTATGAGCATGTGGAAGGTCATATTCTTTTATGTATGTGTAAATGTATGTGTAGCACACGTCATCTGAAATTGATTTCTTGTGTTGAGTTCTGTTATATTGCAATAAGCATGAATAAAAACAGGTCTTTACCTTGTAAGATAAAAACTTCAAAAACTGCCATACATGTTTTGTTTAAAATCAAGCCCTATCAACATTAGCTGAGGCGTGCTGTTCATTTCCACAGAAAATCATTTCATTTTGCCTCTCAGTGTGTAAAAATAAGCACAAATCATGCTTACAGAAATGCTTGTACATTATGTTTGTCATATAGATTTTCACTTTAAGTGCACAACTATCCCTTAAGATGAATTTCCATTTTTACAAATAGTGGTACAAATTTATTTTTTTCAGTGGAAACCTTGCAATTTCTATTTAACAGAAATGTTCATTTAAAGAAACCTTGAACAGTTTTTCTTTTTCTCTTTTTGATATTTTTTATGTACCTTTTTATTTCCCCTGAGTTCACTTTTATGAAAAAACAAACTTTAATTTAGTTTGTATGATTGTACATGTATATATTCACTTTTATTGCTCTTGGTATATTTATCTTGTCCATTTTAAATATGCTGGCTTTAAAAATAGCAAAAATAATGACTACTTTCAAACAGATTTTTCAAACAATCCCCTCGTCTTCCTTGGTTGGACAAACAGATGATTATCCTGCCCAGAACTCATATTATTAGTTGAGTCACTGTTTCTGTGACGGGCTGATTGTTTTGAAAGCGTCACAGAGCCACAGTGAGGACACTTTTTGGAGAAATCAAACTATAAGTGGCTTACTTAGAGTTATTTCTGCTGTCTGCTGCCACTTATCTAGGTTAAGTCTTAAAATGCGGAGCCTTTTAAAGATTGTAATGTTCAGGTTATGGCTGTCCTAGTCTATATAGTGCAGATAATTACCATAGAACATTTCAGCTGTCCATAGGCTGCTAAAACTCCATCAAGTACTTTTCTTTGCCAGATATACATCCTTCTAATTGAAGCACACAAAAGTATTTCCTCCCAAATGCTCAACAATCATTTAAAAACCTCAGCAATCAGGCAAATGTGACTCCAGTCCCAAAGCCAGATTGGATGTGTCCTGATCTGTCAATGGTCAGCTAACTTCCCTCTTATTTTTCATGTCCTCTGGATGCTCTATTGAATTTCCCATTTCCATTCAGCAGCACAGACATCCCCTTTTACGGCGGCATTAATTAAGGTAGTACATTTACTCTGCACTCCTGATACAGGCTGAATGGGGCCGACTCTGCCAAGTATAATGGGGTAGGCTTGGCAGAGTTTTCAGTCACCCTAAACCATATTCATTATTCCCTGACCCTGACTCGGATGCAATGATTATGAGCATCAGGAATGCTGGAGAAGGCTGTGCGCACAGCCCCTCTGAAGAGCTTTTAAAAAGTCTATGAGAGTACAGGAGGATTTTCCATTGTGATTTTAAATAACTGCATGCGGATGTTTATGAAAATGAGTGTTTGGCTATTTGGTTATTATGTTGCTGCTTTGGTCACACAGTTTTCTGTGTGATGTGGTATGAGACCTTCATAAAAATAGATTGTCCCCACCAGGGTGAGCTTCCATGAATCAAATTAAATTTGACGTCTTTAATTTAATCAGTATGATTGATAAGACCCACCATAGACTACTCAATATGATGTCATTGTCCCTGTTGCTTAGTTGAGCAACTAAATGGAGTATTGTGCTTCTAATGCAATGCGGGAAATGCATTCTACTGTCCTGCCATGAGAAGATCATCAATCACCCCCAGACACAGTGAGATTCGTGATTAAGAGTTTATTTATGTGCGTGTATATGGAATGTCAACTCAGAGGAAGTGTGTAAGAGGGCACGCTACGC
This sequence comes from Chromobotia macracanthus, assembly GCA_036877525.1. NCBI lineage: Eukaryota > Metazoa > Chordata > Actinopteri > Cypriniformes > Botiidae > Chromobotia > Chromobotia macracanthus. Next base: position 2,558,022 of record JAZGTH010000037.1, read on the forward strand.
ATCTCCTCACAAGCACTCCCTGCAGTGGGCGGGTTTATGTCTTTCACTTGCGTCACAGAGGGTGGTCGTCACAGGAGGGTGGACGTCAACAAGCCCTAATTATCCACATCGTGATATCCATGCATGATATCTTCATTCTCCTCAAACTTTTGTCCACACTGGATATTTGTCCTAAGGTTACAGGTGAACATTAGCTATTCTATAATGGTTGCTATGCCCTTACTGTACATCAGTATGTCACAACAGGTGTCAATTGTCACTGAGAAAACAAAGAAATGACTGCAGGAATTCCTCTGAAAGCATGTTGCTCTGTTCTTTGTGGTATTGTGTCACAATAATTGGACTGGATGTCAAGATCTGATTTGCTGCTTTTCAGTAGTGTTGAAACCATTAATTTTGCTAAATATCTGGGGAGTTAAATATAAAGTTGTCTGGACAGTGATGACTGAGACAGTCTGAAACCTGTCAGTGCAAACTGAGTGTGAACTAAAGCTATTAATCTTTAGGGTCATCTAAATAGCAAATCCATGTGTGTGTGTACAGAGTATGTGTGCAATTCACACAAATGATTAAATAGTAAACTGTTTATATGATATATAAAGAATAAACAGTAGTCAAAAATTTATATTTCTGCAGTATGCTGTATTTTTTAAAAGTTTAATAAAATAACAAAAAACAAACTGCAAACACAAGCCAAAGTATATCTGAAACATTTATAAGCACTTTTGAAAGAAAATGTTTTAGCAAATGTGCCTTCAGTGTCAGAGCTAAGAACATTAACTCACTGAGCTCTTTATCACAAACACCTGTATGCAATTATCAAATCAGCCAATCATGGGGCAGCAGTGCATAAAATCATGCAGAGATGGTTTATCTCAGTGGTTTGGACTGTGGTATGTTTGTTGATGCCAGACGTGGTGTTTGTGAGTGTTTGTGTTTATTCAAAATGGTGCCAAAAAACAGAAAATATCCAGTGAGCTGCAGTTTTCTGGACAGAAATGCCTTGTTGAGGTCAATGGAAAATGGCTATAGTAGTTTGAGGTGTTATAAAGGCAATAGTAACTCAACAGAAGTGAATAGACTACCACGGCAGAAGACCATGTCAAGTTCCCACTTCTATCAGTCAAGACAGAAATGATGACTGGAAAAATCAAGCCCGGTCTGATGATTCTGAGGTTCTTCAAAGGTACGTAGATGGTCAGAATTTGGCTCCAGACACATGAATCCATTGCCCCAGCCTGCCTTATGTCCACAGTCCTGATGCTGGTGGAGTAATGGTGTGGAGAATGTTATCTTGAAACACTTTGAGCTTGTTGATACTAATCAATTATCTGAATCCCTTCATGGCCACAATTTACCTGTCTTTTAATGATGACCTCCAGCATGATGATAATGTCAAAGCAGAAGCTGTCTTGAACTTGTTTCATGAATATGACAGCAGCCCCTTTCACACACTAATCCTGGTAAATTACCATGAAATTACCAGTATGACCTTCCAGTAAATGCACAATTGGGCTGTACGCACAAGCAATTGTTCCACCTTTTTGCTAGTAAGATACTGTTCAGAATCAAAATACTGGTAAACTTTGATGTCATTAACTGTGAGTGAGCACTAATGCCCCCCTCCCAACCTTTAATCACTCAATCAAGTGAGTATTATGAGGTGAAACCTCTTGTGCATGCGTCAGATTGATCTTCAAATTTTCCACTGGTCCATAATCTGTGTTATAAGTGCTGCTGTTGTAATTCGTTCTTATTGCCATTTTTATGATCCGTGAGTTTCCATGACAGACCCCCGGTGTGAGTTATTACTGCATGAGACAGAAGCGGGAACAATGCCTTGATGCAAAGCCATCTAAAAACTGTTTGTATAGAAAAAGTTGGTATAGTGTTGATAATTTGTCTTAATAGTTGGTGACAGTAAGTGCATGATTTAGGGTGCAAATCTCCGTTTTAAACAATAAAAAAATGATGCGCGCTGTCATTTTGGTGCCTAGTAGAACAGTGCCGCTATAAAAATTATTCATGTTCCCATTTGTGGAAAACATGTATTGTAGTATTTGTGTGATCATTTATCTGTGACACAAACACATGGTGTGCAGTAAAATGTGATAAGAATGAGGTAGTTGTTGGTTTGGGGGGGGATGGTAGAGTAATAAAGCAGATGACTTAAAGTCATGCGATGCTCAGTTCAATTAACATTTGATCCCATGCTGCCAGCTTGTGAATTGGAAGGACTGCTGTAGATTTTGGCTTTTAAATCTTAATGCAGGAGTATTTGTGGCTTGTGGCAAATTGTTGGTAGCCCTTAAGGATAAGGCCAGTCAGAGGTCTAGCTCTTTTCTTCTCCTGATGCATGTAGCACTAAAGAATAACATCAGCCAGTTTTGTTTCTCCCTCCAATGTATCTCCATCCTATTTTACTGAGATCTAGCTATTTTCTTCCCTCCTTTAGGAGGCCATTAAGTTACATAATTGTATGGCCTACAACCGCAATTGTGATGATTCAGGAGTCAGACTTGCGGATGACTGGGGCAACCACTCTTTCTTTCTTCCTTAGTTTGTTTTCTCTTAAGATTAGTATGTCGTTGTTTGTAATTACTGTTGAGTATTGTATTTTTTTTTGTATTATTATTTTGTTTATGGTAAGTTGTAAGCTTTACTTATTTTGTGTTTGTTGTTTTTAAGAGATTGGCATTCCTCTTGTTGTACTGGGCTGTAATCTACCTCCCTCATTGGGAAGTGCATAGGAGGGTGCAATATAGAAGCTATGGCTACGGGTCATTTCACGAATTGGGGTATTTTGTGATTCTTAAGGCGTTTAAATTATTGTTTGTGTGTTGTATTTGGGTTTGTTGATTTATTTTTTTTGTGATTTTTATTTTATTGCTGTTTAAAATTTTTTCATGAATAATGAATAATTCATTATTCATATAACATTCGCATGCGTGCGTGCGTGCGTGCGTGCGTGCGTGCGTGCATACATGTATTTATATACATATAAAACAATAGCAATAGCTGACGTTTCAACCTTGACCTTTAGCATAAAAATGTTATCCCTTTAAATAAACATAGGATTTTCATGTTAACTGTTCAGCACTTGCAAAGACTAAAATACTAGCAGGGGTTATTTTTAAAGTAGGGAGATTTGCAAGTTTCATAGTTAATTTTGGGTTAGGGGTTCTATAATGTTGAAAAGAAACGTATTTGATACTACCATGGCTAATTTCAGTGGCACCATTTTCACCTAAAGGAATTGTAAAAATAATGTGTGCAGACAAACAGAGTCCCACCACAAACTTATGCCACTGGTTAAGGCAATGTTGCTGGTCAGGATGTTCAGACAAACAGAGAAATGTTTTGAAAGGTTCACAAAGCAAAGGTTTACAGTTTTCAGAGGAATCAGCCTATGAGTGTCTTCTAGTTGACTTGCTTATTAAAGTGGGATTGGATAGTTATTTCAACATAAACATGTAAATATTTACATGAACACAACCTGATCTCACAGATAAAGCGTAACTTTTTTACAAGGTGGTGATTTCACATGAATATACAATGTGACTCATACAGAAACATGATTATTTAAAAAAATTAAGCATTAAAGTACATACACATTGATAAAATGTATAACTTGAATGTTTTTTGCACTGCAAATTACTGCAAAAACAACATACATAGTACATTTGAATTTTTTTAGTCATTGTTTTACTACATACTATGAATGAAGGCCATTTCCGGGGATAAAAAGAGTAATTATACCCATTCAGCATTACAGTATAATTGAAAGTCAGCATTTATAATATTTAATAGCCTAAAGTGCAAATTATCAGATTGTTTTAAGTTCTCGACATTTTTTTTTAATGATTTTTATGATTTGTGTAATAGTTAATAAATAAAAACAATGAAACCTTGTTATCCAGCAAGCTCAGTTTGCATCTGGTTTCTATGTAGATAGATGGCTATTTCAATAAGACCACCTCCAAGCCATATACAGAGTCTCCTTATATGGCTGTAGACCACCCCCTTCCCGCCTGTTTTGTACACAGGTAGCAAACCTAGCTAATGAAGGTACATTTCATTTTGGTAAGCGTTGGGCAAAGAAGTGATCCTGGCATACGACCTGCTCTGTGTTCAGCTGTGTTCACAGGAATCCTTACACCGAATCCAATCTCGCACCCATCGTGTACTCCTCAAGCGCAGAGGACGTGGAGTTAAGCGTGACTGATCACAGGATTATGTGGACCATCTACTGCCACTTTCTCAGAAATTTGAAAGGATGTTCCACGGCCTGAAACAGATTAGAGATTCAGATTTTAACCAGATCAGATTCTGGCAGCCAGGGCTACTTATGCAACATCTAATTGCAATGTAATTTAATGTTCACAAAGCACAGACAATTGGTCGCTTCCAAGATAACTGCTTGTTTAAAGTAACAAATAAATGGGGTTAGTCATGTGCATCTGTAATAAAACGTTCATATATGGAAAAGTGGAAAAGGCCAAGGCTTTAAAAACCAGGAAGTGATAAAGTTTTAGACATGAATTAAAACACACAAGAATGATCGCACAAGAATCGAATGCTCCATTTAAACATTACAGAATCATGTTGTTGATAGGAGTTTTACTATCACACATTTGTTTTCAAATCTGGAGTCAATCAAAATTGATTGGCTTTTGTCCATGTCTGTTAGCTTTTACATATATTTTGGTCTCCAGTGCTTGATTTGGGGACTCTTGAGTGCAATGTAAAACAGACAGGAGATCTAATACAGATTGATTAGTCAAATGGCATTTATGACTCGGGTCATAAACATGTGCCTATGAAACTGAGTGCCAATGAAGCAAACATGGAACCTGTTTGATCCCAGATTTTTTGGAATACACTTCGCTTCCAGGTATTCAGAAGGGACAGAGTTGATTTCAAAAGGTCACTTCCAGATAAATGTTTGCTTTATTCTTAGACAGTAAGTGAAGTACACAACAGAATGGACTTTATCTTGTTCTCAAATCATCCCAGACCCACACACACAAAAACAAAGACATCAAAGAAAAAATCCATAATTAACATGACGCTAAGCATGAAACTAACAAATGGTTTGCTTTCATAAATGCAACTGTTTTGTCTAGGATAAGCAAGAGTTAATTGGTATATAGTGTTGTTTAGAGTAAAATGTATTAGAGAGATGTATTTAGAGCAAACATTTCACAGTACTGCCACAGGGATGATTTGTCTTTGATAGTATACACCTTGAATCTGGTTAGATTTTTAAACACACTTTCTGTCCTCATGAACTGCTAGTATTATTTTTCAATACCCTTTTTTGGAGCATTACTGTAGATTTAAATACAGCTGTTAGTATTTTTAAGTAGCTTCAATGTAGCAAGTTAGTAGTGTAACTAGGTACTTTTACAATGTTTCATCTTAATTTACCTAATAACCCCCCTATGAAAAAGGTTTCATCAATGTTATGGGTCACACACGCACACAACAACAAGGCATTATGGTAACCTTTGTGGCTGGATTTCTATTAAAACAATCAAAAGCTGTTGAAGATAATTTACCATAAAAACAAACCGGACAAATGAAGCACTACATGTTGTAATAACAATGATTGACGTCCTTGGAATGTCATTCACTCCCCAATTTTCCCATAAATCTCATTCAGGTGGAGCAATACCGACATGAAATCATTCATAAATTATAATGGAATATTACTGAAACAAGCTAATGGAAGTGGAAAGTTACTTCATTCAAGTATCTGTGGCTAATTGTGTTTAGACTGCTTTAAATCTTGCATAAATATGTAATATTTATGTGCTGCATTAATGTTTTACAGTTACATTTTTAATAAGGGAGACTGGGGAGTGTTTAACAGTTTAACTTGAAAATTCATGACAGATGGCAAGTAACTTTGATTATCAAAGTATTTATGCACAAAAGTCATAATAATAATAATACAGTGCAAGTTTTTGAAAACAATATAATCTTTTGTAAACTACAGAAACACAAATTTGTGAAAACACTGATGTTACAAAAAAAACAAAGAAAAAAAACTTGGTTTTAGTACATACTTAGGTGGCTAGGAATTTAAAAACCACTGCCAAAATGATTAAACGGTGTCGCATTACTCTTCCGGTGATCAATGTGTTAGGATAATGCCAGGTGTATGCTGTTGATCATGCCCTTGACCAGACAGACTCTTGTTTGTTAATTAATGGAGCTGCTGTGATGAATCACGGTTGTAAATTATGATTTTCTTTGGCTCATGTTTTAGGGGAAGGAGGCAGAGGTACACACACATTGGAGATGGAATGGGCAGGATGTAGGAAAGACTTTCATATACTTTGAAGTTGTCATGTCCAATTATAAAATATTGAAAGCTGTTCAATGCTGTATTTCTTTTCTGGAGCCTTAATAGATGTTTTCTGCACAGGTTACAGCCTTATGTTAGGTGACATAATGACCTACTGCTTATAATGTGCAGCTTGTATGTAATTTAATTCCCTCAGTACTTTACAAAACCCAAATCACATTTATGAGTGTTTGTGTAAATTATTACCATGTCAGATTTAGATGTATAAGTGTCTGGAATTCTCATTACCTGTGAAGATATTACTGACATACTGTAGATTCTCATTACAACTCTCACGTAACCTGCTGCTGATATTTCAAGGACTGCTTACATAGATCCTCTTTATAGCATTTTATAGTCATTCATTTACATGGGAAACCACAGCATTGTGGTTTCAGGTTTGAACAGGAGAAAAGATCATTTCATTCTAAACCTGTGTGATTTTCATGTCATAAAGTGGTACAAACAACTATTGCGCTGTATTCCAAGTCTTCTGATGTCATTTGATAGGTTTATGTGAGGAACACACAGAATTTTAAGTTGATATTCTTCACTACAGTGAGACCACTGAGTCACAGAGAACTGGATCTGTCTAATTTGTAAACAAATCATTCCGATTATTTCAACTGAATTAACTGTGTCATTTAAAATTAGTTGAAATCCTACTATCCCACATTTGAAATCATGGATATGCCAATAAGAACTTTGTCAGTTATCAAGATTTTTAGTAAGCCACAATTTAAATTTTAGTCTGTTTCTTACATAAGCAATGATCTGACTTGTGGATTATATTAAAATCTTCCTATGCCAAATGAACCACTTTAATGATAGTTAAAGTTTAATAATGATAGTTTAATGAAGTGCTTTTTAGTATCTTGACAGCACCAATCCTGATTTACTTTCATGAAAAGAAAAACAATTTTCCTTAAATTTCATGTTTTGTGTTCCAAAGAAGAAACACACTGGTTTGGAATGACAAGTGATTTGACAGTAATGACACCTAACATCCTTTATAAAAGTCATCACATTTCTGTGCCTTTAAACTAAAAGAGAAAAATATATTGTTGAATTAAGCAATTGTTTGGGCATGTTTATTTGGGCGTGTAAAATAGACAGTCATTTCCTATATCCGATTGCAGATATTAGAGAGATTACACAGAAAAGTGCAAGTCTGCGGACTTGATGGTTCCATTAGTGTGTAATATAATTTTCCTGCAAGTGTTTGATAATTACGTTAAATGATATTATTCATTTTCTAGACATTCCTTTTGCTTGAACAAACAGTGTTTACAGCCCCTCATGAACTAAAAAGCTTTTAAACTGTTAAAAAAATCAGTTGTATAGTTGATTTGCATAGTTTCTTTGTTTAAGGATGCAAAATGAAAGCGTTTTCTTGAGCTCTCACAATACTTGAACACAATTCTTTCCTTGTACAGCATCTCAAACCACAAAAACAAGTCAGACTTAATGTGGTTATATGCAATTAACTAAATGTTTATTCACGTCCAAGGTGAAATAGTTTAGCTTTTTATTCTAAGCTGTAGAATTTAGAAGAAAATTGCCTGTTTAAAAGTCTATACATGTATGTAAAATTGGCAGAATGAATGTTTAATTTTTTTAACAAATATTGTGTGACAGCTTCTGCAATAGCAGAGTCTCTTTCCCAAAATGTGTGTTTTTATTTTGTAGGATGGTCAGTGGACATTTGATACAATCTGCAGTATAAACATGACATTTACACTGTTAATACTGGTGAATTTGAGCACAGGTAATATAATACTGATTGCTGTGTTAATTTTAAAAGCACCCTTACCTTAAGTGACAGAAACCCAGGTAGATGGAGAGTTAGTTGAAGAATTTCTTTCTGATGTTTTTCTGGGTCTTTTTGTCTAACAAGAATCTGAAAACAAATAAAATCCTCTAAACATTGTATGTAATACAACCCCAAATCAGAAAAAGTTGGGACAGTATGGAAAACAAATAAAAAAAGAAAGTAGTGATTTCTAAATCACATCTTTCCAGGGATGTCCATGCATATTTCAACAAGATAATGCAAAACCACATTCTGCACACATTACAAAGTCCTGGCTGCGGAGGAAGAGGATACAGGTACTTGACTGGCCTGCCTGCAGTCCCGACCTGTCTCCAACAGAGAATGTGTGGCGCATTTTGAAGCGCAAAATGCGACAATGAAGACCCCGTACTGTTGCCCACCTTAAGACTTGTTTGCAGCAAGAATGGGACAATTACACCTGAAACCCTTCTTTACTTGGTGTCTTCAGTCCCTAAACGTCTTTTAAGTGTTGTGAAAAGGAATGGCAACATTACAAAGTGGTAAATGCTTTACTGTTCCAACTTTTTTTTTAAATGTGTTGCAAGAACCAAAATGGGAATTTTGTTTTTTTTGAAGAATAAACAATAAAAATCATGAACACAATAAATAATGTGCTGTTGTATTGTCTGCAATGAAATACAAGTCAAAAATTTAGAAATCACTACTTCCTTTTTTTTAATGTGTTTTCCATACTGTCCCAACTTTTTCTGATTTGGGGTTGTACAAATCATTTGATTATAGGAAAAGTCTGGCACATCTATGAGGATAACAAGATTATTGATTGTGAAGTTTGTAGCAGTGGTTGTTCATATGTGTATATGGTTGCCTGGCTCTGTTTGGATTGAAAAATCAGTAAACAAGAGAAACAGAACATGAAGATTCTATAATCTGACATGTTGTTCAGGAGTTTGTTCAAGAGCATTGAACATAAGACATGGACAGAGGAACACACAGGGACTGTATGACTCATGTTTTGGGTGGTGGCAACATGATTCTCTACATTGAGAATAGTTCAGAAAATCTGAAGTCAAAAAGTTATCAGGAAATTTCATGATTATTTTTATTATTTAAGTTCATGTCCTTTTCCTTTTCAAGCGAGTTCAAACTTTGAATGTGGTTAAATTCCATTAAAAGGTGAAATTTTCGATAAGAAAAAATACTAGAAGCTGTACAATGTGTTGTACAACAATAAACTATGTTCTTATAAAAATGGTAAAAAAAGCAAGACCGACATTAGAATTTCTTTGTCTTGCTTTTCGTGTTCTTTATATGGTAATGGTTTTCAGAAGAAATCCAGTGGATATCTGCAAATGTTTATTGGATTGAAAAAACGTTTGGAATCACATTTTTAGTGTTGTCTTTGATATTTGACATGAACAGGAAGTCAAAGATTTGTGTATGTTTTCAGCAGCAGATCAACCTGTGCTTTCTTGTTTGTGAACACTTTGGTATGTCGCGCTCAGTATGTCTCATTTGCACACAAATAAAGTCTGTGTCCTCTTCAGAACGCATTGTTCTCAGATGTTGTCAGATTCTCTGCTGCTTCTCAGACAAGCTTCCTGGAGGATGTTAAATCATGTATTACTATATCACTCCATGTGAATGCAGTTTCTGCATAGAAAAAGAGTGGAGGTAAAAAAGATCAGATTTCCTATCTGCAATCTATCAGCTGAAGTGGGCTGTGGTTCTTTGAATACATCTTTGCATTTAGTAAAACATGCTTATAAATATAAATGCATTATAGATGCCAGTGCAGAAAAGAGAGACAGACACTAAGAGAAAAAGAGAGTGAAACAGATGTGACAGAATGGAATAACATAACACAATTTTACAGTAAACATCAGGTAATAATAAAGGATTTGGCAACCCAACACACAATTGATCAAATAATTGCAAACTGAATCCTCAACTAATTAAATTTGTCACCACTAAAACATCATTATGTTGCAGCCCAACCTAGCTTCCTGTCAAAAAAAAAAACATTTCCAATACTTTATCAACAACCCTTACCACCTCCCTGCACTGGGGCAGGAAAAACACATTATGTTACAGTGACATTGTCTGCCCATTGACTCCCAGAGCACAGCTGCCTGCCAAACTGCCAAAAGGGCTATTGTGCTTTTATTTATATCTAACACGTGTATCCGTAGAAATACTGTCATAGTAATGAAATCTACAATCTATTAACATGTAAAATGATTATAGATTGTAATATCTATGTGGCCTTCTCTTATATCTTAAAGCTGCAATCTGTAACTTCTGCCTCTTTGTCGCCATCTTTGCTGGAAACTTAAAATTGCTGGTTACTGTACATATATTAATTTATGTATGTTGAGGTCAAACTGACATTTCCCATAAAATTTGACCTGTCAGCTCAAATTTTAAATCATTATCATAAGTTTACCATTGCATAATTAGGGTAAGGCAAATCAGAACTGTTTGACTTATGTACTTGCTTAAGTTGCTTAAAGTTTCAGATTGCAGCTTTAAAATGGAAGTTATATGATCAAGAATTTACAAAGAGTGATATTTGTAATCTACAATAAAAGACAATGTAAGTGGTGCCTACCTGTACAAAACTCACCACTCTGATGCTAAGGTAGCTATCAGGGTGATGTTATGTGGTTGCAAAGGTGTTCTGAATGGTTGCTTTGGGTTTCTACATAGTGTAGCATAGAATAGAGAATATCATTGAACATGGAATAGCATAGAATATAGAACAGCAATAGTGTTTGGGGTGAACTACTCTTTAACAGGCAGACAGCACAAATTTTACAGAACTATATTATATCACAAATTGTCTAAATGAATATTACCCTAAATGAATAATAGCCAAGGTAATTGGCACTAAATACATGTTTGTCTGATGACTACTACTAGTTGACTACTGAACAATGCAGGCAAATTGCTGGTACAATATATAGTTTTGTTGACTTGTGAAATGACTTGGAAAGATACAGTACAAAGTTTATTATTAGATACTGTATACAACAACAGAAATGAGAAAATCACACTATTACTTACTGTTCTTTTTTCTGTGCATTGTGTTCTTTTGAAATGTCCAAAATAATTTCCAATTCAAAAGGATATTTTGATTTTTCATTGTTTTTACCGGAACCACTTACAGTAGGTAGTTCTACTGTGAGCGCCTCACCGTAATGGCACATAAGTGGTCATGTGACTACCAGCTGGGAATTGGACTGGATAATTGCAGTTGTTGCCTTTTTTGGAACAAGGCCTTTAATTTACCCCCTTCTAGTTCTCCTTCTGAACTGTTGAACGTAACAGGGCTTTATCTTATCTGTAATAAGTAGGCTTCCCCGTGAACAAACAAACACACACACACACACACACACACACACACACACTATTACACAGATTAAACACTCTACTGAACAGACACTCTCACGACCATGTGACTCAGCTCACTGTCAGCTCTTGAAACACAGAGACAAAATACAAGACAATTAATAGTATGGAATGAAAATGTCGTTAAAATGAACACTAACTTGGCTGTTCCTGAATATTCTCAGAGCGATCGCCTCCAGGGAAGGATGTGTTCCTGTCTGATGTTCCTATTTTTGCAGCTGTGAAAATAGGAACATTTGGACAATAACACTCTTTCAGGAGGAAGTCAAAGTTGTATAGTCATTGGTTTTCCTCTAGTTCTGTTTCCTGTGCGAAGCTGCATTTTAAATCAAATGAAATTTGTCCATCCTGTTAAATTCTAAAACAACCGAAACACAGAAAAAATCAATATGTGCCATGAAACATTGTACATCATATAGATATATATGTATATATAGTAATTATTACTGTTGTACGTTATATGTTATTGTAAACCATTATTATACCAGTGAAAATGTATCATAACCACAATTTTATGTGATATGTTGATGATATAAGACCATGGCACAAATAAGACCATAAATGACTACAACTGTCATAGATTTTATTTTTTCACTTTCATTTTTAACACTACTACGTTGCAGTAATGTAAATTTCATCACTATCCTAATTCTCACTCAGAAATTGGTTTTAGTCAATACAGCACTGGAAGCCGAGTGGGCAGTCAATAAATGAGGTATACAGTGTGAAAGTTATAAGATCAGGAACCAAATGCCTCTGTTGGAGGAAAGATTGAAGAAAATTGTCAGATTTTAATCATTGAAATTCTGGGTCAGCATATACTCAAAATTCAAAATATACTTTCTATACCCTCCTCGTACTAATCACATCCATTCACTAGTATGACATTTTAAAGTATGTTTAAAGTATATAAAGTAGATATGTAAATATTTACAAAATAGCTGAGGTATGCAATAAAAAACAAAACATACTAGTGAATAAACAAAAATATGGCTGCTTTAAGACCAAACACTAGACCCAGATACCAGGTTAATACAGTTTGTGCTACTGCAAAACTCTATTACATTTTCCAAAGGGACATCAGTGACAATCACATTTTAATGATGTATGTGAAGTTCTGGTAGAGAACACTGCTGATCAAGTGTCTGAAATTGTTCAGTCTTTAAATAGGTTGCGCTTGTTCCTGCCAGACAGCTCAGAGAGAAAATCATTTGTGTTTCTGATCAATGGTGAAATGCTGTTCTGAATTCTGGATGCTGTTTTAATGGTGTTCCCAAAGTGGAGTACTCTGGTTATCTGACCCAGGCCACCCACAGCTGCCTGCTCCACTCTTAATAACTATTCATCTGGTATCAGCCCACCTGGGTCACTTCACCCTAATACACCCACTGAAATTAAGATATTGGACATACATTAAAATCTGTTGAACTCTGTTCTAATCATGTAACCCCTTTTGACATCATTAGAATCTCGTCTTCCATCCTTCAAATCATTATATATGTACAAACTTCTTTTTTGGCAGACAGCCACATGGGTCTGCTAAATATCTAATTTTGTTATTTCATAAAACAAAACTTTAAACTAAGATTCAGAACAACAAGAGGGTGAAAAGAGACAGACTCCATCCGTATGAACACGAGTTTACTTATGTAGCCTTGATATCTGTGTCCTTAACACACTGACTTTAAATTCAGTACGTTTTCATTTTTAGATTTCTGTTTAACTTGTTTACTTATTCCCTTCAATTGTTAAAGTTTTATTTGGTATTTTTGCACACAGAAAATGTTCTCGCTGCTTCATCAAATTAAGGCTGAACCACTGTAGTCACATGGAGTGTTTTAACAATGTCTTTGCTACCTTTCTGGGCCTCAAAAGTGGTATTTGTGTTGCTATCTATGGGGGGTCAGAAAGCTTTCAGATTTCAAAAATATCTTAATTTATGCACCAAAGCTGAATGAAGGTCTAGAACAGGTTTGGAATGACATGAGGGTGAGTAATTAATGACAGAGTTTTTATTTTTGGGTGAACTATCATTTAAAATCTACTTCCAATACTACACAGTATACATTGTAGCTGCCAAGTCCCAACATGCATTGCGTTGCTGACGTCACGTTCCCATTCTCTATACAGCTATAAAACAGACACGTAAACACTATGGACACTACAGTATGTTTGGTTATGTTCAGAATGAAATAATAGCATAATAAAGTTACAGAATACTGTTACTGGAAATACCATTTTCATTATTTAATGTACATGAAACAATATGCATAATGCAATAGGCTTGTTTCAGGTTTACTACATTACTTTATTTGATGTTTATGTAGTGGCCTATTATATTGGAGAAAATACAGGTACTTTTGCTTTTAATTCAACAGTTAGTGAAAAATGTCAAGAATACAATAAAAATACCAGCTGATACTGGACTAGTTCTGGTTCATTTGGCATACTGGAAAAGATTTGAGCTTTTTTTTGAGAAAGCCATGTAGCTCAATTGATACAGCATAGTGCTAACAATGCTAAGGTCATGGGTTCAGTTCTCAGTAAAAGCACATACTGATGAAATGTACAATGCATTTAGGTTTTACATCACTCTGCATAAAAGCATCTGCCAAATGCATAAATGTAAATGTAACATAAATGCCCACTCAAGCATAATTCCTCAGGTCATGCATGCAGAGCATTCACATACTGTAATACTCTGCAAAAACAGTTTAGGTTTATTTTTTGTTCTGTTAATCATAGACACCAGTATGTTTGATCTGCACAAAACAGTCTACTGCTCAGTGTGAAAAATTATGTAGTGTATCTGTACTGTAGGTTTGTAGTTGTGGTGGCATGACAGTACATGACAGAAGATTAAGAATGAAATCAAGGTTTATATAAGCATAAAAGTTACTTATTCATGTCAGATGTGGCACATTTTAAAAAGCTTAAGTGTGCTTGAAGATGAGTACAGTATGTCCTATTTTCAAAGCAGCATGTTTTGAGGTCATACAATCTGGATTGCCTTGAAAATTGCGTCTGAATGTCAGTCTTGTTTCAAATCTTTCTTTTTCAGACCACTACAATTTCTGAAGCAATATTTTCAGATAATGTTTGTGAGGGGATGAAAACAGCCCAGTGGTCTTTCTTCTCACCTGTTAGAGCAGGAAAAATCAATCAGAAGGGGAGGGGCCACTTGCAAAGCTCTTGGCCCATTCAATGTCACAACATTTATCAAAGTGTAATCTTAAAATGTGAACTTTCACTGGGTGCCGAGGGAGGTTATAGATCTTTCTGGATATGTAGTGTTTAGTAATGGTTTACAAAGCCTGACTGATTTAGTAAACTCACATTTTAAAAACTATGCTTATACATTTAGAAATGCACTTGCTTGCTGTTTAGTCAGTTATTTGCATTGGACCGTTTGCATCAACCATTTGTAATACACTAATTGAAGACTTACTGTAAAGTAACCTGCAGTGCACAGTGGTGATCCAGCAAGATACTGATCCAGTAAATCTTTGTTCTGAGGAGTTATGGTACATTAGCAGCCCAGATCCGTAATTTGTGCATGCCAGAACGTTAACCAGGGAGCCGAGCTTTACGGTCTTGTCCTTCCCAAGTGAACATTACTTACATTTGGCCTTTTTCCATGTCAGATAGTGTCATGATAAAAAAAAAAAGATCTGCTAATGTCCTGACATTTACAAAAATCTCTCAGAAACAGCCTGAATCAGGTTAATTGACAGGAGCAGATGGACACTTTCTATGATTACTCTTGTCGCTAAGAGTTCCTTTTCTCTCCCGACTCCTCCTTACTTCCATACAACATATTTCTATGGTCTATAACATAATCAATATTTTCAGTAAATAAGTTAAATTTGAATCACTCTTTACACCAGCAGCTGTATTATGGCTTATTAAGAATATATACTGGCCACTTTTATGGTTTTTCAGAGCTTGATATGCCCAGTCATTATATGGAAAATGGCAGCAAAAATATTCTCCAAAAATGCTGTGTTGCACAAGAGAAATAAAGCGATACGGGTTTGGAACACAACTAATATTAGAATTTTCATTTTTGGGTAAACTACCAATGGTTTCTTAATTCCATTTCCTTGGGCTGTTTTCAGTTGCTTTTTCAGTTTTCGACTTAATTAATTCTCTTTTTGTGTCTTTCAGGCAGTGCCCTTGCGAGTGTGTATATGTCCACGCAAACTAGAATTGTAAATACTCTTCCAGTTTTATTTAAAATATTATTTTGATTTTAAAACAGCTATGTATCAATGCCACCTTCATTGAAATTCTGCCACAATGCTGTTGTAGATTAATTCAGGGTCATTGGGACATGATAACATATCAAATGTACTGAGCCATTGAATAATGGTAAACCAAGAACAGCCTATGCTAAGACACACATTTACACCCAAGTCCATTCATAGGCCTTTCAGTGTGGGGAAAATCTGAATTACAAAAATCTGTAGAATTTGTAAGTGCGCACTTGAAAAATAATTAGATTTCCCTCCGACTCAGATAACTGTTTATACAGTGCAGGGTTTCTGTCACAGTTTGTGAAATGAGGAGTGCTCAAAGTCTTACACCACTTTGTTTCACACTGCATGCATTTGGCACCACAATATGAGGTTAAGGGTGCTATCCCTGCTTTGGAACAAGATTTCTAAATTACAGAAGCAAATCCTGCTTCTAAATTACAACAGTGAACTTTTCTCAACCGAGGTTAAAATAAGGTTTCACAGCAAAGATAACCCGGGGATAAAAGCCCTATAAAAAAAGCCCTAATTTGTAAATATACGAGATATTAATTTTCATGCAAGGTATTATAATACACAGTTACTTGTTTTGTTAAGCAAACATTCATGTTTTAGAACACACAATTTGTCCTTTTTAAATGCAGACCTCTGCAATTGGTCAATATGACAAGTTTACAATCATTGATGTTAAATCTGTGTTATTATGCAAACACAAATGTGATTTGAAAACTGCAGTGTGGGGCAAGAGTCAATTAAGTCTTAAATTTTGTTTCATGTGGCTATCATATAGCTTGGGAAATAGTGCATGTGTCTTATACTTAGCAAGAGTTAGCATATGGTACATTAACCACATTCAAAATAGGTGTGACCAACCTATTTGTTTGTAATTTGTGCAATTATTTTTATTAAATCACCAGTAAAACACTCACAAATGACACTCATCATTTCTTTGTAACCTTTATTTGGAATTATAGTAAAGAAGGGTCTCATATCATTATGGAAGGTAGATGATACACCTGCCATGATTAGTAGTAGCTACTAATGACACACAATAAATTAACTGGAACACTAATGAATATTCATAAGTGTGGAATCCTCCGCATGCTGATAGATTAAATCAGGCGTTTTAATGTTTTGAAGTCTATCAATTTCATTTCAAAATGTGGAGGCATTTGCATGATTGTTACATTCTCAAGAGGGGGCAGAAAATGAGGGCGCACAATTGATTTTGGTCCCAGGTCTTGTGAGAAAACTGGGGTTCCAAAGATCTTGCTCTGATAAGCAATTTTGTTTAATTTTTTGGAAAATGTGTCGTAATTGCTTTTGGTGCCTAATTTTGATGTGGGATTGGTGTATTTATTTGTTTATCACTTCATTATTTTAATGCACAATGTGCATTATAATAATAATTAACTAAAATAAAATAGTGTAAAATAAAATTAACTATTCATATCAACAACAGAAATTAAAATTTATATATTTGTATTAGTGAACATATATGTTCTAGATGGTGTAACTAATCAACAGAAACAACCTTTTCAAAATTTTCATAATCACCCTATAGCCATTACTACTTGGATTTGAATGGTTCTGTGGTGTGAATTATTTAATGTACTAATTTTCCTTGTAGTCTATCAATTTATAATGGGTCATAAAGGTTGCATTCATAATAATTATAAAAGAATTAGCAAAATGTTGTCTAAAGTAGTTTTAAGTTGAAGTATACCAAACTGCAGGATGTCAACAATCCCTTTTGTTTTAAAAGATCTGTGTACAATGAGCTGTATGTTTTACAGTAGAATTTGGCCTTATCTGTGTGTCGGTGGTCCCCTAGGGACTTGATACAGATGAGGAATATATTGATCTGTCAGTGTTTTTTGCATCGTGGGGGGACAGCACATACACAGGCAGATGGGATGTCACAGCCACTCATTGGCGTGTCAATCTGTTAGGTGACTCTATTCTCCACACTGCCTTCTCGCATTAAACTCCTTATTAGTGGAGATATGATTGATCTTCAGTGTGTTCCCTCCACAATGACCTGTGAGGAAACCAGCTCCACTGCATACAGTGCCTGTCTATCAAACATCTGTGATTACATGCACATCCAGCTGTGAAATAAAGAATGCAGAGGTTTCCAACATCACAAACAGGGTAACAGATGACTGTCATGCTTTATTATTACATTATATTTATTTGATGAATTATAGCATGATTTAATATTAAATATTTTAAATGAGTCATGAACTTCATTTTAATTATTTTGTTCTTTGTCTGTCCCGAAAATGGCGTTAAAAAAGGATGTTTTTACAAAATAAGGTCTTAACATCTGAACTGTCAAAAGATCAAGGAAGAATGTGAATTCTCAGTGGTCAAGTCTGTGGTCTCAATATTAACTCAAATATTTCTTATTCTCCCCAAACCAAATTATCTGAGCCATACTTGCTATAGACTTGCCAAACGTGACCTATTTCATAAAAAGCAAATAAAAAGTATTGCCTCCAGGAAAACAATTTTCTGAACTCTGTCTGGCCTCTTAAGTTTTGTGGATGAAACATTCCAATGAAAGTGGGAGAGACCTCTAACCTCTTCAAAGAATTCCCTATAAAGAATAATCTGTAGAATAAGTGGGTTTTAAATACCCCATTAAAATGTAACTAGGGTTTTGTGACTTTTAGTATGTTTACTTTGCGACTGCGCTGCTATGTTGAGGTCTTAACAAAATTAACACATTTAACATTCAGTCTTCTGTAAAAATGAACCAAATACTGCATATCTATGACACATCTTGCTGTCATGGGTGTATACAAACTTTTGGCCAATAAAATGCTATACAGTATGTGAATGTTCCCTCCCCTTATAACCATCTGACTTGCAATAAGCAGGAAAAAGCCCATATGTTCTGCCTCAGCTTCCTGTTCCAATAAGGCATATTGAAACAGTGAAAAAACTGTACTCGTCAAGGTATTTCATGAGGTCCCCAAAACTAAAGTGCTGTGAAGAAGCCAGTTCATTTCCTCTTATAACTTTATAATGTTGAGAGAATTGAGAGAAATCACAAACACTCATTTCAAAATGTAAAATCAGCTTGCTCTACATATGGAGCTCATAACCATGGAAAATCATTTAAGCAAATGCACTCTGTACTGTAAATAAATGATGAAGTGCCATGTGGAGGCAACGTTTGAACCTCCATCCAGAAAGCCTCTTAAATAATTCACTTTTAATAGTTCAGGTTTTCGCAGCTACTACATTAAATCTCTCCACTAACTAGCATGAAGCAGAACAGAAGCAAGTGAATGATCACTGTTCAGCCTTTTGGAACTGATATTTCAGTTTTAGAAGCAGAAAAAGAGAATGTATATAGAGGTAAAGATTTAGCCCATCAAAAATGTAAAAGATGCAATCAGTAGAGAGCTGAATCATAATGGAAAAACAGTGCAAGAGAATGAATTTTAGCAGGGTGACCTTTAGCAGAACAAAACACTTTTACATTTCATTGTAGTCATGTCTCATGAACAAGGCCACCACTTGTATAAACAAACTCGGATCCTTTTCACTTTTTATGACTACATCGTGATCACACTAGCAATTAGTGGAGCCAAATTGGATTGTTGAATTAAAGTTGGTTATGAGTAGGAGATTGTTTGTTCGAGAGAACATGCGCTGGGTTAGCCCAAAACAAGCCTATTTAACATACACTTTAAACAGTCTCATGCAGAGTGCCCTTACAAAGCATAATTAAACCTGTTGTCATAAGTGCTATTCTCACCACTAAGTGTGTTGTCATTTGTTTAATGTATGTTGTGTTTGAGAAAATCCTTGTAAATGAACAGATTTCAAAAACAACAATGTACAGATACATAGTGCTGCATTAACATTAAAAAAAGATATGCAAACGATATTTGAAACATAAATAGAACCAGGAGAAAAGCTCTTCACTTTTAAAGAGCCAGCCCTGAACTAGGCTGTGAGTCACCAACTGAATGCACTCTTCAAAGTCACGCATCTCAACTCTCCCTCTTCTCTTGACATTGATAAACATATTCAAACCAAAGCACAAAGCCTGAATAGAGCCGTGATATATCACAGAAGCACTTAAACCAGCAAATCTAGCACTGCGTTTTCTTTTCATATCAACTCTTGATTGAAATGACTTGGTCTATCAAAAAAAAATGTTTTCTGAGTTGTTTGTTTTTCACATGGGTAAATCCATGAAACCTGTCCAAGTCACATTTCACATTAAAAGCAAAAGAAAATAATGATATATTGTAAAAAGAAAATGTTTTCATTTTAAATGTTTTAATAATACAATTTATAATACATGCATTATGCCTACAAGAACTTAATGTGGGACTGTGCCTAAAAATAAGCTTAATTTTTCCATATACATAATTTAATTTCTAAATGAATAAAACTTAAAGGTGAAATGTGAATTGGACATGACAGATGATACTGTAATTTCATTCATTTGGTTAAAATTATATTTAGAAATATATGTGAGTGTAATTTATAAGAGGTAATTTTCTTTCATGTTTTCTGATTATCCAAAGTCTTTTTGTATTCAACTATATTTGTCACTTTACATTAACGTGATGTAGATTATTTTGTTAATTACAAGGCCTGTGGGTGAGATATGGCCTGTTATTCCAATAACAAATTACCTTGGCCATTTAGATATGTTTAGATATGCGGGCGGCGTCAACAGGTCCAAAACTGACGCTAATGGGGGACCCTGATCATCAAAAAGTGACGCCCAGGGGTCCTGACCAAGCGTCATTATGTGACGTGTTGGGGTAAGAACGTGTTGGTGGCACTGTCACGCTCCACTCAACAATCTTTTTTAGAAAATAGGCTTATAACTATATACAACAATGTATATAGCGTGTATCTGGCTTTAAAAGTGCACAATTCATTCCATCTGAACCTAGAAGCAAGATTAACCATTTATAAACAGTTGACCATTACTACAGTTTAAAATGAGCAGTTTATACTACACGCACTCGGGGATGTTCGCTGAAATGACCTTTTAGTGCTGTATGCTCCTTCGCTTCATGGGTGCTGCTGCTCTACCGCTCAAGATGCAGACGCTGCTCTTATTTTAACACAATGTGCACTGTGAGCAGCAAGTGCTTATTATAGCAACAGTAGTGCAAACACAGGGAACAGCTAAATAGATTGATACTTTCACTACAATACTAAAGAAAAAAAGGCAACAAATTTGCTGAGGTAAACTTAATGGATTGTGCAGTGATGCATGCTGCAGGCAGCAATGTTTTGGATAATAAAAGTAACCTTGTGTTGGACAAATGTTTTGTTGCTTTTTTTTTTACACACAATAACACAACGTGTTTAAGTCACTATATGAAATCAAAATATACTAGGCTATTCTTATTTTTATGAAATATTGCAGTGTTTAAAATGTACAGCCCTTAGTAAGTTTAAAGTTGATCTACATCCACTGTGCCCATTGGTTTGCAATGGGCTTGGTCTGTCTGAATACAATCTTGCCTTACCTTATGAATAATGCAATGTGTCAACACATGAAAATTGATTTGTCAGAAGCACACAAACAGATGTCTTCATTTCAGCAACCTGCTGATAACCAGGACACACTCTATTGACTCTGCACATCTCTCCTGCTTCATTTTACAGCTTGACTTTTACCATTTAATTCCACATAATTTGTGCACCGCTACTAGCATTACGCTGCCCATAACTTCTGCCTGTAAGAACTCAGTCAAGCGTTTTTAATTACACCCTGTATGTTACAGTTCACCACGTGGCAACTGTACTTGTCTCTTACACTGATAATGATACATTACTCTCAGGAGTAATTACCTTTCTGTGTAATAAATCTCTAAATAAGGTTTACCTGCAACCACAGCGCTATTTGGTCTTTAAACCAACAGCAAGGACCTGTAATATTAACCAACTTCAGAATCACAATCTCAGCACACTGTAGCACAAAGACTATAAATACTTTTAAATAGCTTGTTACTGACTTGCCCCTGTTGCTGAAGTGTGTATCACTCTAGCAGTGCACTCAAACATACTGAGGTAACTGAGATTTTTTTTTTTTGCCCTTTCCTTTACTCTAAAGCTCCAGCAAAAGGTTGCAGTCCTTGCATTCCTCTTCTATCACTTTCTCACTGTGTGCTCAGAAAAAAGTACTGAGATTACACCCAAGTTTTCCCATAATCTCTAAGGATATACGTTTCTTCTCTGTCTGAAAAAATCTGAGTGTTAGTCCAGAGTCATGCCCTGGTCAATACAACAACACAAAAGATCCTGGGTGTCCTGAGTGAATATATTCTGTGCTTGAGGTTAGCGTGTCTTTATATCATACATTTTAAAGCCCTCACTCCACACAAGAAGAAACTGGTTAAATTACCATAACAGTTTAATGAATATGAAAAATATGATACACATAGAAATGGTTGTGATTGCATCGTGTTTTGGAGCCTTTTGTTCTGAGAAATTGATTTTGGTTTGCACACCTTTTTATAGGACCTGTGTTGTGTGGTTACTTGTTTTATAAGTGAAGTGGCATTCAGAAAGTCATTTGCACGATGAGGGAACCATGTTGAAGTGCCAGCAGCAACACAAACCACCTCCGCTTAGACAGCTCTATTCAAAACACTTGAGTGTTCCTTTCCATTATATGTGTTGAGAACAAATGCTCTTAATTGAATACTGATTTCTTCTCGAACCATTGATTTTAATGCTCAATGCCGAACAAATTGATTTTCGTACTTGACTAAAGATGCACATCACCAAGTGCATTATTAATGTTAATGTTTAATATGGGGGAAAATATCTCTCCTCCAATCAGTTGATTGCAGCTGACAGCGCTCATAGTCTTTGTGAAGATCGGTAATGGACATATATAAGTAGATACTCTTTCTCAGGCTAATGAGGTATTATTTTTCAGACAATCTAATAATTCAAAGAGCAAAGAAAGCATTATGGATTTGATCTGAAGAATCATGGAAACTTTTCAGCTCTTCTGCAAACTTCTGGATGTTCCAGTTTGATTTCAATATGCTTCAGTGTTGCTAATATACAGTCTCGCTTCCTGTTTAGCTCCCTTGCTGGTTTTGTTAGCATGTTACAGCCAAATGGCTTTGAAAATCAAAATATAATTACAAACATTTTTTGAAGCTTGGTATAAAGATCATTTGGACCACACGGTTGGACAAACATTTCAGGAGTTGCTGTTACAAAATGATATAAAACAACAAATACTCTAAGTTTTTTTTAGAGCACTTTAATACATTTCAACAGTCTTGGCTATAAACAAGTCATTGTGACTTTAAGTCAAAAATGTCCCAGTGAAGATGAAGAACTTTTCTCTGTGGGGAGTGGATTACTTTGGCGAATCCTCCTCTTCTTGAATGTCAAACTGCCGGTTGGGTTTTGTAGACTCCAGCATAAGCTCGTAAAGCTGCCCGATCTGCTCATCCTGAAAGTCTTTGAGATTCTCTTCCGACAAACTGGCACCAAAAACAATCTTTTTGTTTCCCATTGCCTCCAGCACCTGTGTCTGTAGTGTGTCTTTGTATTGCTGCACAGGAAAAAAATGAAAAATGTTATATATAAAGATATAACATAAGCTCATGAACAATCTTCCTTTCTCTAACTATATGCAACACGATAAAGCAACAAATGCTAATGGTCCAAAATTCCAAACCATATTAAACATCAAATATCTTCTGATTGGCTGTGACTGTGTGACATCATGCATACGTTTCAGGTGGACAAACAAATTGTTTGGCACTTGAACTTGTTGCATTAGTGCCTAGTTAAGACACAGAGTTAGTTTAGCTGTTAAAACATGAAGAACTTTTGATAGGTAACCAATGTCTTAATCCCTGGGCCACAACTTAGTCCCTATATTGGTTTTTGTATTGATTTTACACACAGACACAAGTCAAAAATTCATTTGATAGAGCGCTATTGATTTACTATAACAGACTCTGGCAGAATTATTTATTTCTCTTTGTTGGAAATGAAATTCATTGATTGCAATTCACATGATGAAACACAGGTCACAGGGGTGGCTGAGGGGAGTGTAGGATCATTGAATCTATTAAGGTCTAATGGAGGTCAATGCCAGCTGAAGTATCTCTCTCAACTGAAATCACTCCCTCTATTCAGCAATTACTGTCTGTATGAAAGGTCCACTCTTCTTTACAAGCCTCTAAGTTCAATATCCTAATAAACGAATATGTCTACTGCTTGAGTCTGCTTTTTTTAAATGATTGTTACCATATGCCACAATACATTACGTCTTCTCAGAGTGATTCTTTGGAAGGGCTGGAAATCATATATGTAAACACCCTTTAAACAATATACATGGGGCTGGGCTATTTTTCCGATTAAATTCGAATTTACGTTTCAACTTTTTTTTTTTTAAACGAGGTGTCGCGTTTTTTAAATGCACATGCATCCAATTAGATAAATTGTCAATACAGCAATTGTAGAATAATTAAGAGTCAATATTTCCCAACCACAAAATGGAACGCCTGATTAACACGCACGTGTGGGCGCACTCTGTGTAGAAATGTAGAACGTAGCATCTAACATCATAGAGACGGATGGCTCTTCTGAGCGTGTTTAGTACCGGTGGGAATATTGTGACCTGTCACAGAGCATGTCTTCAGCCTTAAACAGTAGAAAGACTGGTCTTCCTTTGAAGAAACCTGTAAGGAAAAACTGCTACATGTTTACAACCACAAATAACAGAATGTTTACATTGGTTAAGATGTGGTATTTTCTATATGTTTGCTTTGATATTTCATTCATATCTTTTCATTCATAACTTTGCAATACAAAAATTCTTAACCTGATGGTTTTTCAAAGTTACTAAAAGAAAATGTTAAAAAATTGAGATTTTATTTTTTTGCTAAATCGCCCAGCCCTACATGGGGCAATACTTTCTTTTTCTTTTGTTGTTTGAGTGTTTTAGTGTGATCATTAATTTGTGTGTACTTTGGTAAATAATATAAACAGTTACTAATCTAAAATTGATCAAGCTCAACCAGAACTGATTTTCTGTGTCATATGTACATCTGTGCTTTAAAAAGCTGTTTTGAAGCAACCTGCATTGTACAAGGGCTATCTATCTTCAGGTGATTTTTTTTTTTTTTTGGTCACTTTTTCCAACATGAAGCGAAAGATATAATGTACTACTGGGTACTGTTTATAAGACCAATTGTTGGGGTAGGAACTACCTTAAAATACACAACTGCAAAGAACTAAAGTAACTGTTAATGGAATTAGGGTTAGTAAACTGTAATCGTAAAGTTAAAAAGTTGATGCATAAATTTAAAAACTGTCAAGTACTGTAGATTCCAGACAGTGTAATCACAAACAGAACCATGATCAAATGTGTTCACTGATTATATCATACAGGTTTGTTTGTTTTGACATGTTCTTTGAACCTGTCAAATCTGTCACGACTGCTTATGATCAAACCTTCAAGAGACCATGGACAAACTCATTCAGAAAAAAAACACTGAAAACAAAACCATTAAGAACTCCCACTGACTCATCTAACGTATTGGAATGTGGATGCGATTCAATTTTGGAAGCAAAAAGCCATTTGTCTGAGAAGCTTCTTAAGCTACATAATGTAATTAGATTGAACATTTGCCAAAGAGTATTATTTTAAGAATGGAGGGAGGTGGATGTGAATGGCAAGCTTTTTGGTGAAGCTCACCTTCTGAATATAAACACTTCATTTCCTATTGAAATGACGTAATTAGGCATTCTTTTTCAAGCTTGTCTGGAATAGCCTGACTTTCCCAAGGGCAAACAACTTTAAAGAACTATATTAACAAATACATTAGCTCTATTACTATTCTGTCCATTACTCTGCATGTGTTACAGTAAAGAGCCGGGAACCTACTGTACAAATGTCAATGGATTCTATTTTAAGTTAGCAGTCATTGACCAGATACTTTTATCCAAAGTGGCTTACAGTACAACCATGATCTTGAATATCATTATGAATTATGAATCCAGAATATCCTTTTAACACCTTCTTAGGTTGATAGTTATTACAGGGCTAAACTAGAAAGCTTCTGGTTACCCATGGTCACATCACCCAACCTCCTTAAATCACATCAACATGTGCAATGTGAAGTCTGTGTGAAGAATGTGAAGAGAACAGAAGTGAACAGAAACATTTTTTATACAAACCCCAAACCACTGCAAGCAGGCAGGCTTAATGCAGATATTTAACCTATTTAACCTTTAAACCTATCTTTGCATTATTTATGGCAGTTACAAAACTTTATGCCATTAACTGAGGTTTTATTTTTTAAGCAGTTGGATGTAAGCAGTTAAACTAATTTTAATTTGCTCATGAAGAGAAAACTGAGTGCAGAAGAAGCTTTACCCCAGTGACAAAGCATAGTTTTGTGTTATGAACAGCGTTCAGACACACCTTTATATCTCACATACCTTCACCACCCCACTCACAACATTAATGTTCCCTCTACACTTTGCATGTACAACAAATGAGGTACGAGATGTAGGGGTGTCCAGCAATTTGACAAAGTTGAGAAAATGTTACTTTTGTGCAAATGAGCAGTGACATGCTGCAACAGCTAACAATGAAAGTAAAGACAGAGATGCCCATGTGATCCATTTCCTGTTAGATGCTGTAGTTGAGCATTGTCACGGTGACAGAGCAGTTAATGTAACAGTTAATGTAACTGTGATTGATTTCACTGTTATATGCTTTGTCCCTGCCCACATACAAAGATTTATTTTTAAAAATGACGCAGAGAAAACCTTGCCAGACATTGTCAGCATTCTGCGTTAAGTTTGATTCATACATTGACAATTGTTGATTCTCGCACTGATTTATCAAGTTTATGATATGATGCCTTATGCACTATTGCAATTTATGCATAATAATCCAGAATATAATTTTCTGTGGCAGCAAAATATAACATCTTATTTTCCTTTAAAATACATCTTATTTGTGTTTGTATCTTATTAATACATCTTATTTGGCCAGTTGCAGAGCCCTCCAATAACCTTTGGGCATCTAGTGATAAGAACAACCTGGAAATAACAAACTGGAAACCTCCAGTAATAAAAAAACAGCTGTCAGTGTGAACAGAGCTTTGGAAAAGTAATATCACACCCCTCTTCAACAAGTCACACACTCTGGCATCATTCATGTCGGCATCTAGGAAAAATCATCTGGAGTGATTTACATAATGTGATCAGTAGTAATAGGTATGTCTGCTTAGCGTACACCATTAACGAAAGGCTGAAAACCTGTTTTTTCCTACACACAATCTCTCTATTTTTTGTAACTCCACAGGGAAAGCTTGTCTATTGCAATGCGGGCGATTTATTAGAAGATAAGTCCCCTGGGCCCTCTACTGTAACGGGATTAAAGTGAACACTCAGTGCTCCTAATCACATTTGGAGACTCGCTCTACGTCTGTTCCTGGCTCCTCTGCCCTCCCTCCCTCGCTTTTCTTTTTTTTTTTCCTCCAGCAGCACTTTGGAACCCGAGACCCCGCGGTGATTCACTCGCCTCCTGATGAATGAGAGGGGAGGGGTTCTTCAGTACAGACCGGCTCTTTCCCAGAACTAATCTCAGAGTGGACACTGTTTACAGCTGCACTGTACGCTGTGACTGAGCAAGTACTACAGTTCTCCTACTAAACCTAAACTACTAAAACAGGCTTTTGACATCAACGACAAGTTGACAAGTCTACTTATTTCACTATTCGAGTTATTCCCTGATACATAATAATAAGCATTATTTGTTTTTCCCTGCCGTCCCATCAGAGCAGACCTGCAAACCATTTTTGGGTTGAAAACCACCAGTTGAAAAGCACTGCTTTAAGATAACAATTTATGACTCAGATCTGTAAGGCAGTATCCATGTATCTAGTTAACAGTGAAGCATCCCAGAATGCACTGCGACAATTGCTGTAAAAACATAAATCCAAGGTGTCTGGATTTCCGAAAAATGTTGATCATAAATGTACTAGGGCTATATTTCAGTCAATAAGATTATCAATAAAACATAACATCAGTGGAACCAATCGTGATTTGAGTTTCACATGCTTCATATGAAGTGACGCATGGGGTCCCATAACTCTGCACATTTTGTACGTCTCCCTTATTTAATACCTGTCTGAAATCATCAGCTTGTTAGCAGAGAGAGATGCAGACCAGAATTGAGAACACTGACATAGAACATTATAAAACTTACTAGGTTCCATTTTGGTTATAATGCTGCCTGAAGTAGAATAGCAAGCATATATATTTCAGGCATAAACGTATGCAGCTACACACAAATATAACAGAGGATTACAGTTCCTTCCTCACAGTAAGATGCCCACTTTGAAAGGAAGTGTACGTCTCTTTCTGTACAGGGACAGAGCGACTTTCACTACCTGTAAATGGGTGTTTTTTTTTTACCCTCTTAGAGAATATCTGTTACTGCCAGTGGCAAACCGAGAACATCCAGTCCTCTAAAATCACACTGCATAACTGTAAAGACTTCAGTGAGAACCAGCCTGGTCCACACTCGCCTCAGATGTGTCCACACACTGCCCTGACACAGAATCTCACTGCAGGTGTCGTATATCTCGTATGAATGCTTCCTCGTGTTCATAAAGCATACTGAACACTCAGCCGCTGCACTATTGCTTCTTTAATGCGCACTGTTGCATTTTTAACAGAGTTCATGCACTGAATGTAATCTTTAGATTTGTCACGCCACATCTCATGAGCATGACATCAGAGCTCTCTCACAGGAAAGAGGCAATTCTGTAGCTTCCTAATTAAAATAAAAAACTATTAGTATCAAAGTGCCTTATCATCAAAGTGAGGCTGGGTTGCATTGTAATTAATGCATAGAAATCATACTTTAACTGCTGTTGTGCTTTCTCTTACAGAACGCAAAGAATCACGGGTTGCAGTTTATAAGATTTAGCAGGGCGTGCTGCCATCGTGTGGAAAATTACAACAAATGCAGGTCCGGTTTTTCTGGACTAATTCCGAAACTATAGGTTCATAATCAATGTACTTTACATAAGCGACGTGACAATCATTGTATAAAATGGTGCATTTTTATGCACATCTTACTGTACTGCACCGGCAGTGATGTACAAGTACTGTACTCTGTATATAGAAAATATAGGAAAATACAGAGAGTTTTGTTCCATATTTATATTGGACCATAGGCTACAAACTATTTGAACATTTAAAGCAAATTTAAAATGTATGAATGTTAATGCATTAGGTAACAAAATGTCAAACCAAGCACATATTTCAGGAAAATCGCGTTTTTAAATAACACGCTACATTTGTTTAATAGAGCTTCTGACAATTACATTGGGAACAGTGAGTTAAATTAGGAAGATGACTAGTTAGTTAATGTTATACTATGACTTACAGTAAGCTTCCAAATCTTTGGAACACGCTCGCAGCCTACGATATGTATAAACGTACTGTAAACAGACTTACAGTATTTCTCATGATACAGTGCAGTAGTTCTTACCTCCCATTCAGTCATGAAGCGTCTGGTCTCTTCCCGCGATGCTGTCTTGTGTCTTCTGAATTCATGCTTTACATACTGGTCACCCAGAGCTCGCAGGTCTAGCGGCATGAAACGGTGCAGTAAAAGGATTCTTTTATACAGAGCACGAACCTTTGACACATGAGTTACATTTGCCATAACCTGACAGTCCTGACCGCAATCTAATAAAATGATAAAGTACCAAATAATTCTTAAGCAACTAGAAAAGCAAGCAAAATATGCAAAAATGGTAACAATGCAGTCCTAGGATACTATACAGTCATTGACGATCCCAACGTCCTTGTTTATGTGCAAACTTCTTCACTGGAGCGATCTGACAATGATTTAAGAAGCTGATGCCCTCTAATGGCGAGTTGAACGTAGTACAACTAATAAAAACACAATACGACCAGAATAAGTCATTTTAAAAAAGTTAGACAAAAAGTGTTTTTAAGTAGAGTTTTATTACGTTATGAACTGGAAACGCTTTATTAATAGTTGTACACAGTTACAAGATGCACCTAAGTTTTACACATAAATAAAAATATAAAAACTCAAAATAAATCTTAATATCAGTGGGATTACTGAGCTTCTGGAAAAAAGCCTGTGCTGCCTTTACACTGTGCTAAACTAAAAGCATTTAGATGTCTGAGACACAAGAAGCAGTAATACAGTAATACATCACTTCACTTTAAGACCATTTAAAGTAAATAATGTGTTAAATTAATTGTTCTATAATACATATTACAACAGATTTTATGAAGAAACAGACTAACAACCTTATTCTCCAAAGTATTAATGCTTTTAAAACGCAGGTTTTGTTTTACAATAGACCAAACTTAGACCCAAACTCATGGGTCCACCTGTCATGCATTTCATTTTGAAGGCAGTCAGAAAGGCCATACTCCTCAGATCATGCACACTTCTACTGGCTTATAGTGAATTCAAACAACGACAAACATCCATAAAAACTGTAGACAAAAATGTTAATCTTTATTATTTTAACAAACAATACTATCCACAAAGTTTTAATCCATACAGAAATTTGGACAAAATGCTGTGCATTTTAAACTGTGTCATTCTAATGTGTGAACTGTGGCAGATTGATTTATTTAGAAAAACTTTTGTCCTGATGAAGAACATATTTTTAAGATTTACCAGAAATATATATTTACAGTGATTATAGCAAACAATTTTAAGGTTTCAACACAAATGATGTTTTTATGGAAGGAACATTAAAAAAATTCTGCGAAATGCTGCATAAATGTAACTTTCAGTGTGAATACAATAATCAAATTCTCTGCACTTTCCATTTGAAAAAGGAGCAATGCACTAAATGAACATATCTATATAGTGCAGAGTTGAGATGGTGACAGCGACAGTTTACGAATAAAACATTGCGATTTATTTTGAGGATGTGTTATGTCTGCACACAAGCTTTTCTACAAATGTCTTCTGTCTCGAAGCGGTTGCTATTGCCCTGGCAACCACCATACCAGAACTGTGCGCATGAGTTGGCCTCTGGGTCATAGTACCACATCACCTTGTATGTCCTACATGGCCCAGGGTCCAATCCCTGCCTGCAGCCTCCATCTAAAAGAAAAACATATATAACATTTTATGTAATTCAAATGAAACTAAATCAGTTTTCAGCCTAAATTAATGTAAATAATGAAATGCATCTCTAAGGTTTTCGGAATAGTTACATCACTGACACTAGATAAAAGTTGCCTGTCTGATTTTTAATTTACAAAGGCCCTATTTAGTAGTTGACAGCAATACATGCAGGTGTAAATAGTTTCCAAAGAGTATTGTGATCTGATCACTCTAACTATATGCAGTGTGACCATATTGCTTTAGTGTAAATAGGAATGCACCTTGATGTTTCCCAGACAACTCTAAAGGAAACATATGCAATATGGTTGAGGAACACTGTGTGTGTATATGTACTTGTGCAGTCAACATGCAATGACACACTTAAGTCATATTACATTACATGCACAGATAATAAGTCATGTTTGTAGTCAGAAAATAAGCAGCTGAGGAGGCTGACATCTAAGGCCCTCTGCGCCCTTATTATGGGCCTTGGGGATTAGGGGCCCACCCACTTTTTTGGGTCCCATGAAGTTTAATAATGAACCTGGATTGGATCACCTGAGATGGATGTTAACACCAGGTAAAAACAGGGCACAAATTACAATTACTATTCTGATAGTATTCAATGCACTATAATCATGGTGTGTGTATCAAGTGGGTATGATTTACCTTTCACAAAGACCTTGGGCTGAGGTGGAAGTAGTGTTTGTGGAGGTGGGCTGATTTCTGTAACACGCAGCAGGTTTGTGGGTGTCTGGGGTCCCACTAGTGAGACAGAGGGATGAGGGCCCACTGTCACCTTAGGGAAGGCATTGACAGACCCATCAAAAATAATGTCTTCGTTGTCTAATGGTTGAGGAGAAGTTGCCTCACGCTCTGTTTGAACTGCAGCCTGTGATGTAGAGATATTTTTAGACCAAATGTAGATTTGTTCTTTTTAAAATCTTAGAGCAGTGACAGTGTTACATTTTTATCCTCTTCTAAAGCACTGAAAAGCATCAGGGAGTTTTTTTCTCTTTTGAATGACACATTTTGTCCTGGCTTACAAATATTTGTATGTTATGCTCTGCGTTCTGTGCTTTATAGATTAGAAGTTGTTGCTGTGTGCTCAGGTAGCAGTAGGTAAGAATACCTTTATACTCTCTGTAAGGAAATAATTACTGGTGGGAGCCTCAGCTCTGTCTGGAACTGAATTGGGCCCAAATCGATGGAAATCGTTGCCATCATCACGCTCGCAGATCTGGCTCAGTAGCCTACTCTCCAATGCTGGAAAATGAAAATAAACAATCATTTTAATAAATCATTTAAAGAACCATTCAGAAACCAGAATTCTGTCACCTCAGCCTAGAATACGTACAGGGCAGCATCATGCAGTCATCAATCAGGTAGATGTATTCTGCCCCAGGGTCAGAAGCTAAAATATCCATCTCCTTCTTAAACTGAGTGTATTGTGAGTCACTGCTGTTCATGACACCGATCACAAAGATTTCAATACCAGCAGTATGAGCTTCATCCGCAGCCTCCTCCAGCCTTATCACATCCCGTTTGTCTGCCAGTCCATCTGTCAGCACAACCGCAACCTTCCTTACACCTGGCCGGGCTGCTCGGAACAGCTGAGTGGCCCGGCGGATGGCGCTACCCGTGAAGGTCCCCTCGCCCAGGTATGGCATCCTGCGCACAGCAGCTTTGATCCCAGCCTGGTCGTACACCTGCTGCAGGCTGACTATGACCATGTTCATGTGACTGTAGAGTATCACCCCAACACGTGTGCCATCTTGGCTCACGGACACGTGATCGATCAAAGCATTTACAAAATCCTTCACTATCTCAAAGTTCTCAGGACCAATGCTCTCTGAGCTGTCAATGACGAAGACCAGCTCCAGAGCACTCCTCCTGCATTTGACTCCACACCCTGAGAAGGAACACACAGAGTTCAACATATCTGTCCCCATTTAATTCAAATAAAAAAGATGATTTATTAAGTTTTGTTGAAGTGACATACCGCATATTTCACGAATTACTCTGACCACCTCCTCCCTCTTCGCATAAACAGACATGTATATTATTTGTATAATACTTATTTGGGTCTGATAAAAGAGAAAAGTGTAAGATGTATTGACTCACTGATAAGCCAGGCTCTCCCTTCTCTCCTAGTTTTCCCTAAAATGTAAGTAATTTATTAGTTATGGAGAAATTTGTCAAGTTTTCTAAAATACATTATTCTAAACCATCTGCTTTAGGAAATTAAGAACTGTTGAAAGTGGGCTACATTTTAATTTATTGCGGTTCCATTAGTGTGATGCAATGACTCTATCTCTATCACCGGATTGAGTCTCTAAGTATAGTAACATCTAATCATTAGGGTCCAAGCAGATATGAGATTCAAGCAGATCTCATTAAGGTTCAAGCAGAGACATGGATTGGAGATTTGTAGACATGGGGTCTATGATGAATGATTACAACTTTTACATTTTAGAAAATAGACATT
The DNA here is from genome assembly GCA_036877525.1 of Chromobotia macracanthus. Classification (NCBI taxonomy): domain Eukaryota; kingdom Metazoa; phylum Chordata; class Actinopteri; order Cypriniformes; family Botiidae; genus Chromobotia; species Chromobotia macracanthus. The sequence continues at coordinate 2,591,478 of JAZGTH010000037.1, forward strand.
GACAATAATAACTGCATAAACAATCTTATATCTTATACCAGTTTTAAGGAATTTTGGCTATAGTGCCATCTAGGACTAGAATTTGATCGTTGCTAGATTGTCCTGAAATTCATGTGTTCCAAGATTTCTGAAAGACAGACAACATTCAACCTTGTAAATCGCTTTGGATAAACGCATCTGCTAAATGCCTAAATGTAACTAACATTCTTTAAAAAATCAGTTGAGCTAATGTCAGGTGAGAGGGAGTGGATATAATCAGCAAATGAGGATGAGTGGAGGTGATCGTCACTTAAGAATGAGCTGAGTTTATCATCAGGTGAGAGTGAATTTCACTGACCATCAGGTGAGAGTGAGTGGAGCTGATTTTCAGGTGAGAGTAAGCTGAGCTGATCAGCAGCTGAAAAAGTTTAGCTGATCGTTTGGTGAGAATGACTTGAGCTGATTGTTTGGTGAGATTGAGCTGCTCATCTGGTGAGAGTGAGCTGAGCTGCTCATCTGGTGAGAGTGAGCTGAGCTGCTCATCTGGTGAGAGTGAGCTGTGTTGATTGTTAGTTATGCTGATTGTTTGGTGAGAGTGAGTTGAGCTGCTCATCTGGTGAGAGTGAGTTGAGCTGATTGTTAGTTATGCTGATTGTTTGGTGAGTGAGTTCAGCTGATCATCAGGCGAGAATGAGTTGAGCTGATTGTTAGTTATGCTGATTGTTTGGTAAGAGTGAGTTCAGCTGATCATCAGGCGAGAGCGAGTGGAGCTCAGGTAAGACTGTGGTATAGTTCAAAAGAATCTATAATACCTTGGGTCCTGGTTGTCCAGGAATTCCATGTTCTCCTCTCTCTCCTTTTCTCCCACGATCTCCTATCAGTCCTCTGTTACCCTAAAAGATTTTTAGTAGCATTGTCAAAAGTTAATAACACATGATTAACTGAAATGCATACATATATAAATTTATAGTGATTGATAGCCATAATTGTAACTATATAGATTTACAGTACATTCTACTAGTGTTTTCATATTTCATGGTACCTTCTCTCCTGGCAGACCATCACCTGGAAGCCCCCTAGGACCAGGGGGTCCTTGAAACCCAGGCTCTCCCTGTTAATATGACAAAATGATTGTTAAAAAAGTAAAGCTATGAGGCTAAGCTTTACTTGTATGGTAGCATTGAGTTGTTCTTGCCATCCAAGTAACATGATAATAAGGTCTGCATTAAGGTCTGCATTAAGGTCTGAAGTGTGATCATTCAGTGTTTTTACCTTGGGGCCCTGGATACCCTCCCCTGGAGTGCCTGTAGGACCAGGAGCACCTGTCTGGCCAGTTGCACCCTGTAAGAATGTTACATTAATTTGTCAGTATTGAATATATTCAGAGCAAATACACGAGTTAATATTATAAAAAGTGATTCACAACCTTTGGCCCCAGCAGCCCAATTCCTGGAGGGCCTGAAGGGCCTGTAGCACCAGGCAAACCTCTGTCTCCCTGAGAACAAAAACGTTTTAGCCTAGAATCCAGACTAAACTAAAGCAATCGTTGTGAGTGAATTAAGTAGATCAACAATAGTTTGTGTTGCAATACCTTTGGTCCAGGTATTCCTTGTCCTTGAGGTCCAACTTCACCTGGTAGCCCAGGCAACCCTGGAAGTCCCTGATAAAATAACATGTAAGTATTTTTTATTTTTGTTTTCTATTTTATTTAAATCAACGCTTTGTCTACATCACACACCTGGGGCCCAGGATAACCCTCTCCTTTTATTCCTGGTGGCCCCATCGGCCCCAGACTTCCCCTGTCACCCTAAACAATTACAATACATGCTTAATGTTGGTAAAACTTTTTAATAAATAGTACAAAAACACTCATACAGCACAGTAAATATTGTACATGTTTGTGATTGTGTTACCTTTGGCCCTGTAGTCCCAATCCCTGGCTCTCCAACAGGACCTTGGTGGCCTGCAGTTCCTGGTTCACCCTAACAAAAAAGTATGCACAACCATGCAAACATAATGATAAAGAGTATATGTACAGTGCATACAATACTGTGTAACTTAATGTCTAAAAGAGAAATTGCTCATATTTAATCATCCTTCAGATCAAGAATAAACCCGGACATGAACTACAGGTTTTGTGTCACCATGAAGAGTTTTATTTTGTAATAATAACCAGCTGGTTGCAAATTACTGCTTACTTTTTGGCTACCTACCAAATAAAGAAATAAGCAAACATAAACAAATTGTATTTCATTAAATTCTTTCAATACTTGAGAAGATAATGAAGGGAGTTAAAGAAGAATTCTTTTATTATTTAAAAAAATAAATCTGAATGTCATGATTGAACTATCAGAGCCCCACAATAAACAGTAAAATACAAAATAAATATTGTACATGCCATTATTATTACTTCATAAATAGAATCACACAGTGTTGTAAGGCAACACTTTAAGTACTAAAATAGGTCCCGTTAAGACTAACTCGCTGTAGAATGATTCATTATTGATTTAAAGTGTGTCATGCACCTTTGAACCGGGTAGTCCCCGGCCTGGAGGTCCTGGTAATCCCATCATACCTAAACTTCCTGGTTCTCCCTAAATACATGCAGAAAAAGTTTAACATAATTGACATAACTAAATTATCCCATGTGTGCTTTATCTTTTAGCCTGTAGAGGTACAATGTAAAAGAGGATGCTTTGTTTCATGCAAATATCATGCAAATAAAATGCAAATATAATGAAAGCCTTCGTAATGAAACCCATAATTATACTAATATAGTATAAAAAAGTATAGAAAAGTATATAGTATAGAAAACGTAGCCAGATTTGAAAGCAAGTATATAAAAATATATAAAAAATAATTTAAAAATTAAGTATTAAGTACATAATTGTGCAGATATTAACAAATCAAATATGATTAAAAAATTTCAAATTTCAAATTAAGTTTTAGATAATTTACTAATTTTTCTGTGCTTTTTTCAATGAGTCTGCAAAACACTTTGTTAACATTGTGTATGACATGCTATATATGAATGTGCACAAATAAATGAGTGTCACCTCCCCTTACTGTATACAGCTCAACAGCACAATAGTGTGTGCCTCACTTTTAATATCTTGACTGCTTAATTAAATATTTGAACTGTTATGTAGTTCCTACTGTCAATCGCATTTCTCCAATGACAGTGTCCGGGGATAAATGTTCTCACAAAACAAGCACGACCATTACAGCGTTAATAATGAACAACCATAAAAGCCTAAAACCTGTTTGAGTACCTAAAAGCCAGAATCATAGTCTAACATTCCAAACCTCTAAACACGGCAACCTTGACATTAACCCCCACATTTCCAGTGCAAAAACCAAATTGTCCATGTTTAGGTGCCTCCACTGTCCCACCCACCTTGGCCCCTGGGGGCCCCACTGCTCCAGAGCTTCCTGGGAGACCCCGAGGTCCTCTGTCACCTCGGTCCCCCTGTAGAAAGATTTTAAAAACACAAAAAAATGCTGTAAAGAGTAATGTGAACTGTGGAAAAATGTGCTTAATTGTCATGAAAATATCACAATGCAAAAAGTCTAAAAATGTCTGTCAATTTCAGATGAAAATGGACATGTTCTTGACAAATATCAACCTTAAACTGAAACTTCTAAACTAACTGCTTTTCAGACATTCCAAAAACTTTCACTCTGTAAACACATTGAAATAAATTTGCTTTTAACTGTGACAGTTTGCATTGAGTGGTATGAAATATAGCTCTCAATTTTGCCCACATAGGTAAATAATGAATTTTGGAAATTTGTGCCTCTATGTAAATGAATGTATTAATCATTTTTGTAATGCTGTCAAAGGGATTGTCAATGTACCTTCTCACCAGGGATTCCTTTGCCTGGTGCGCCCTCTGGACCTCGTGCACCTGGTAAACCCATCTCACCCTAAAGTTATAAAGAAAATATACAGTACATATAGTAGATGCCAAAATGAGTAGTACTTTTCTTTATTTGCTGTCAAAATACAATGGCCCCAAAAACTGTATGGACACTATGAGATCCTAACGAGCTGCTGTAGCTCAGTGGTAGAGCGTTGTGTTAGCAGCGCAAAAGGTCGTGGGTTTAATTCCCAGGTATCACATGTACTGACAAAATGTATACTTTTTAATCCAAAGCAATTTACAGTGAATTCAGTGTCTGCAAAAATGCATAAATGTAATGAGACAATGAACTACTCACCCCAGAAAAAAGTGTGGATGACATAATCAAATTACCAAAACAGAACAGACAGCTGGTGTAAATATTATTCTAGGCTGGGTTGATTTCAGCCCAGAATGCTGGCTTGTTTCAACCTATGGTTGGGTTAAAAACAACCCAGCACAGGGTAATATATAACCTACTCTGAATTCGGTCCATTTTTTACCCAGCCATGGGTTGAAAACAATCCACTTTCTCATTGGAGAAAATGAATGGGATTTTTACTTCCCGAACTCTTTGTCTGCAATTTTATACTGCAAAAATGCCTAAAAATTAAATCTTCTAATAAAAGGTATCATTTGTTTGTTCAGATGGCACTTGGTTTAATATACTGTTATCTATGCAATAAAAATCATGCATTTTATGTGTCAAAATACATTGGGGACACTATAGATATAGAATCATGAATTACTTTAACGTAACCAACCATAATCTATGACCTATAATAAACATCTGTTCTACCTTTGGACCCACAGAGCCATCTTCTCCTGGGATGCCAGGAATACCAGGTGCTCCGTCTGGTCCCGGATCTCCCTGAAGTCACAGATACACCACTACTACATAAAACATTTATATGGGGATATGCATGTATTAAAACATGATAACAGCATTTGTTGTTTTTACCTTTGGTCCAGGTTCCCCTGTTCCTCTCTCACCTTGAAGTCCAGGTTCTCCAGGAAAGCCCTGGTCTCCCTGTAAACAAATGTCACTGTAAGTAAACAGGTAAAATGGTGCCACGTGCCTAAGGTTGTTGACCACTACATTATACTTACAATAGACATTTAACACACACATTTAATACCAGATCAATAAAATAATATAACACAATGTACCTTTGGGCCAGAAATGCCAACTCCAGGGGGACCTCTTGGGCCAGGTGGTCCTATGGGTCCCTGGTCACCCTGTAGCAAGATATTACATAACAAAAGCATTTTAACCTTTATGGTATTCATGTCTTTGCCAATGTTTGTTGGTCTAGTGGATCCAAAGATTTTCATTTTTTAAATCATACAGCCATGAAAATTAGACAGCATAAGACAGAAAGCATATATTGTTAATGTTTGTCATTTACCTCTGTTAGATCACAATTATGAATAAAATTGCTGTTTCTTGGGGTGGTGCATTCATTATAAAGGTCTTTATATGTTCTTCACAGAATGGCCAAAACAATGAAAAGTCAATGATATAGAGATATTTATAGACTGTAATTTAAGAAAAAATACAAAGCTATAGATGAAGCCTTTGTTTAGTTAAGAACATTATTTTGCCTTCTCTCCCTGGATCCCTGCTCCTGGAAAACCCATCAGTCCAGGCAAACCCGGTTCCCCTGTGTTACCCTTTGGAAAAATAATGCGTTTTTAGAACAGTGTCTTTTAGCTAAATCTGATTATACTCAACATCATAATTTTTTGTGATGAAGTGCTTTACCTTCTCACCCTTGATGCCTAACCCTGGAGGTCCACGTACACCTTTAGGGCCCTCAAATCCTCTATCACCCTGCAACCACAGAGTAGTTAACAATACAGTTTAGCCAGTTACATTACTGCTGAGGATAGGTGGGTGGAGGTATATATTGTTAAATCTTGCCTTTGGTCCTGGTAAACCCTCCCCTGGAAAACCTTGGTTGCCTTGAACTCCTTGAGGTCCTGGGGGGCCCTAACAAACAGATACTAAATATTAGAATGTTATACTATACACTATTGGATAAGATGTCTATTTGTTGCCTGTTACTACAGTAAAGAGCAGATATGTGATTGTTAATGTATACTGGTGTCAATTAGTTATCACTTCAGTTTAACGTGAATAGCATGTTAAAGTGTTTTGTACTGTTAACTCACAGGTAGTCCTGGTTCACCTATACCAATAGGTCCAGTGGGCCCAGGTCTGCCCTGGCTGCCTTTGTCCCCCTGAGCAAACACAAAGAATTCATGAATATGTTTCTACTATTAATACAACACATATTTGTATTGTATTTGTGTTAAAGTTATGAAAGTTATAAAAGCAAAAAGATTACCTTTGCCCCAGGAAATCCAATGCCTGGGTCACCAGAAGGTCCAGTGGGTCCACTAGGTCCTCGTTCACCCTAGGAAAGATTTCAGTATTGTTCTATGTCATAATATTTTCATAATGTTATGATAACCATTTATCATATCACATCCTCAAAGTGAGAGAACCTCCTTACTTTAGGTCCAACAGGGCCCTCAGGGCCTAAGTCACCAGGACTGCCACTTGGCCCCTGAAATAGACAAAAGTATTAGTTTACATTATCCATCAATTTACATTTACAAATGTGAACATACACAGTAAGTTAGTTGCACAGTCAGTATACAGTGATTGAAAATACTTGTAAAGATTCTGCTGGTATGTTAAAGGAATATTCGTGGTTTAATATATGCTGAGCTCTAACCCTAATATTCCCTTAATCTTTTAACACAGGCAACATTATGATCAAGTACACAGCGCAACATTGCCTCTCAAAAATTTCTGCAATGTGATATCACAGGATACAACAGCTAGTAAGATTCCCCATCACAGGAGGTAAGACTGTGTGGGAAATGGAAGTGGAATGGAAGACCTTATGCTAATCCTGAAAGACAAAGAAGGCATCAGAGAGGAACAATGCAGTGGAGGGCTGGATTTACTGCTTTATCTATGCTACATTAGTGTCTGGATATAGCTTAAACCCACAATCACATTCCATATGTGCAGGGGCAGGAGAAGTGATCACACTATGTGGTTCTCTCTCTCTGTTTGCGTGATCATTTGTTCACTGCTGTGAATGGCATCTTACTCTCTCATTCATAATAAGGTGGTGATATTGTTCTGCACATATAAAATAAGGATATTTCCAAATATGTATTTAGGATTCAAACACTTATGGACAGAATCTCACAAAGAAATGTCTGGCTCATATTTCACTACAAAGTCAAAAGAAATAAATTATAAAAAGGGCAACCTGATCTCCTCTTGATCCTCTGGGTCCCACAGGTCCATCTGGGCCCTGTGGGAACAGAGTGAAGGATCATGAACACTGTGGCCCACAGACACCAGCACAGTTGACAAACCCAGAAAAACACATCTTTAAACCTACTTTATCTCCTTTTAACCCCGGGGTACCACACTCTCCTTTACCCCCCTACAGAACAGAAAGAGAGAGAGCGTGAAAGCAAGTTTTATAGTCACTGTGCTGTCCTGTTTCAGTCCTAGGCTGTGCTGAGTGACATACTGTACTGATGTTTTGAAAGCATAAAAGCTTCTAAAAAAACTTTGTCATTCACCTGATAATAGGTTTGCTAGCTTTATGATTTAAATTGAGTTTAAATAAAATATACTAGCCTTTTCTCCTTTAGGTCCTTGTCTTCCCTGTAACAAATTAACCAATTGACTTGATTGATTAGTAAACAAATCAACCAACCAAACATACAAAAAATATTCATAGTTCCATATTGTTCTTAGGCAAAAAAAAAAGTGATATAACAGGAAATTATACCCTAACACCCTCTAATCCTGGTCGTCCACTTAAGCCTGGCTCCCCCTGTAAATAAAAGGTAAAATGTTGATCACAAAATCAGCCTTTATATGTGTTTTTTAAATGATATGCAAAACACTATGATTAATACTAACAGGGATATTTGTATTAGAAAGCACCACTAAATATAAGATTAAATATAAGACCACTAAATATAAATTAGTGCACTAACATGAGACTTACTCTAGATCCTTTTGGACCAGCAGGTCCATCAAATCCTGGATTGCCTGCTTTACCCTAATATTTCCAAGAAATGACAAGAGATACATTTCAGCAATACATTTCAAAAACCATAGATGAAGAAATCTGACCTTGATGGGGCTGAGGTCTTTTTGCACTCTTGATTTCTGTGTGAATGATTAAGAATTGATGTGAAACTTTTTTGTCAGCCTAATCCCCTGGCTTTGAACTTTACCTCTGTATAGTGCAGTGATGGCATACAATATATATGAAAGCACATCTGAACAGAGTGGCTTAGGCACCTGCTACACTTGCAGTGTGGGAAACAATTCCTAGTCCTTGATGTACCGCCGCCATGCCTGAATCCACTCGCTCTCATCTGCCCGAACGGCAGGTTTTAAGGCAACAGAATAAGATAACCATTTACATTGCTACATCAAACACATGAATTCCTGTTGTTCAACAGCTCTTTCTGAAACAGAGCACTCTGTGTGCATATATTTTGAACTTTTCTTGTTTGTGTCACTAGATTAGGTCAAGCTTTATCCAAACTTTTCTCAGGCTTTTAAAACAACATTTTCTCAGGCTTTTGAAACATTTTGTTCCACATCACATAAAATATAGACCACCGTCGAAACAGCCATGGGATGCCTAAGTTCTCATGTCACAATCAAAACAAAAAGTTCTATGTTACATTTTTACGATAAAATATTGCCTAATGATCTGCTGATTTATTAATCTGTGTAATATTTACATATACAGAGAAACTTATATTTTTGTTTTCTGTTTTCTGTTGAAGTTTATGTGCCAATATTTTCATAAACATATTGGTGCTTTTGTGAAATGTATCTGCAGTTATGAAATCTATCTACACACCGATGAACTTGATACAATATGATACAATGACAATTAATTGGCTATCAGACTGACTGAGACACACACATATATATATATATATATATATATATATATATATATATATATATATATATATATATATATATATATATATAGTGATATAAACTCACTGGACTTCCTGGAAGGCCCCTCTCTCCTTTCTCACACAGACAAGATTTAGGCTGTGGACACTGTAACAGAGGTATTAAGTTTAAGTTAATCAAGTATATGTATCTATATCCTGTATATGTATCTTTTATATGTATCTGAAACATACTTACAACTGTGTTAGCAATTTTACTCTGTAAAAGAAAACAGAGAACATTTTAGACTGACACACAGTGTAAACCTTACACAAACTGATAATGATGCAAATGTAATGCTGTTTATGCGAAAAAAAACATTTTATGATGATTAAAACCACAATACATGAAGTTATACTGTAATACACAATATTGTAATTCATTAATTCATTATTCAATATTACACAACACTCTGGAATAACCTGCAGCCAACAAAATTTCAAATGTAGTAAAATAAGCACAACACTTAATGTTACGAGTTAATAAAACAAACTAAGAGTTTCTTTAGGCAATTTGTTTTGTAATGACAATCATCAGACTGTACGTTACTTAGAACACGGTACGTTATACTTAGAACATTATTACAACTGATCAATTTGTTGAATATGTTGGTATGTGCATCTTTTTAGCACATATGCATGTCTGTGCATTTCTTACAAACAGTAAGTGCTCATTTAGCTAACTGTTTTATCCAAAGTAGTTTTGTAACTTTGTAGCTTTTGCCTCTCTATAATCATCTCTGTCTGAAACATAAAATTACTTGGAAAGTTGGAAATATTGGAAGTTACTTTCAATATATTGTGTTGATACACATCCGATTCCCAAACTGTTTATATTTACTTAAGAAATAAACTGACAGTGTTTACGTGATTATTCCAATTTTGGCATATTGTGTGTAATTGCAGTGGTGGTGGTTGGTGTGGTAATTTTCTGAGGAGGCTGAGGTGTAAACATAAAATGGATCTTTAGCTATAACAAAACAGTATTATACGTGGGTTTATCACAGTTGTTGTGATAATTATGTTCCTAAATACTTAGAATATATAAAGACTAATAACTGGCAACACCTTACAGTCTTTTATCATGAACACTTGTCAAAGTAGGAAATTATTAGAACAAATCACGCACTGCCGTCTACAGACTATAACCAAATCAATGCAACAATGAAAATATATAAACAGAGTGACCTATTCACTCTAACATTTTTACTCGCCTGTTTGTGGAATAACTATCCTTCATTGCTGCAAATTTATAAATGTCCTGTCATACAAACGTAACACACTCAAGAGATCTGCTTTTCACTTGTTGTGTATCTTAACTATGTTTTTATTCTTTTATAATAAACAAAGCTACATCGCACTTACAGTCATGTTGGCCAGTCATAATCAATTGTACAAAAATTTTACAAAAATATGTACTGTAATATATATTATGGATATCATCAAGTTGAATAACTTAAGAAATTATTAAAATAAATGATGATTTTATGGCTTTTGTTAGCTTTTCTTTGCATTTGAGTACTTTCAGGGAGGCTTAGCCTCCCTTCCCTCTGACAACCTGCCACTGTGTATTTAAAGCTGTAGTGTGTGACTTTTGCCTCTCTATTGCCATCTCTGTTAGAAACATAAAATTGCAAGTTACTTTACTTACTTTTTTGTTGTATATGTTGTCATATTAAGCCAAACTGACATTTTCCAGAAAATCCAAATTATAAATTATTATAAGCTTACTGTTGTGAACTGGGGTATGGAGACCAATGTGTTACATACTTGCTAATAACTGTTTATTTTTAACCAAAAAAATTATAGATCGCAGCTTTAACCACTTATCCATGCACCTGGGTTAGGCCAAAAGTATACTTTCTCTTGGCATGTCAGTATGCGAGTACTTAATTTGAATTCTCTTTCATGGCATATAGCATATTTAACAACTTTTATTCATGTTTTCTTACTCCTTAGTTCCTAGAAGGAATACTGGAAATATGCTTACTCAATGTTAGATGAGTCATACAGCTGTACTATACAGTACTGTGCAAAAGTCTTAGGCACATTAGTATTTTCATACGCAAAAATGGTTTTTAGCAAGTTGTTTATATCTTTTGTTGTAGTGTCAGTAGGAATTGTAAGATTACATTTCCAAACATTCTTTTTGCCATTAATTGTAATAATCCAGTGAGATTTTTGTATGCACAAGGAGGCTGACAACAGCCAGTGCTCCACAGAAAGATCTGATCTCCAGCGTCTCCAAGACACTTGAAGAAACCTGCCTGTAAAGCTACAGTTCTATGAAAAGTTTAAAAAATATTTTAAAATGCTGTAAAGGATGCTTTCAAAAATAGTGTCATAAATATATTTTATTTATCAATTAACTTCTAATAACTAAATCAAATACCCCTTGGGTTAAAACCTCTTTTGTCCTTGGTAAACATGCACATAGCTTTTCAGGTTGCTGGTTTCTTCAAGTGTCTTGGAGACGCTGCCACAGTTCTTCTGGATTTAGTCTGTCTCAGTTTTTTCTGTTGGTTCATAATGTAATCACAGACAGACTTGATGACTGTGAGATCAGATCTCTCTGTGGAGCACTGGCTGTTGTCAGCCTCCTTGTGCATACAAAAATCTCACTGGATTATTACAATTAATGGCAAAAAGAATGTTTGGAAATGTAATCTTACAATTCCTACTGACACTACAACAAAAGATATAAACAACTTGCTAAAAACCATTTTTGCGTATGAAAATACTAATGTGCCTAAGACTTTTGCACAGTACTGTATGTATATGAATAGTGGGGTGGGGGGCGTGCCTGAACTATACATGAACTATTTCATGTTAATACATGAAATCAGCAGCGCCACACCAGACCAAAACAGAGGTTACCTGGCACAACATATTTATGTGTTTTGAAAATACAAAACTTAAATGTATTTAATTACAAATTACATGTGACTTTTTTCAAAGGCTTTTAAATATCAAACAGTGTTTTTAGATTAAACACGTATTTTAAATACATGCATCTGAAATGCCAATCCCAGTGCATAAGCACTTCCCAAACTCAAAACTTACCAGTTCTCTGTAAAGTCTGTCGTCTAGCTGTGTGTCAGTAAGGCTGAACAGGTGCTGCTGGGGCGGTGCGCTGGCGACAGACCTCAGTCTACCATTACCATGCTCGTCTAGCATGCCTCCCGACAGCCCGACGACAAACACGCGAATGTTGCGGGTTTTAGCATCTGAGGCTGCGCTCACGGCGCTCGGGCTGCGCGGGTGGTCCACCCCGTCCGTCAGCAGGATCGCGGCTCTCAAGCTACCGGCGGCGGTTTCTCCGGTAAACAGCTCGGTGGCGTTGGAGATGGCGTAGGCCGAGTAGGTCCCATGGCCGATGTAGGTCATGGAATGCACTCTGCTTTGGAAAACATCTATGTCCTGCCAGTCCCGAAAGTTGTGCTCCACAGAGACAGTGCTGCTGTACTGCAGGACGGCGAGTCTCACCCGTATTAGCCAGCCGGGCACCTGGAGCTGCATCAGCCTGGTGCTGAAGCGCAACACAAAGTCCTTCTGCCTCTCAAACAGAGGCATCGTGGCCTTCTCAGAACTGTCCACCAAGAAAGCCACTTCCACTGGACAAAAGAGAGCTGAAAATGCAGGAGAGTAAAACTGAGGACATTGCTTTGCAACAATGCAAAATTGTAAAAAGCGTTATAGAATAAATGTGAATTCAATTGAAGTGGTATGGACAGGCAGGCACATAGACAAACAGAATATGCTTTAACATTGTTCATTACTCAAAGGGTAATTTTAATGCTCTTACTTTTGACTTCATTTTGGATGACATTGTTATCAGACTTTTGTCTGTTTTTTCGTCTGCTCTGGCTTCTTGCTCTCCAGGACAGAATCAGCAGCAGGAGACACAACATCACACCACACTGCATCCTTCCTGCTTATTCACACCTTCTGTCAGACTCTGAATTATGATCGGATGAGACACTTTTAAGCCATTTTGCAATGCACATCTATGACCATATCCTGTAAGTTGATTTCCTGTAAGTGAATATGTGTAACTCCATATATGTGATATGTTGTTTAGCAATTGTAAACAGTTTGTCATTAGCTCAATAATTGATTATTGCATTATATATTGATTAATGTATAACTACATTGATATCAGCTATAACCAGGGTAAAATCAGTGTAACTCACTGCTAACAGTGGCTCATCACTATTATCATTATTATTATCATCCCTTTACTCATGTGAAAATCATGTTTTTATTTAAGCCTCACCACTTCTGTTTCCCATTTTATACAATATGTATTGCAATAACTAATGCAGCTTCATTCCAAACAGTTGTGTTATGGTTCAACCTGACCTAATGATTCACATCTGATAATCTACCTCTTGACTGCACATATTATGATGAGGGGTCAGGAGGGGTTTATCCTGTAAACTGTCCTAAGGAGATTTGGACAGTCGTGAAGTCAGGCATGTGTTTTGTGTTTTATGAACGTTTGTGCTGCCAATTCTTTTACAAAAATGTACCATTTTAACTCTTTGGTACTCATGGTAAAGTTGTGCAAAAAGTATCCATAGTTATTACAGTTATGTCTAAAATAACACTGTGCTACTTGCCTCCACTCTCACCAAAAATGAAAATAAGCACAATAACACAAACGTTATAAAGCTTCTCAATTTGTCTGAAGGAGATTCCATAGTAGTAACAACAACTATGGTATTTTTCTCTTCCTGTAAGTGTTATAAGAAATAATATAGTGCAGCATTGAAACCTCATAAAATCATGTCATTTTGTTATCATGTCATTTTGTAGCAATCAGTTATATGCTAAATGTAAATATTAACATTATTAAACTTTAATAAAAGTACCACGATAAAGCCAGTCTGGAAAAATAATTCACATTACAATTATGACAGATTAAATCAAATATTGAAATCTTTTTAATAATGCAGAATGATGTCTATAACATAATAACAAATATAGAAAAAAATTACAGTAGAATTAAGATTACTGACTATGTTGGTCCATTAACCCTTACCCAAAATCTTCACTGCTGTACTGTCGGTCTCTTTACTAATCCACTCATTAATAATCCAGTCCAACAATCTGTCCAATCACATCCTCATTATGCGTGATATCTGGATATGAAAGCTAGAAGCTGAGTGACTGAAGTTTCATTGAGGCCAGGCATATAGTCTCTGAATAATGCAGTATTGCTCTTTCTACTCTCACAGTATGCCAGTGTCCTGACAGTAACTGGCCCAATGCTCTGGGACTAACAGAGTTAAACCCCCTTTTGTCTGTGGATAGGGAGGGCAGTTTCTCTGACACAGATGATTCCTGTTTCTCTAAGCATTTTACACCTCTCCTGTCAGCCACTTGTTCACATGCACAGTGGAAAAAATAAGGAAATGTGTCTCAATTACATGATACTACCAATATAATATTAGTAAGATTAATGATACTATATACCAAAGGCAGATGGCACCAAAGGAAAATCCTTTGGGAAATCTGCAGGTCCAAACTGGATTTTTGTCCTCAAGCCAAAAATATTGTCTCTTTAGAAACAGAAGCCTTCTTTCACCCCACAAATAATATGGATTTTTAAAAACGCAATTACTTTATATTTGATGTCATTTTTATAGTTCAGTAGTAATTTATTTTTTTAAAACAGGACATTTTATGCAAGGCTGTAACACTTTGTTTAAATAATACGTTTTGACACTATTATTGTATAATGTTAAAAACATTAATAATAATTGAGTAATGGGTATTATTTTCTCTTAAGTTTCCGAATTACATGAAAACAGTCATGCCAAGTAAACTGTTTCTCAGTAAACTGTTCCTCTTTTGAGTGTATGAACACGAACCTACATTCCTCAACCCATCTGATAAATCTCTAATGGTCCAATAAGTGAAATAACTATGCCTGACAAGCCACAAAACTTTGACAGCAAGGTACTCAAATTGACTTACAGGTAGGAGGAGTCAGATGATATCAGAATTACAGCAAACACAGCAGCACCAGTCAATGATTTATTATTGATACTATAATGGTTAGTATAATGTATGTAGTATGATCATTACCAGTCTGATAGATACATCAATGACAGGTTTCCTTTATTAAGATAAAAACACCATAATCATCTGCTTGTTGGACTGAAGTAAATAGCAAACTGTCTACAAGATCAGGTCATGTTGCACATATTTTGACAACGTGATGTCATGTCATATTTTTAAACAGCACATTACATGTCACTTACAGATCTAAGCCATTTCACTTTCTTGAGGGAAGGTGATATATACAACGTGTCTAGTATATTTACATCCTTATTCTGTCCTTTTAAGTAAAGAGACTGTTCTACATGAAATGTTCAGGTTAAAGGTGAAAAGTTTGACTTTAGAAATAATATAACTTGTGTCTTCATCACATAAACTAAAATATTTTTAGGTAATGCTGCAGTATATAAGGTGTTATTGTATATAGTATTGGAAGAAATGTATTACAGAACATTGTATTTTGCAAGTGTCTATAAAATATAACATGCTTTCTGTAAACTAGGTTGATTTGTTTCTACAAATTGTTTCTTGTTAAATTTGACAAGTTGCCATGTTACTGTTCTAGGTTACTTCTTTATCTTTTAAATTCTTTAATCTCTTTAATTGAAGCAATCAAGCTGAAGTCATTTCCAGATAAAATCTGTTGCCCAGAGTGCATCATGACAAAAATGTAATCATTCTGTGCCTTTAAGCATGTGAACAAGAACCAACCACAGTATGAGCTTCAAGCTATTAAACTTTACACATTTTGAACTTAGGTGTTCAGTGTATACAAAATATGCAGCATGATATGCAATTACAAAGTTGAAGTTGCTGAAGAGGTCTGCTGCTGAATGGTGCTCAAAGACAGTTTAATGGCCCTGGGAACCTGCATTCATGGCCACAGGGTATGGAAGGTTTCTAGAACTCATTGTGCTTGGATGATTTGTTAAACATGTCAAAAGGTGATCAAGAACCCTTCCTGAGGCAGCAAGTCCATCCATAGAGTTCAAAAAGAAAGTTATGATGCTACAGACAGTTTGTGTAAACCAAATGCTTAGATGAGCCAGAAAAGGCTGTTTTAGAGTCTTCTGGATGGTAGGTAAGCATATTAAGAAGCACATAAGATCTTCTTCAAGTGCAATAGGTCAAGGTGAAGTCTATTGATTGATGAAAGGTAAACAGATGGAATATGGAAGAGAGAGAGATGCCAATAAAGATGCTTAATGTTTGATTTAAATAACCCTGGCAGCAAAGTGGGATACTCCTCCACAATATAGGATCAGAAAAAACCTAACAATGCCTCAAACCTACTTACAAACTAGACTAACAAACTAAGAACTAACAGGGCAGTAGACAGTATAGATCTCTATACTCTAATGTAGGGACCATACAGTATGTTTACAAAAAAGGTAAAAAAGAATGCCTTTAGAGCACGTTCCATTAAAAAAGTACAAATTATTCTAGATGTTTCCTGCATATTAAAAAACTAATAAGCATGTATTTAAAAAGCCAGGAACTGCTCGTGTGGTACAAACAGAACTTTGTCTTGACTTGCAACTATATAACATCTGCTTGACCTCAGGCAACTCTCCACAATATTGAGCAGTATGAAGACCATTGATTGCTGATCAAATTAAACTTTATATGTGATATAATATTATATTTTATCCTGATGAACAGTTTGTCCAGTCAAATAGGGGTCTTACTATAGTGTACTATATTATATATTATAGTATTCTGTACACTATGTAAGTATCATAAAGCTTCTGGTTGAGGTATTTTGCTCATTCGCCTCACCTGACAGTTTGTCATTTACTGAATGATGAATTTTGAAATGGTACAAGCGTTTTCCTCACAAAAATTAACCTCACATGATAAAAGAGTAAAAGGTCAAAAGTTTGGACACACCTTCTCCATTCTTATTTTATTACTTTTCACATTTTAGGAAAATCAAAACTACTCCACCTATAACATAGGCAGGAGTGTGTTAATTATGTGTAAGATTTAATTTATTGTCTGAGAAATCTTTAAGTAGTACTTTAAGTAGCTCCGAAGTAAGATATAAACATATTTACTAGATAATTGTAATACAACCCCAAATCAGAAAAAGTTGGGACAGTATGGAAAACACAAATAAAAAAAAGTAGTGATTTCTAAATTTTCTTTGACTTGTTTTTCATTGCAGACAATACAACAGCACATTATTTAATGTGTTCCTCATGATTTTTATTGTTTTTTCTTCAAAAAACAAAATTTCTATTTTGGTTCTTGCAACACATAATGATGTGATTTGAAACAGGTGATTGTAATTATGATTTGGTACAAAAGCAGCAACCAAGAAAGGTCTAGTCCTTTAGGAGCAAAGATGGGCCGAGGATCAACAGTTTGCCAACAAATACGTGCGAAAATTATTGAAATGTTTAAAAACATATTCCTCAAAGAAAGATAGGAAGACATTTGCTTATTTCAACTTCAACAGTGCATAACATAATTAAAAGATTCAAGGAATGTGGAGGAATTTCAGTGCGTAAAGGACAAGAGCGCAAGCCTAAGCTGAACAACCGTGCTCTCCGATCCCTCAGGCAGCACTGCATCAAGAATCGTCATTCATCTATAAGCAATATCACCACATGGGCTCAGGACTACTTTGGAAAATCTTTGTCAAGTACCACAATACGTAGTTACATCCACAAATGCCAGTTAAAACTGTACTGTGTCAAAAGGAAGCCCTATGTTAACAGTGTCCAGAAGCGCCGTCGACTTCTCTGGGCTCGGAGGCATCTGGGATGGACCATCACACAGTGGAAACGTGTACTGTGGTCAGATGAATCAGTATTTCAGGTATTTTTTGGGAGAAATGGACGCCGTTTTGCTCCGGACCAAAGAAGAAAAGGATCATCCAGACTGTTACCAGCAACAAGTCCAAAAGCCAGGGTCTGTCATGGTATGGGGTTGTGTCAGTGCCCTTGGTAAAGGTAACTTGCACTTCTGTGATGGCACCATTAATGCTGAAAAGTACATAGAGATTTTGGAGCACAATATGCTGCCTTCAAGAAGACATCTTTTCCAGGGACGTCCATGCATATTTCAACAAGATAATGCAAGACCGCATTCTGCACACATTACAAAGTCCTGGCTGCGGAGGAAGAGGATACAGGTACTTGACTGGCCTGCCTGCAGTCCTGACCTGTCTTCAACAAAGAATGTGTGGCGCATTTTGAAGTGCAAAATGCAACAACGAAGACCCCGTACTGTTGCCCACCTTAAGACTTGTTTGCAGCAAGAATGGGACAAAATTACACCTGAAACACTTCTTCGCTTGGTGTCTTCAGTCCCTAAACGTCTTTTAAGTGTTGTGAAAAGGAATGGCAACATTACAAAGTGGTAAATGCTTTACTGTTCCAACTTTTTTTGAAATGTGTTGCAAGAACCAAAATAAGAATTTTGGTTTTTTTGAAGAAAAAACAAAAAAACCCACGAGGAACACATTAAATAATGTGCTGTTGTATTGTCTGCAATGAAAAACAAGTCAAAGAAAATTTAGAAATCACTACTTTTTTTTATTTGTGTTTTCCATACTGTCCCAACTTTTTCTGATTTGGGGTTGTATATTTACATACTGTGTCTCGTCCGTCAATTTGTAATTATGTATATTGTACAACATTCTGTAGTTTTGTTCTGGTTTTGGGTTATGGTCTCCTTATATCTACATTAGCATCTTTGTTGTGTGTTTTGTCCTCTCTTGTTTTGCTGGGCCTGGTTTCCTTGTTGTGTTGGACTAATTTTACTTAGATCCTGCCTTTTTGTCTCAGCTTTACACTGATTAAACAATAACTATTTACACAAATCATCCATTTCAAATATTTACAACCCCTTGGGGTTAAAATCTTTTAAAATACTTTGTTGCACTCTTAGCATTAATGAATGTTTGCAGCCAGTAATAGTGTATGAGACCCTCAATTTGGATTTCAACATCATGTAGCCACTTTACAGAATTCAAATTTGCAGAATATGCTGAAAAACCAAAGAAGGGAATATATGTAAACATCTGTTATGTATAATAGCTTATTAACATTATAAAAAGCCTAATTTCTGTAATGTAATATAGAGAAAAATATATAGATATCAATTTTTCAAACTCTTTGATGTAAACTCCATAAGATGTATTTATTCTGCATTTTAATTCCATCTGGTGGTAGAATAATAGTTCATCACATTTGATTTGCTTTCCTACCAGCAGAGGTCAGACTACACCTGTGGCTGTCCAGTTTTTGTTCTCGAGAGAATGCTGAGTGAAGCAGAAACCCTGAGGACTGTTACTCAGATGTTCACACACTTCCTGATCGTTCAGATAAAATTTAAATCCAAAAGTATGATTGGAAATATGAGGTGGATCCTCAACAGGCTAGATAAAGCATTCTGTTGCTGGCAAAAGAAACCCTGTCAGAGACAGCACCATGTCAGAGAAACCCAGTGTATTCAGGAGTTTATACACAAATCTGCAGAGAGAGCACCTGGGGAAGGTGTTCAGATTTGTACATGTGAGCATTCAAGAATTTCTTGCTGCTTTATATGGGTTTCTGGTATTTGTACACAAAGCAACAAATATCTTTAGCTTCTACCAGTCAACAATAAGTGATTTTCAAAAGGAGTTAACTTGGCAACGCAGAGTAAGAATGGACACCTCCATCTTATAAGCAATTTTATAAAAACCTGTTTTGGTTTGAGCAGTTGCAGAACATTTTTGCTGAGGCTGAAATCACACAATTATCTATTTCTTGCAAGCAAGCCCAAAGTGATCTGTGATACAGTGACAGCATCACAGTATTAAGAAGTTAACAAAGACACAACTTGTTCTCAGACCCTGTTACATAATTACAGGGTCTGTATGGTCAGTTTCTAAAAATGTTTCTAAAAAAGCTATTTGGACATTGAGAATTACAAGAATGTAACAGAAAAAGTGAAGCTATTGTTATACTTTGGCCTACTTTGTTTTAGCTTGCTTTGGCATTCTGAAAAGAAACTGTTCTCTTTGTACTGACCTTTGTTAATTCATACACATAAAACAAACAAAACAAAAAGTAAAAATTTAAAAGAAAATAAAATGCAACTGTTCTATTTTGTATTAACATTTAGGATCATTTTTTGTCATAACATACATGAAAAAATAAACTTAAAAAACGCGTTTTATTTGTTTAAACTGCTGTAACATGAACAACGGTTTGAACATTTGTAAGTAACAAATGAGAAAAAGGCTTGCATATTTTTATAAAAAAGACATTTAATTACACAAAGAAGACAAATATAAAGTGCTGCTGGGACTATTCTAACTGCTTGCTGATACCTCAAATGGGTAATACTGTGGATATTCATGAAGAACCTTTAGGGCTTCATTGTATAGCTCCAAGTCTGCAATGCAACAGAAAATTTATCTGTAATCATGGTGTACATGGTCATAGCCAAAGGTGAATCTTAATGAATGCAACAAATAATACCAAAGGGGATTTTGTCCTCTCGATACTGAGTGTATGAAACAGCCATGATTGTTCCCTTGTTGGATACCATGCCAATAACCTCCACTATCCCACTTAACTCTTCATCCAGCTAAACAGGAAAGGAAAATAACGCAGCTTTGTTAAAAGCAGACAAAATAAAGTGAGTTGTAGCACATTTAACTGATTACTCACTGGATCATTAAGTTCCACGGATGCCGTCTTCCCCTCCCCATCTGTCAGAGTAAACGCACTTCCTGATGGGTGGACCTGCAAATACGCCACCATGTTTACAAACTTGTGATGCACTAAATCAACATGCTACACATGTTGCAATAAGCTACAGATAACCACTTAAAACACAATATTGTTTATTTTAAAATTAACAATTCATGCTAAACAATTAAAAAGCTAAATTTACGAACAATACGAGTAAATTAAAAAGAATTCACGTCGCTCAAATACCTTTTCCAAACGACCAAGAAAGCAAACTGGTCGACTAATGTATTGAGACAGCATTGAAGCATTGATTCTAGGTTTTGGAGACTCATACACGCCTGTCATTGCGGATTTTTATGCCAAACGAAAAAAAGAGAAAAAACAGTAAACAAAGATCCTGCAAACAGTACACACGCTCTGAACTGCGGGAAAACTCACGTGAATGACGTATTTCCGACAAAAGCTTCCGGTGCGTCAGACAAACAAATCCCCTTGATAACTTCAGTTCCAAGACACTGTATAACGCATTTACTTCCTTGATACATAATCATGACATCGAACAGTAGAATACATTATTATTTAACCCTAAAATTAACGAATAACATATATGATTAATTAATCAATATCTGCATTATTATTTATTATAATTATAAGTATTATTATTGTTTTAACCAAGACTTATTGACTTTTTAAATGATATTTTCCCAGTTAGGGGAAAATATATCTTTCAGATATATATATTGGTGGCTTCCTATGCATGTTTAGGCAGGAAATGTATCACAAAGGATTTATTTTGAAACCAATGTACGACGTAGACCCAAAATCTCTGGATTTGGTTTCCACACGGGCCGAAAAAGCAAATGAGCACGATGTGAGAAGGACTTGTAAACAAAACTTCAGTCGGGTATTTGACCACAGAATAACTCACGTATGATTTAATGTAACGGTGCATGTGCTTTTAAATCATATCTTAAGCACGTTCTCTTTCTTCTTCTTAAAGCTGTCAAAATACAAGAAATGCGGATTAAAAACAACGGCTCAGATTTCTTCATTATTTTCTATAGCTTTATTGCGATTTATTTCTGAATTCACGAAGTAAACCGGAAAAACATTTGTAACGATTCAGTTTGAACTACTGCTTCAAAAAAACATATCAAGTGTCATATTGCTGACTCTTCTACCACAGACACACACGATGTTAAGTTTCTTCGGATTTAAGAAGGATGGAGCCAAAAAGTCATCTGAGAGAGAAACAGATGGATTTGTCATTATCGGTGAGTCATACGACAACCATTGACCTAGTTTTATTTTCGCAACACATTCTCAAACATTTCTTCAGTTAACTAGAAAAGTGTATGTATTTCATAGGTAAATCAGTAAAATAATGTACGTAAGTACTTTAATGGAAAGAAGTTGCTGTTAGCTTTTTAACAGAAATGTAAAGCAATTGCTTATCTATCTGATATACCACCACAAGAGGGCAATCATCATCACGCAATATTCTTCTTCATTCTCACCGTGTGTTAGGACAAGGCTAAGATGAATTCTAGTCTCATTGACTTATCTTACTGTGTACTTATTGTGTAACTAATTGTAACTAACTAACTGTGTAACTAATTAATGAACACTTTTAAAATATATCAGATTATACTGAATAATATTTGTGTTTTGTGGTTTACTGTATCTCAGCAGATACAGTATCACAGCTGTAAAATTTTTTTTTGACTAGAAAGACTTCCATTTCCTACACGTACAGTGTGGATACAGACATTCGAGGGAAGCATTTGTCACGTCACAGACCGTGTCAGTTTATTGATACAGTATTATTACATCTCATTGTAGCTCGGTTATAACTCGTTTCATGTTTGCCAGAGAGCTCCGTCTTTCAAATGTGCAAATATATATGAAGGGACGTAGATCAAAGGGAAGAGAGGTATATGAATATAGTGGTCCTATGCTGCATAAAGTGTGATTTGTTGACCCAAGGCCTTGACCAGGTTTAAATAGCACATACCACGTGCCAGTGTAGCTAAAGAAATAGGAACCAAGAATAATAACCAAGCAAAATATTTGAGGATAGATGGATGTTTGGCAAACCATTCCCTAATGCTCCGCCGAGTTTAGACTAACTATGCTGTGAGAAAGTTTTGAAAATAGGCTAAGAAAAGAAGAGCAAAAGGGGTGACAACCCTATTAAGGTCATGACTGTTAGTTCTTTTAATTTGAACAAGTTGACATTATTCTGAGCCTCAATGTTGGATTGTCAGAATTGGTTTTGATGTTAGAAAAGCTGGTCTTATTCTGTGGTTTTGTAAAAAAAAGGGAAAGGAATTCATTTGAGGTTCTCAGGGAAATGTGGTCAGGAAAATTGGCAACAAGTTAACCTCCCTTGGTAGTGCAAACTTCATCTTTTACATGGGTAATTTTGGCAAATGACATCTTTCCATCATTATCCTTCAGGCCAGTGTCAGGGGAAATTATGAGGATTGTGCTTTGAGTTCCTGGAAAATTAACCTTAACATAAACATGAACTAGCATTTACATAATGTTTTAATGTAACACATTTCCAGGTAAAAATGATAAGGAATTAGAATTATGTTATCCATCTTAAATTGATTGGATTGTAAAATAAGGGCATTCCAAGTTGCCCCCTGTTAAATAGCAATATTTTTTTTCTAAAATCTAACATTATGTTCTAATTATTTTCTCATATTGCCTTTCATTTTCATATGGCCTTTCAACTTTTATTATGTTAACATGAACTTTTTTTTTGCGGTTCAGTTTTAATATTATCTTGACTTTAGGCTGGTTTCCTTGCTGGGACTTGATTAAGGGAAGAAAACATTATTAATACAAAGCACTGATGACATCATGACCAGCTGTGTCCATTTTGAGCTTTCAACTCTCCCTTGCCTTTTTCTCTGTTGCTTTTTTCCACTCCTGTGTTATCTTCATAGAACAGACATCTTTCTTCCTGGTGTGGCCATAGTGTTAGAGGACACACTGTTATCTAAACATTATCCCTAAAGCTTGACTGTTCCTAAGTAGTAGATCATTCCTGTAGTTTATTTCCCAGCTTTTCAGGGCTTCAGTTAATCTGAATCATCATCAGCACACAGTTTGAAGCCAAGTGCATTACTCAATGTCCGTACTAATTTTTCCAAGGATCGGGCTCCAGCTCACTTTTAATCATGGACTTAAGCAGCATGCTTAGGATCTGGAACACAAATGGTACGTGATGTAACATTGTGTAATTAAACCGGTTCAGAGTGCAGCTTGTTTCATGTGACCCAGTCTTCAAGAGCTTTACATGCTGATACATGGAGAATTGTAGATCAGGTTGGGACCCAAGCCTGACCTTTGGACTGCCTTACCATTGTACTGGATTAGGAAGATGATGATATTAGTTTTTAAAGCTGACAATAGTGTATTATGAGGCGAATAAAAAAATTAAACAAAGATTCTTCTTTGTATGTAATTCTTCTATTAATTTAGCTCCATGGCGTAGCCTGGATTCACTTGTTGTTTATGGATTATCCTCATCGCTGTAGGTGAATTTTTGTTTGTCTGTTGATCAACTGTCTGAAGATTAACTCCAGCACACCAGATGGAGATCCATGAGATACACATGGGTTTTCAGTTCAGTTTGGGTGTCAACACAACACTGTTGATTGTACTAACAGCACATAAGGGAGAGAACATAGGCTTACTTTACATTGCATTATTTATCTTTGCCACAGATCCGCTTCTCACAGGGAATGAACATTCCTTTTTTTTGCTTTGACTTAAAAGAAACTGACCACTGCTCAACAGTTTCAACATATGTAAAGTCACTGTCAGACTAGGAACTTCTGAACAAGATTAGAATTTGCACCTCCCACACACATGGGATAGTTTTTCCTCGTAAGCATCCATTGAAGAAATATGGTTGAAATGGCCAGCCAATCAGATTGGAACTTGTGCTTTTGGAAAGTTTTATTTGTAGCATGAATTATACTGCATATAATATATAAGTATTATGATTACTTTGCATAGTGTTAGATTCTTGACCATCTTAAATTTTAGATGTGAGGCATATGGTGACAAAAACGTATATAGTTTTAATTCTCAGAATGCAATGACTGGACACCATCACAGAGGGAGTGATTTGCTGAGAGGTGTTGTGAGGAGATCAAAAACAGTGAACTCTGGTAATAACAGGGAGGATCTCTGGTGTGTGTGTGTGTGTATGCCACAAAGGTGAGCAGATGTTCAGGGACTCTGTGGAAACCAAGACATTTAGCTATGTGATGCTCAGGAGCAACATACATAGACTGGGTTCACTTTTCAAATAGGAATTACACCATCTGTGAGAGGAGGGATCTGTAACAATGCTGTAGAGGTCAGGTTTTAAAGTGAAATTCTCTGTTGTCTGCCAGATGACAGCTGCAGGAGGATTTGTCATACAGGATTGTTTAACATCATTTAGGTTGTGTTAGTTCTTGGTAATGATCCCAAGGTGTTGCAGCTGTCTGTCAAGTAACAGCGTTCATTGTCCCTGTAAGTATTTGGGAAATCGAATGTGCTGTAATCCATAATAAAACCAGAAGATTACTTGTTAAATATAGGTAATCCACATTATTGTTCTCATAGCGAAAGAGAAAATAAATCAATTACCAAAGCTCTTTCTATTGTAATGATTCGCTTTTGGAGCACCACACACTTACTATGTGGTATAAAAGATACTTTTCTATTTGATTTTCACATTGATTTTTAAACTATTAATTTAAAATACTTTCATTTTTTGTTTTAAGGTGAAACTGTGGAAGAGCAGCGACAGAAAATGCAGACCATAAACATTGTGCAGCCAGCAACAAATGTAATTGTACAGCCATCTAAGGTGAGTTTCTGTTTAGGTCTACTAAAAAAGCCTTCAGACCATTATTGCTTTATCTAGGTAGTTATGACAACAAACTTCAAATATTTGTAGTTCTGTCATACACTTGTTGATTTGTTCACAGATATTCTAATAACACAGGGACATCTGGCTTGGTGTTGTTCAATACAAATATGCTAAGAAGTTGATAATGTTTGAAGAACTAAGGGTTAGCTTATTAGCTTTGACAAGCACCAATACTGCTATAAATTATATTTTGGGCTCCTAATGGATCCATAAGTATTAAACTTAAGACATACAGTCTTAAGCAGACATACAGACTAAAGGGAATAATTGATCTCAAATTGTGCTGTGTGTTTAGAAGAGGTGTGCTATTACTTTTCTAAGCGATCAGATGTACGATTTTTGCCTGATAAATAAAATGCGCAAAAAGTCAGAACATTATAGCAACACCCTGGCAACCACCCACAACAGCTGACAACTTCTACACAGCATCACTCCTACTTCCGTAAGAAAATTGCAGACATGAAAAATATGCATACTGCATTATATAATTACTTCGTTATAAAGCATTATTCATCAGTAGACATGAACTCCACAGCATGCTGTGTTCACTCTGATCCAGAACAGTCAAAAAGTAATTAAATCCGAAGAATTGCTCATAGAGTTGTCCATATCAGCAAGCAGACATTATTTCCATATGCTGTGTGCTGGATACACAACAGCACTGAGGAGAGAGAAAGAGCCCTTGAGAGGAACTGGCCGAGCAGCCCTCACACTGCTGTGTATGTGACAGGTGGCAGGATTGAACCGCGCAACATGTTGTACTGCCATTCAGCAATCTGTTCCACAGCACTGCCTGGAGCCAGATGGCTAATGAAAAAGGCTCAGTCACACTCTTGCTCTTTAATAGGAGATTTCTCAAAACTACAAAACCTGGAGTCAGTTATTGGACTTTACATGTCTACAGGATGGTGTATGTGAGAGAGTGAGTTTACAAAGTTACAAATTGTAAAAGGAATGCTAAGGAGACATCATTTTTGTAGGGGCATCACCCAAACTGTAGTATGCATAAAGGGTCAAGGGGAAGAATCTCAAATCTTGACATTGCATGCCAAACTGCATTGGTTGGAAGCTGCAATGTGATTGTGTAATTGTAGGTGCATCTGTCACTAGAACTGTACCGTGTCAGGGGGAAAAGTTTTAGAAATTGACACAAAGCACAAAGATCAGCAGCTGCAGCACGTTGACAGGAACAGAACGACACTTCGCAGGGTGGCAGTGAAGTGCCACAGAGGCACAGCTTCAGAATTGACCACAGAATTGAAGCAGCATCTCTGTGACCAAACACAAACCGTGCAATATAAGCTTCATAAAGTTGGAATTTATGACAGCTGCCACTCAGAAACCTCTTGGTTATATTTGAAGAAATAGTGCAGCCAGAAATGAAAATTCATCAGTCATCATTTACCACCGTCATGTCTTTCAGAACCCAGATAACTTTCTGTCATCCGCGGAACACAAAAGAATAGTCAAGTTTCTCTTTTCCATATGGGAGTCATGCAGGTTTAGAATGACATATGGGTGAGCCAAAGATGTTGTTGTAAATGGATAAAGGTTTCCAAATTTCCAGCAAGTCATTTTTCTAACCAATAAACATTTTAACGGTCGATAAGGTACTTATATCGCACAGTATGTGATTTTGGACACATGGACTGTGTTGCCATGGTGATTCTACAATGGTAAAAGCGGAAACCGATGATAAACCGCACACAACGCCATTGACAAGCGACCCTATGAAGAGGGGTGGAACACTAGTTAAAACTGCAAATTTCCCTGGATTCAAACATTGTTCAAAACATTGTTAGTGTAACGTAGGTACACATGTACACAAAATATATAACACTGTGCTATTGATTTTTGGATATTTTAATGTAAAAGTCATACATATTGTGCCTTTAAAACATAATAAAACCTTTTAAAGAAGTTCTGGAGCTCAGGGTTCTATCTTGATGGAATCGGTTAGTTCTGTGGGTTGTTTGCTTTACCCTCTATATACTGTACCAGTCTCATGTTACAGTAAAGCACAGAGATTAATAGATTGTTCTTGTCTGCCTGACATGTGTTTGGCACCTATATGGGACAAACAGGAAAGGCAAGAGTAAAACCATCTCAACCACAATGATAATGTGATTCTGTTTACCTGCCCACAGCTTTGCCCTTTTAATTAAAGACAAATGAACACTTTCTGCAGCATCTTTTTCTGCATTTAATTTCATAGTTGACCTTAATTACATGCAGAGGCGTTGTTGTTTTTCTCAGAAATCTGTTTACTGTATACTGTACTACCACCACTATCCTATTAACAACATAACTAGGAATTTCCCACATTCCACAGTAAGACAACAAATAATGTTTCTTAAAACAATTATTCCAAAATCAGTATTAAATACTAACCAAGAATTTCTGATTTTTAGATATTGTCAACAGATGACATATTGTTGATTTTTAACTCAAATAGCCTGTTGGAATGGTCAGATGTTACTTGAAATGAAATTTGAGAATGAAAATTGTTTGCATTGTCCTGAGTTTTAAATGCAAATGTACACTGGCACTTTCTTATTGGAAAACTAATTTCCCACAGTCACAAAATATTACATTGTAGCGGTGTTGTATACAATGATAAATTATATTTGCAGTTTTTACCGGTTGTATTAAACAGTGCGGGGTTTGCACCAGTTACGGTGGAATAACTTTTAGTACTAAACTTTGGTGCATAACTCATCCTACACTGCTTGTGCTACATCCAGAGATGATACCTGGCAGAAAATAAAATAAATAAAATTTGTGTGGGGGGGAATTATATCCCACAGCTTTACATAGAAGGGATCACATGAGCCATATCTACTGACCCGAACGTTATAGAAACGTTTATCTCTTTTGTGTTGGTCTTCTAAGCAACCACCCGGCACACCCTTGCATTGTAGCAGCACTGACAAGCCCCTCTTACATTTTCTTAAAATACTGAAATTTTGTTCATTTATTAACTGCAGGGGTGTTAAATAATTGATTCGCTCATGCAATCAGTTTACTGGATCACAATGTTATAGACACTGATATCTGGCATATCATATCAGCTGACCTTGTTGATTATAACAGGGAAAGTCTAAAATTATTCCAGAGTAATAAAGATTTAAAGATTGTCACAGTGGCATTTTGGTATTTGGTACAATAGGGAAGTCACACGGGCTGTGAGGCTCCAACACTCAGTTGAGTATAATTATAGTGCTGCTTTTCACAAATCCTGTTAGAGTTCTCAGTTTTCAATGTGGATTCTCTTCTTTCTTTTTGTTCAGTCATCCAGCGCTGGGAACAGAGAAACCACAGGGACAGCTGAAGCTACCCTCCAGCCCACACTGGCTAAGACGTCCTCAGAAACACACAATGCAGACGTCACCCCTGCCCTGCCTGAACTTCTAGGAGATATACCCTTCACCTTAGCACCACATATCCTGGCCATGCAGATAGGTCTACCCCTTGTTCCAGATATCACTTTGCCCCACAACATCAATGACAAGCTAGCCAACTTTTGTTATGACTTCACTTTGGAGAACTCGGTGCTTTGTGAGCCTTGACTCAGTTATATCAGTTTATCACTCACACACGGTGAACCATCTGGTTGACAGAAAACTCTTTAACTGTTTGCCTTTTCTTAAGTAAGTGAAGTTTAAGTCTGCTGGCCAATAAGATGGCGGGCTCAAAATAAGATATTGGTCATTTTGGGTAAACAAGTTAGCGAGTGTAGCATCAAAATGGTTTACAGTATCTCAGGATGTTACACTTGTTTGTGTTAGATGAGAGTTACTGCCACATTTGAACACAGTAGGTATTTCTAAGATGAATTATGGCTTTACATTTTAAAAGTAGTTCATATTTTACGGGTGTCAACTGTGCAGTTCTATATTTTGACTCTTTTGGGTCCTGTAGCATAAGAAGACATGCTGAAATAATTTTTTTTTACTTTGTTGTTTAGAAGTTGCATTTGATGTTTCAAACATCTGTGTTGGCCTTACTCTTTTATCATAGTTCATCCAAGGCTGTAATTTTGGGATTTGTTTCTATTTGCTGATCATGATACAAGCAGTCATGCTTAATTGAAAACAATATATCATGGTGATAGCCTATAGCTCAAATATATAGGAGAGAAAAGAAAAGCAGCTGAAATAGGAGGAAGTATTGTAACAAAAAATACACGCATCAGTTTGCTAACATATTTAATTTGAAAATGTGTGCACGTTCCTTTTTTTTAGTGTACTCATGTTGCAATGAATGTTGCATACCTCAACTGATGTTGCTTGGTTTTAATGCATGCTGTACTTAACATTAGCCAGGTATTCTGAACAGTGATTAATTGCAAAAATATGCAAATGGGGTTTTAGTAGCATTTACTGTCTTGTTGAAATATGCCACACATACTGTAAACATTTTCTCTTTCATTTGAATTTAAGTTAATCAGTGTCTTTATGTCACGCATGCTGCAATTTACACAATGTACTCAGGAGTTTGGCTTTGTGTAAATCCTTTCACACACACATACTTGTATATGTGGTTTACAAGGACTCTCCATAGATGTAATGATTTTTATACTAAGCTAATCATTACTTCTATTACCTCCCCCTATCCCCAACCCTAAATCTAACCCTCACAGAAAACTCTCGCCGTTTTAATTAAAATAAAAACACCATTTAGTGTGTTTTTAAGCCATTTGGTTTATGAGGACACAGGAAGTTACATTGTTACACACGTTATTATACACATTTTGTGTCCTTGTAAACCACATATACCAGTACACACACATACTATATATATATATATATCTGGTTTTTTTTTTTGATGTGGTTATCTCATTTGTGGTTGTCAATATCTTTCTAATTTATCTTACTGACCTAACCTTTCTAAAACACTGCATAACAATAACATTGGCTACATTGGCCCTTTAAAATGTCTGTAAAATAATTTAACAGCACTTCTTAAGGTAAATATTATGTAATTACCTCGATGGGTTCTCTTGAATGCACTGTCCTTTGCTATCAATTCGTATCTGAACAAAATTATGATCATTAAAATCTCATTTGTTTATAATACTTTGTTGATGTTTTTTATTTGTTCCTTGTTAATCTTTGGCAAATGTAATTTAGCACACGGAATGACATAACTATTTTAATATATTTAAATTTTTAATGAATTTTGTATGAGCGTACAATGTCTTGACATATTCAAATCTCTTTTTCAAGAACCAAAACCAAAGGTTTGATTTTACTGTATTTACATTTATACATAAAAATTAACAATTAAAATAATAACAGTATTTTTTCCTATTACTCGAGGGTATGTTTTTTTTAAAAAAAGTTATCAAGTAATAACTGCCTCTTAAGATAAATCGGTAAATCCACAACTCAACCAATAGCAAGTCAAAATCCAAATCATTCTAAAACTCAATGAATCCATTTGCGCAATCATTTCTGCCAAGCCAATAACATTTTATTTGGATCATGTAATTCGCCAATCAGAAATCGTCACAGCGCTGAATGTTCACGCCCACACGCTTCAGTGGCTGTGTCTCTAAAGTGCCCGTCACTTGGAGTAACGCAAGGCAAAGAGGGGAGCTGAGACACACGACAGTCGGGATAATATTTTTTTAACGTCAACTTTATATCCTTTTCAATACTCCAAGGAGCTCCTGACGCATTTTAAAGACGTGCAGTTTAAAAGTTAACGACAACCAATCGTTCGTGTGACTCATGCAAACAGCTGAGAAAGGAACACAACTTCGTTCAGGGAAGCTACATTGCTACAAATATAGCGCACAAACCAGCAAGCTGAAGCTCTACATTACACCAACATTAAAATAAGTTCCTATTTATTTTAACACCGTATAAGTGATTGTATTGTTATGTATATCAATAAGTTTAATTAATGACTGTGCTCTACATGCATATGTTGTCTGCGGAGAAATATATTAGTGTATTTTACAATAAAAGTATTCGATAGTTTAGTTTAGTTCAATCATGTCATCATCACCTGTGAACTCAGCTCGGGCCAGACGCAGCAATGACGGGTCCCCCATCAACACCTCCTCTTCCTCCTCCTCCTCCTCAGCATCATCATCATCATCCTCCGCCGGTAACGGCAGTGGCAACACGAGCCGGTTGCAGCCCATTCGCGCCACGGTGCCCTACCAGCTCCTGCGTGGAAATCAGCTACACAGCCCGACCCGCCCTCCCGCACCCTCCTCCATCTCAGTCGGGAGTAACACAGAACCGACAGCATCAGCCCAGCACTGCAGCTCCAGTCCCGGCAGCCCGACGCTCGCCAGTCCGGCAGGAAGCGGCTCGCTGGATGGTCGGCTGATCCCGCGGCAGAGGCGATCTCCGCCGGAGCACAGGAGCTCACCCGAGTGTTGTCCTCATTCACCTGTCCTTAGAGGTAAACAACAGGCCCAGATCCTTCTTCATTGACAGCCATTCATTTAGTACATATAAGCATCCTTCTAACGCATTTTCATACGCCTGCTGATGAAGGTTTAATTGGGTCAGGCTGTTTTATACTGAAAATAAGATGCATTCTTATTTTAAAAGTAAATTGATATACATGATACAGATATGACAGGTTTATATGGGTTTCGGTTATGTACAGTAAATACATGATAAACTGTAGTTAGTTTATAAGACTCAGAAGCCTAGTAATTATTTTATTTGAATTTTTCGAATAGACTGATTCACAGAGTGAAACATACGTTTATGTGAAACAATTGGGTTTCCATCATGATAACCGCGGATGTGTTTAAAAAACTAGTTAGCTGCCTGCCTAGACAGGATTTCATCGCCTTCACACGGAACGCTACAATGCGTCACCGATAGGTTGCGTCGCGTCTTCATTTCTATTCCGAAAGCAAAAACGCCTCTTGCGCGTACGTCTGTGATTCCTAAAAATGTTGCCTAAGTAGGGAGCTCGCTAGGTTTTAAGACACGGCCCCCCCGGTTTGGTTCGGCTCCTGCTAAAGCTAGCGCTCTGTAGCTTTATAAACACATTCACTACTTCTAATGTCTTCAGTATTTCGGATGTCTCCAGGTGTCCAAATCATATATGGGATCGTGCATGTTTTCTTAGTGTTGTAATGAATGTGCTGTTGTTTAGCAGGGCAAGAATGGAAACAATTAAGTGGATAAGTAAAGGGTTGAGTACGTTATGGCCACACATCGGCCCAGCCACAACAGAAGCTGAACCTTGCTGCCGTGCTTAATAAAACATATTTATAAAATAAAACATTAAATAATGACATCTGTGAGCCTACAGCTTTAATTAAATATTCAAGTCGTGTGTTGTCAGTATATTTAGGATAACATTAGTGAAGCTAACAACATGGAATAAGCTGTTAATTCTCAAAACTGCAGTATCAATATTTATGTTCAGGTCTGTGATAACCAGACAGTAACTACGGTAAGATTTGCATAATTTTATATTAGCCTATCAGTCATCAGGGTAATATAAAACAAGAAATTAGTTTCTTATGATTTATAAGAGTGGGAATTACTGTAGTAACGAGTACATAGGCCCCAACGTATTTGGACAACATAGACTCCAATATTTGGAGGCACACTTAAAAATGTATGGCTGTCATTGTATTAGATGAAAAAATCCACTTGGTTTTATATTTTTTTTTATGTTTTAGCCTTTATTTGCAATTATCCTGACTGGATATTGTCCTGCCAATAGGTGAAATGTGTAATTCAGCACCATTAGACAGAAGAATCTATAATGTACTTTTTCACAAAAACTTTTCTTGTCATAAATCTCTAGACATTATTTTGATCAGTGATCAGTTACAGACAATTTATAGGGGTTTGTGGTAAGGCATTCAGCTTGTAGATTATTGAATGTTAATAGGCAGTAACTAGAAGTCTGTCTTGTCTGAAGTGAGCATGTATTATGACCTCTATTGATTAGTGCAGAAAACCCTCTCAGGCAGCACTGCAGGCAGCACAGTCTTTTCGCAGTGTTTAGTGATGACATCATATGTAACATCAGTCCCACCCTGTTTTTTGATTAAAATGACAAGAAATAGCACTTTGTGATCATTAAATGATTCATAATTTGTTCTTTTTGCCTGAAGACACTTTATGTGTTTGTTAGCATGTTCTCAGCATTACAGAAATATGCTTGATGAATAAGGAAAGAAGCTCTTTTAAAATGTTTGATTTGTTTTGGTTAGGTCTTGTTAACCATATTATCACTTGAAAGCAAATTTTCTTTGGTGTAATGGGTTAGCCATTTTTGTGGATCGCTTTGCCATGTGTGTTAATGTCTGATAAGCAACCAAAAAATCAATACATGATTGTAAAGGAGAAATGGTGAGGAGTGGTACAGAGAAAATGATGTTATGGAAAATGTAAAGTAGTTCCTCACTTGAGTCTTCATACAGGAATCCTTTGCAGGATGTGCAAACTCAATTTTTTAAATTGATTAGTCAGCGGGTTGACTGAATGTTTAGTCGACTTAACTGCCTGACGTAAGCCCTGAAATATTACACGGGTGTCTTCTGACCTTCTGATAATTACACTAGACAGGTTCTTCTGATCCTATGTGTCAGCAGTCTCAGCAACGCAGGGATCTCATGTGTTTTTGAACTGTTTTTAACTCAACACAGCGCCTTAATGCTTTTCTCATGGCATGCCCAGGGACTACAGTTGAAATGTTTTTAGACTTCATACTTTTACAATGCATTTTTAGAAATTCTGCCTTTACAAATAAAATAAAAACAGGACTAGGGCTGCACGATACTGAAGAACCATGCAATATGGAACAACTTGCTAAAAACAGTATGATAAAATTGCTATTATGGTATTGCTTTAAATGTGTAAATTCAATTTATATAATATATTTATATTATATGAGGTTACAATTATATAACTAATGTACATGTTTAACATTCTTTCTAGAAGAAAGCATCACTACAACTTCTGAAAGCACTATCTGCATCAACCTAACTGATCAACCAACTTTGACAATGCATAACTTGCTAAAGTATTAAACTCAATCAGTTAATACAAGCCACTGCTATATGCATATTGCAATAATTGAATAATTTTAATATATTGTGCAGCCCTGAACTGGACAATCTCACTAATTATCTAAGCTGTTGCTGGTAACAGCTGGGAGGACATGTCTCTGATGTGGTCAGTAACAAACGCGTTCTTTGCAAAGATTGTTTGGATATGCTCACCCAATTATAGGGGGTTTTGTGGGGGCTCTGCTGAAGTGGGCATTCAAACAGTAAATATATTCATCTGTCTAATGCTGAGTTACATGGACAAGAAAATCAAGGACAGAGTCACAGTGATCAGTAGGCCCGAGATGATGTGAGTTTAGTAGGCCTGAGTAATGTCAGTGTTGTTCTGTTTATTAGTATTGTGTTCTCTTTGCATTATACTGCAAACTTTAAATGCTTCTTTAGTAATTGATGCAAGTTAGGCTGTTGCAGTTATTGTAAGTCATTTATAATGTGCACTAGTGTAGTTGTTATAAAACAGACATGGATTCAATGGCAAGATTTAAGGTGTATATACACATATACATATGTATGCATATACATACATACATACATACATACATACATACATACATACATACATACATACATATATATAGTCTGCTGACACACTTTAGTAATGTTAATCTCTGTTCATGTGATTGGCTGGGAGTGCAGACTGATCCATTTGTGATTTATCAGAGCAATAGCTGTGGGATATATTTGTCTTGCAATTTAATTGCAAGTTTTTGGTTTCTTTTCGGATAGAGCAGGCTTTGGGTTTTTTAACTGTGGGTTTGTGTACGTGCTGTATCGGGAGTGTTTATGAACATTGAAGAGCACAGATACGGCTTTCATGTGCATGCTAAGTGTTGTTCAAGTGTAGTTGTCAGGTAGAAGCAGACTGACTCACAGTTGAACCGTTATCACACACACCCGAGGGGCTGAGAACAGGAATTATAACATAACACCAAATCAGAATACACATACACATTATCTTGTCTCTCTCTCTCTCTCTCTCTCTCTCTCTCTCTCTCTCTCTCTCTCTCTCTCTCTCTTAAACACACACATACAGACACACTTCTGCTAAACCAAGATCTGCTAGGCTTATATGAAGAACTGTACATAAAGATGACAACGGATGAAAATATTCTCTTTATTTTATTTATCGGTCCCCATGTTGACTGTTGTACCTGATTCTGAAAAAGCATGTTACAGCAACAGCATGTAAACATATTGTCTGGAAAGGTTAGTGCATATTTTGTATTGCATGTTTCTAACGCATTGTTTATAGCATATCAAATACATGACGGTGAGCTTTTCTTTAAGGCAGACTGCAGCTGCACAGCTTTTGGTTGTTTACTGGTCTATTTTAGGTTGACAGGAAGTATTAAATCAAGAAAAATCCCACAGTGAATGTCAGAGACGTTTTGTTTACAGTAAGTGAAGTTAATGCAGAGCTGTTGTAGTGAAGTAAACTGGATTATATGGCCTACATGTTCACCAATAGCAGTCTGACTGAATGATACATTGTTTAAATGTGAAAATGTGTCTGACCTCAGACAATTACACATTAAATGTCACATTGAATTATTACCATGACGTCAATTCTTGTTTGCATTAATTATTAAACAAGTGCTATTTCTGGAATATATGAGAGTTTTGGACCATAAAACAGTTTGCAGAGTTATCACAAAAATCATGTTTCTGAATTTCGTGGTTTTAGTATATTGGCATGTGATTTCTTTTTTCCACATTTATAACATTATAACATTATTATACAAATACAAAAACTGCTTTTTCTGTTAGCTTGCCTTGTAAAACGTATTAAGACCCTTAACAGGTTCTGTCATTTTACATATGCCTTATATTAAAAAATGTACTGTAATAATTTATTTGAAAATAATTAGTGGTGCTTGCAAAGCAAAGCATCACTATTATTCTCCTGCATTATCTTCTTCTTGGAGTTGGATCTTTTGATTCATATGGGAGTTGGCATGGGAGTTGACTTTTTTGATTCACACACACACACACATCCGTCTATTGGTTTTACCCTGTTAACTGTCTAGCTACACCCTAGCAACCATTTACTATACCCTAGCAATCATATAATAAAATGAATAAGCCATATGTCAGCATTAGAACACTGTAGAGACATGTAGGTGAGCTTATTTGACATGGGCTGTCAGTGGGCTTTAGGTATTGCCCTGGCAACTTCTTGACCACACCCTTGCAACCACTCCAACAAACTCCTATTCATCATACTAACATCATGCTAAGTCATGTTAGTATCATGTCATTTCATGCTAAGTCATGCTAGCATCATGTCATTTCATGCTAAAACATGCTAGCATCATGCTAAATCAAGCTAGTATCATGTTAAAACACGTTAACATTGTTTAAATATTACTTTTTGCCACAGCAAGCACCACTCACATTGTCTTCAGAAAATGTACCTATCTAGTTAATTATTATGTTCGAGAATATCTTTAGAAAATCTGCAGAAGGACAGAGTTATTAGCAAAAAATATAGTTATTGCAAAAAACAACACCTGTGGGTTAGGTGTCTTTAAAGAGGATCCAACATTGACATTGGAATTGACATTAACTTTGGGGAAAGCTCTAGCATGTTTTGTTGTGTAAAGCATGACGTGTGGCTTAAGTGTTATATTCCACCATTGTATATTCTTCCAAGATGCTTTTAAAACAACCAGGCAGTTGTCCTTGGTCTTGTTTGGATTAATATGTAGCTCAACAGCTGTAGACCCTGACCGTTTTTGCTAATGACTATAATCTTGTTTTTTGCACATCTCTCCAAGGGCTTAATTGCCACCCAAACTAAAAAAAGCATTGCACGTTATGACGACCGTTACATTTAATGTTTGTGTATTGGTACGTTAACGCTAAAAAAGTGCATGCTAATTGAGCCTTCATTTTGGTGTCACACTTGACATGACGCTGTACCTAACAAAGAGTATTTTCAGAATATTCTACTGGTTATGCTGCAACGAGTCACAAACTAGATGCTTGCGGGCAAGATAGTCACATTCAGAGGGGAAAAGTTCACATTTGCATGTCCCCCTGCCTCGCAGCCAGTTTTTGTTTCCTAGTGTGAAGCGTTTCACTCTGCCCAGCAGAACTCCAACTGTGCTGATGGACGTCGTACAAAAGCGTCTGTGTTTTCTGCAATGCAAATCAACTCCCGACAAGCGACTTTATTTACCTCTAAAAGCCTGAAACTTTCACATCTCCAGCATCGCTGATGTTATTGGCTCGCCATGCCTTTATCTTGGCTAATGTGATATGTCCCGCTAAATAAAGTTAGCTCGCCATAACCTAGCGAAGAGCAGGATCCAGGAGCAATGTTTATAATGTCTCAATAAATCATATTAATGCCATGAAAAGAATTCCACACAAGTGAAAACATCATAACCTGCAGGCTGCAATTCTGCAGCTTAGCAATTACTCTTATTCCCCCATCATGCAGCGAGCAAAACCACCTGTCCCACATCTCATATGACCTCATTCACAGCTCAGAGAGAAAACAGGATGATGTTTATCAAACTGTAATTGTGTTAATAACAGCAGAAGAACACACACACGCTGGGTTTGTGGGCTGTGTTTTACAGAAACGTCACCCCTCACACTTTTACTAATGGTATTCCATACATGCCGCTTGTTCTCCACACTCACAGCTTTCAAAGAGATAAGATGAAATAAAGATGTTTCTCTTTCCATCTCTCAATCTGTCAGCCCTGCCCTGCTGTGGGGGTGTCAGCAAACAGTTTTTGGCATGAAGCTGCTCTGCCTCTTTCCATCTGCTCTCAGGAAACTGAGAGGAAGGACTTCATTGCCAGAGCATCATAAGCAAATGCCTTCCACACTCTGCCTTCCACACTCACTTCCAGCATTTGGGCAAGTCGAACCTTGCGCCAAGTCAACTTCAGCCGCTTCATGTTTGTCAAGTCTGACTTGGCATGCAAATAAGTGTAGCTGTTGTTGTCACAATGTCTAACGTGTGATAAGAATAAACATTTATTTTAGTCAATTACGTTTACGAATTGGGCAGGTGCTTTTATCCAAAGCAGCAGTGCATTCAGAGATTATATTTGATCAGAAATATATCTGATATTCTGGGAGTCGACTCCACTCTACCAATTACGCATGGTATGGTAAAGTATGGTAAAGTCCAATTTATGGTCATATGTGTGCCATTCATAATTTGGTTAAAATGCTTTACAAATATTGAATGACATATTAGAATGGCATGTTGGTTAATACCAACATAATACCAAAACTTCAGTAGTCGATAATGAGCACCAGTGAAATTACAAAGAAAAACAGCGCTTAAGTTATTAAAGTATTTAGGTAAGTGAACATTAACTATAGTTCAAAAACACATTCACTGAAATGACCAACAAGGTTTTCAGTGAATAATGGTGGTCT
Source organism: Chromobotia macracanthus (assembly GCA_036877525.1). Lineage (NCBI taxonomy): Eukaryota > Metazoa > Chordata > Actinopteri > Cypriniformes > Botiidae > Chromobotia > Chromobotia macracanthus. The sequence goes on from JAZGTH010000037.1 coordinate 2,630,553, forward strand.
GATAATTTTCTGTCTGTTCTTTGTATATAATAACCATATGCCTTCAGAAGATTTGAATACAGAGCATGAGTCATTGACTGTTTCTGTTGTGCTTTCTGGTGCATCTCAGCTGCCTGTCAGTCAGAAAGCACTCATGTCCTGATCTGAGCCTACATTACAGATACTGTAGGAAGCAACTTTTGCGCTGCTAACGCAATGCTTTACCAGGAACACCTGCTACAGGATTGTTACAGTGTTTTTTTTACAACAAGCAATGTAGTTTGTTTCCAAAGACCTAAAACCTATTTTATTTTAGAATTTAAACCCCTTTCTGTTAAAATAGAAGTTAACAGAAGTTAACCTACATACAGTATTCTGGTGATTCTGTCTCTAGTTAGGCCCTTCCTAAAAAGCGCACAGTGAGATAAGGGCCAAGTCTAAATATGGTCTTTTAGAATGGACTGCAATCCATTAGCTTTGCACTGAGTGACCCTGCTTATTACCATAGCAACCGTACACTCTCAATGTCCATGTCGTCTCTAGTATACAAGTTTGTCTTAGTTGTTATTCTCTGAATCCTACCTGGTTCCTGGAGCTAGTTATATATCGCATTTGAGAATGTGTGGCTTATATTTTGCACCCTTGCTCTGACATTTACGCACCAAGAAACAATAGATATTCTGCCTTCTTTGAGTTTTATTGTTACTCTTTGTTGGTTTCGCTTGGTGCTCGCTTTGCGCCTCTGATGTGGTCTTCACAGCGTGAAAACACAGAGATGATGATCTAATTGAGGGAGGTGTGAATAGCTGTAGCAACCTGCAACAAAGTGAGAGGTTGAGAATCTTTACGCAGTCAACTGTGTTAACCAGCATTTTAGGTGCAAAATAAACAGTTAATTTATGTCTAGCCGTTATCGTATTGTTAATAATCTGTGCAATCTTTTCTCGTACACATGGGTTTTCTTGCACGTCAAGAGTAATTCTGCACAAAAAAGTTACACAATGTATAACTGCTCTTTTGGGGTGGGTTACCAGAAGTTGCTGGCTAAGAGGTCAAGGACACAGAGATCAATTTGTCAGGATTTATGTAGAATTTCCATGTTGATTCGTAAAAGTTGGTTTATTCTGGTTGCTAGGTCTAGCTGTTGGAATCCCTCCATTAAAACCATTAATGTTTGGTTTTTGTAACAAATTAAATGCCTAAACAATATGTTTTAATTTTTTGGTGGGGTTGGTCAAACAATCTTTTGGTGAGGCTGATCAAGAAACCCTACAGGGAAACCAGCACACTGTCATCCTCATACTGGGACCAAGGAACAGCAGGGTTTATAAACCTCTCTGGTCGATTCTTGAGCTCAACACCACAATATTGTGTTTGCTTCTCAGGGTTCTGCTTTCCATATAGACAGGAGTGCAGTTTGTCTAGAAGTAGCTTGTGTACATAGATACCCGAGTTTGTCTTCTGAAAGCCATAAAGGTGATCCATGGACCTGATGATGTATGCACAGTGGCACAGAGAGGTGTAAATTCACTCCACGAAGGTGTCATGCTCTGACTGTCGTTGATTAGATATGTTCAAACGCCCTTGAACCAGTTCCCCTCCTTTCTCCCTGTCTGTGTGGGATGAGAGATGTGCTGGAGGTATTTTTACCATCAAGGATAGAAGTTCTGTTTGAACATGTGCAACAAAGATCAACCAGTTGTGTAGCTCCAGCCAACAACAACCCTTGTCTGAAGTGTTAGTATACAAGTATAGGGGAACTTAAAGTTGCTGACTATGTAATGTGTTTAAATAAGCTATAGTTATTTAAACACATTACATTGTCCTAACTGGTTTCATTTCATTTAGGATGTTGCCTTATAAGGCAGCTGCTTTTGAAGCCAGTAGACAGCAAGGTAGCTTGTGTTTCCTGTAGTTTAACTGGTTGTGTGTGGTGCTTCCAATGCCGAAGTTGTGGCCTCAATACCCAGGGGACACGCGTACTGATAAAATGTAGATCTTTAATGCACTGTAAAGGCCCTTTCACACCAAGAATGCTAGCTTGCTTCCACATCAGTGGATGATAATGTTAAGTTTATTGTTTGTGTGCTACAGTTTCACAGTCGTGAACATTGCTGCAGATGACTTACTGTGCTTTACATTTCACAAAGAGGAACCAGAGGAAAAACAGACATATTTGAAATTCATCCTGTAAAAGGAAACTCCGCTATGCTCTTAAATTTAGAAAGATTTTTAAATCTTTATAGTTATCATAGTTCTTGGTGTGAATTAGCCTTAAATTACATTGGATAAAATGTTCATATGCCAAATGCCTGTATGTAAATGTCAATTTTGGAACAGAGCTTGTGTTGTTCATGTTTTGGATATAAAGCTTTAAATCTCGTTGTATTTAATAAAATCAATGTGTTGTCATGTACTGTCTATATAATTACAACACAACAACTATATAGTAAGATAATTAGTAACATTATTACTAAATAAAACTAAATAACTTAAAACAAATAACTAAAAACAAATGCAAATTTAACACCGGTGATTTTTTTTTCACAACAGTGGTTGTGAATATGTAGCTATGTAACTACACAACTGTCAGTAATAAAATCTGAAAAAGAATCAGATACAAGTTTCTTTATCATGCAGCAATAGACTATATAACCAATACATTGACTGGCTTAAGTTGTAGCCACAGAAAGCTAAGCCTTTGGAGAATCTGATAATATAGCATTTAGCAATATTGTGTGCAGCTACTGCACGTGACAGGTTGTAAGAAAATAACTTCAGGCCCACTGCCACCCCAGTGCATCTGCTCACCACCCACCTGTTCCTCTTTTCTTTCTCTTTTTGTTTCCTTGTGGCAGTTGAGAGGTCAAAGTCGCAACAGGTGTGGAGTACAGGTGCTATCAGACGAACTTCCTCTCTGGGTGCTATCACCGGGCCCTACCTGATAGGGCAGTGGCCACGTGAATCCCACCTGCACAACCTCTCTTGCATGAAAGACAAGTCCACACAGGTAGGCACTTTTACCTGCTGTGTTTAAAACCCCCTTTACATTACTCTGTAACTTCAAAGCCTGTCTGTTCAGCTGTGTTTGCAAACGTTACCGGTATCATCATTCTGTTTTCAAGGCTTTTTTAATGTTTGCTGTGTACGCTTTATTTTGGCCTATGTATGTTGTTTCAAGGTGCTGTTAAGATTTATTTTTTTTCTGTCAGGTTTGTGGCCTGATAATGACCAAACGGATGTAGACACTCACTGTGAAAATATTCCTGGAGCTGCAATGCAGATTGGTTAAAATGGTTGTTAAGTTAAAAGAATAGTTGACCAAATACAAAAATTCTCCTATCAATAAAGGAATAGTTCACCCAAAATATTTTCCATTATTTACTCACCCTCATGACATTTCTAATCTATATGACTTTATGATTACGATATGATTTTTTTCTTCTGTGGACCACAAAAGATTTTTTTTTTAAATGTTTGGTTTTGTGTACACACAATGAAAGTCAATGGGTGCCAGTGTTGTTTGGTTACCTACGTATTTTAAAATATTTTCTTTTGTGTTCCTCAGAAGCAATTTCATACAAGTTTGGAAAAGCATGAGGTTGAATAAATAATAGGTGAACTATCCCTTTCTAACTAGCTCCTCCTTGTATACATATGGGATGAGGCATGAAACAATTTGATGCTTTGAAATAAACAAATAAACCAGAATTTGCACCACACATAGCATCTCTGTCAGCAACTGTAACACTACCCAGCTGCCCTAACCAAATTTGAAAATACTTTTTGACCCACTCAGCCAGGACTGCACAAGTGACGAGCAATGGGACATTTTGTCTGTCACTCAATTACTATTTCTGAACTGCTGCGCTGGGTAGCCCTGCCCACACTGAAATCTCATTGGTCTAAAATTTCACTCATAAATGTAGAGTAAATATTAAATATCTTCTGATTGGCCTAATCATGTCACATCACAAAGCAGTTTCACTCTTAGTGTGGACTGACAGGTTGTTTCTCACTGGAAAGGGTGTGAACCTTGTTTGACTGCAGAAACTGTAATAGTCTTTATTATTCAGTGACTAGTTTATTAACACTATGTGAAAATATAACATTAAGTTATGCCTTATCTATTCAACCTACGCTGAATTGTAATACTGGTTTCAGAATGAGCTGCCATCCACAGCTTATGGTTAAACTGCCGCTGAAAACATTTAAATGAACAGCCTACACAACAATAAAAGTCAAGAGTGACTTTATGATTGTGCAAAAGCAGAGGCTTTGTGAAATCTTTCATGTTCTCATTCATATTCATATCCGTTCTGATTATTTGACCCAAATTTGAATTTTAAAATTCATACTTGAACAAGGCCTGTATTCACATTCACACAAAGTCTTAATGTTATAGCTTTGTTATATCTTTAGAAAATGTTACAGACGGAAAAGTAAAATATCACCAGTTGCAGAATTGACCTGCTATGTTGGTACAGAGTTTCCACAGAAAAACAAATACCGGTTTGCTGAGTTTCTTGTTGCGCTTCGCAATTAAGCTATTCTTAATCCGTTCCAATAAGATTTATTTCTGTCTTTTCAGATTCTGTTTCTTCATTCTTTCTTTAATGAGTTTTAACTGGTATTTTTTATCAGTCAGAATTGTTAGTTTTAGCTGATTATTTATTAATTTATTACTCATGCACGATCGTACTTAGAACACAACGTTCCTCATGCTGGCCTGGTCTATGATCAGGTGCTGATTTACCCTCAAATGTCAGCAGGTGTGTCAGCCTAAACACAATCACCACAATCCCACAGTTCCACCCACCATCTGCTGCTACAGTGAAGGTAAGATTTGGCACCTACAGGAGTGCAGTATGTCGAAAGGTACCGACTCGGCCGTGCCTTTCATTGTGTGCTTCTGCATGCACTGAGTGTCATGTTCATTATTTAGAAAGACGAGATGTCACTGGAATGTCGTTGCTTGTGTTTACTGGCCGCTGCTGTTACCCAGAGTTGTTTAAAGACAAATACATTATGCATTTGTTTGTGTTTTTTTGTGTAAATAACTTTTGATAACTGGTTACTAATAGCAAAAATACATTCTGGGAAAGTGTCGGTATGTCTGCAGCGCTGTTGGAAAAACACGCAAAGTTATGTTTTAATGTTAAAAATTTTAAATTCACAAAACCTTAAGGGTGTAGTTCACCCAAAAATCAAATTTCTGCTCAAAATGAAAAATTTTGTTACAACTTGATCTCATGGGAAACATAACTATTTTAGGTGGGGATTTTGTATGAATTAGTTTAACATGAATTTTACAAAATCGTGCAGTTGTTAGAAATAAAGCAAGTTCGAAGGTCCACCCCTAACCCCACACCTTAACCTAACCATCACAGGGGGAAAATACAAATTAGCAATCGATTTGCTAAAATGTAAAATAGATACAAATTGCCATATAATTGTGTTGGGAGGAATGTTTCATCAGTGGCATGATGTGGCAGCTACCAATGAGAGTGCAGACACTGAAACTGTGATCTAGGACTGTAGTTAACTACTAACACTCAACAGTGTGGAGACTTGCCCATTACTCATTTCATATGCAGATAAGGTCCAGTCATAAAGCTGTGTAATTTCATATGCAAATCATACAATCATAACAGTGTTTTTTACATATACTTACAAGACTGTACAGAAGCAAAAACAGTCTGTTTATTTTAATAGTCAGAATAAGAATGGTCATGTTAATTTAAATTCAAATGGTTTTGGTGCAAGAAACCTTGACTAACTTTATAAGTAGGGGTGGAATATGTTGCTACAGAAGCGTAGAATGTGGACCCACTAACACATGCAGTGAGCAATGAGATGTCAAAGGTGGTCCATTTGGACTCGGGGGTCATGAGAGGAGCGGAGGAGTTAGTGTGTCACATGACCCAGAGCATCCTGTTTTCAGTGCTGCATGGCAACGGAGACTACAGCTCTCTGACACAGAGATACTATAAAGATACTAATTTTGTGCTTACTGCATGTCATTGCTGAATAATGGTGTGAAACTTCATACAAGGGTAAAAGGATTGCTTTGTAGATTCTTTGTGTAACAAGTAGGTTTATCTAGAACATTAAATAATTTGATTTGCTTGCTTAAGCCTGGGTGTTACCAGGACAGGACATCTCAAATCTCACATTTTATTCTTTTATTACTCACCGGTGTCGAAGAAATACAAATGACTCTCATTTTAACTTGTCTTTGAACTTTGATGTGTGCACAAATGCATTGCAGATTAGCGTAACGGCTCTGTTGGGATTCAGATTTTTTTTCCACTCCATTATTGAACAGTGTCTTAGGTTTAACCCCTCGTCATCTGCGTCAGACTGATTCAGAGCTGTTTTACTAGGCTGTGTCACAGTCAGATCAGGTGAACGGTAGTGACTTGGGGATGTTCCACTGTATGCACACTACACTACAAAAACAGCACATGCAAAAACATGCTATAATCATTTACTCATCCTAATGTGGGTTTAAAGAGCTTATAGTTGTGTTGTGTTTTTGACTTTATTTGGCTCATGCACAATATTCCAGGTATACTAAAGTTGTGTCATCTCTATGTGCGAGACAGTGAGGATTTGATATTTGCTGAAAACGTTCCCACCATCTCTGAAATCTCATTCACACTTTACATATTCTGTCTTAAAAGTTGCAAACCACAAATATTTGACGTTAACACTAGCGATGAGTTTTAACACGACAGAATATAGCTTTAATTAACTAACAAATACCTTTATTTACATTTCACTTTTCTTTAAATCAGCATATGGCTTCAGAAGATTTGAAATATAACACACAGGACATATGGACAGCTTTAACAGTGGTATTTCTTTCTTGTTGGAAGTTATGTGTTCTATTAAATGGAGAAGGCCATACGGGTTTGGCCCATGATCACTGCATGCTTTCATTGTATGAAAAGGAGCATAAATGTCATTTAAGATGAAGTCAGAATTTTAGTTTTTGGGATAGCTAATCCTTTAAAGAAGGAATACTTTAGAGAAAGAACTTGAATTACAGAAAGAATAAAGGACAGAAAATGCTTTCAAAGCCTCTGTATATTCCTTTGGCCTTCTAGTGTTGATCTGTTTCCAAAGGGCAGGCTTTGAAGTGTGACGTCTATCCGGCTGATGAATGCAGGGTTTCTCTATTTCACAGGGCCTGAATCCACCTCTGGCCACAGCAGCAGCTTCAGGCTCTCAAACAGAGTCTTTATACAATCCAAAGAACCCTTTCCATTTCTCCTGAAGTATGTATTTTCTGCTTTCAGAAGGTCAACCTATAAACAGTGAACATTTCCACAGTTTTTGTCATCCTACAATTTCCTTAAATCTACTTGAAAAGAGAATCGTAATTTGCTTCATCTTTTAACCATCTACAGGCACCACTAGCCTGCAAAGACTGTGTTGCTTTATGTGCCGTGGTTGCTTCTCCATGCTGCTTGACAGACAACATGACACAGAGTGTCATGACAACATCAAAGGGGCTCTGACACAGCATTTTTTTAATACTGTAGCAAAGGATAAACTTATCTTAACTTACTTGAAACAAACTTTTTAAGCTCTGGTACTTCATCAGGAAATGCAAATGAAGGCTTTCAAATAAGGACAAACAGGAAGATATTGTGGGACATTTCATTTATTTTTAGAATTTTCATTTGCATAATAAGCTACTTATCACACTGAGTTGTAAAATTTTAAAAACCTTATCCAAGAACACAGTAAAGTATAATGAGGTCATACGTCACAGCCACATGAGGCCGCAGATTTTCCTATAGTAACTGAATGTTGTTTTTTTTAAAGGAATGTTGGTGACTGTTTATTAAAACATACAGAAACTGTTTGCAGGAACAATGAGGACTTTGTGATATTGGTGTGAAATTGTGAGTCAGAAATACAATGCAGAAGAAGGTGATTTATTGGTGTGTGTGTGTGTTGGCTGTATACTGTATGTATGTATACATATATGTATACACACACAATAACTGTAGGACTGTTAAAGCATCTGCTATGACCAGTGTTTGTGTCATTATGCATAAACCATAGGACATCATTTGTTTGGATTTTGATAAGTTTTGTGCAATAAAGATTATAGACATTTAGTTAATATTTGTCTGCCAGTTATGTGTGAAGCATTTTTACATGCATCTAAAAATGTGCAGATGTGGGCAAAATGTTTTTGATCATTGTATAACGTCTCCCTGTGTTTTGTCAGGGTCTAACATTACCAGCATTGAGATTAAAAATGGAATGTGAAGTTAAAAATAGTTGAATTGTAAAAATGTTCCAAAAAAACTTACCATTGCATTCTGCTCCATTTGGTTGCAGCCCATTCAACTGTTTTGTACAAAAGAAGGCGTCTTATGTGGACGCTCGTTGAGAAATACAACCTGGTGTTGATGGACTTGACTCTAAACAGGGCTTTTTTAAGACTTTCCATAGACTTTCAGACAACCCACCATCCAGCCGATTATGAAACATGTAGTTTTGCAATTCCCTAGTATTAAAACTTAGTATTAATACTTAGTACTTAGTATTAATACTTTTCTCCTTTTTTTTTGCAAAGTGTTTTCTTGTATGTATAGGGTGTGGATTAGGGTTAGTCTGTAGTCATTATAATTAACTTTATATATAAACAATAGAAATCTATGGTGTGTTCTTTCTTTAGATGGTTACGTAAACCATATGTGTGGTGTGTGCGTATTTCAGACTCCTGGATGTTGGAGTGACGAAACAGAAGAGGAAAGAAGCACACACCAGCGCTCTGCGTCCTGGGGCAGTGCTGACCAGCTTAAAGAGGTACACACACACACACACACACCACTCTTACATACACACAGCAGGAAACACACTCGCTTTTAACAGTGAAACATAATATGTAGTGTGTCATATATTTGCAGTTGTATATTTTTCCCCTTGGGTTTGGAGAAGTAGAAAGTGCATTTGCACTAACAGCTATTAACAGAGATCTCACTGTCCTGAAAGTGATGAGCTGTGCACTTCTGCCTTTGCGATGATCTCATCCTGTGTGGTTCATGATACAGCCACTCATGTGAGCAGCCGGGGGGGGGGGCTGCACTATCTTTGCACTAGGCTGCCAGTCACGACAACCCATCCGACTCACCCTGCACCCGCTGCTATATATAACTTCCTGTGCAGCCTCAGACTTCCTGTGCTGCACAGCGTGTTATTGCTAGCGCTAGCCGCAGCAGAGTCAGCCTTATCATGGGCACTCTGCCCCACCCTGACGGTTCAGGGAAGAACGATAAGACTATCTCTTACTTTAACAACTAACTTCCCCTCAACAAGAAGCATTATCCCCCTCCACCCAATTTATATGTGTTCTATCGCCTCCATGCCTCAGAAACAATAGACGTGGGGAGTTCGGAGCAAGTAATATGTGAAAAAAGTCATGTTGCATGTCTCCTTTCACATCAGAGTCACGGCCTTGTCAGAATATTTGTTGATGATCACTGATGCATTTTTAGTTTAGCACTAGCAATGCAAAGATCACAGGTTTAATGTGCACAAACTTTGGAGAATAATGTCTGCTGTACAATCCCACCTGGTTTTACAAAAAGCTTGCTGTTGAATATTTCATTTCCTGTATGAACCCCCAGTCTAGCAGTATTTACTGTGACTGTAGCTCTATTTGTCAGCTGTAGCGCCTCAAAATTGTCTTTTTTGGCATCAGTTATTTATTGGGATAATGATCTGATGACATTAGACTTCTGTATTGTTAATTATTTATATCATATATACCAAATAATTTACTCAGCCTTATGTCAATTCAAACCCATATGACTGTCTTCTGAATTTTGAATCTTGAATTCTGTGGATCACAAAAGGAGGAGTTCAGAAGAAAGTTCTGGAATTTTGCATACAACGACAGTGACAAGGGACTGGGGTTCTCAAGCTCAAAGTAGTCCAAACAGCTTAGAAATAAGCCAAAATTGTAATTGTTATTTGCTAAAAATATACCCCTCTGCAATAGTTCTCAATTTTAGTATCGCATTTCTGCTTTAATCTTGGAGCCTCCATTACAAGAGCACCAATGGTGCAAGATGTCTTGATGTGCTGTATTTGAAGCAAAATTCAATGAGAAATAAATATTTTTCTTTAAGGGAAGAAAGTCAAATGGGTTTAGAAAGACATGAGGGGCTTTGGGTGACCCATTCCCTTAATATCAGTTTTTATCCATAAAAACAGAGTAACCCTGTTTGAAGCCACCAGTTTTGACTGGTCCATATTCATATTCTCACAGTTGTTGAAACTTTTAGGATTATATCGCAATGAGCCTATTCTACAAACCCTGAATGATCTCAGAATTTATCATTTTGGAGATTTTACAAGAATGGGCTGTGTAAGTTATTTTTTTTACCTACATATGGGAAGTTCATGTCCTCAGTTTAAACATTTTTATCCAGGTTCACACAAGTGCTTCCCCTTAGTGGTTTATAACTTCTTACACCTCTTAAGTGGATTAAGGTCATGTATATTGACTTACTTACCAGGGCTTTACAAAAGAGCACATTCAGGATTTCCCCTTTTCCCCTGCTGAGCCTATACTGTGTTTATTTTAGCGCTGACACCTCCACTAAACATCTCATTTCTCCCACTTTGATTATTATACCAAAATTTTGTTTAATGTTTGTTGCTATCTTAAGGAAAGGAAGTATAAGTCTTTTGCAACAAATTTGCATGTCAACATGCAGTTTGTAGATTGGCATCTCTAATCTATAGCAAACAGAGGTGGACGGAAATGGTGCCTCCTCTTCTGAGGTGTGGTGCTGGCTGCAGTTTAATGTTCAGTTATGTCATGAAGACAAAATATCCATGTGAAGAAAGAGCCTTTAACCAATTGTATCATCTGAATGTCTGGACTTGTTCCTGTTCCATATGTACAGTCAATAAACCCTGTAATCGGCCACAAACAAACCTCTCAAGTAAGCCTATCGGTGAACCCTGAGAGCTCTAGCAGAAGCTGTGTTAAATATTAATTTCCCTTTTTTGTTGATATGCATTTTAAGTATAGAGTGCCCATATATACAGTAGTTCTACTGTGCTATGGGCAACAAATCTTGATATAACTGGAAATACATATTACTTTTAAATGTATGTAAGTGTGTTATAATAAAAAAACTTCTGAAAGGGTGAGCTTTTTAACATGGTTTCTTGTTTTGTAATGACTCCTTGTGGTCATGTTGAGTTACAGCAAGCGTAAGGTGAAGGCCTTTATCATTTGATTTGATTGCTAGGTCTCAGCCCAAATTCAGTTCTATGACTTCTCTAGGACCTGTCACTTAATTTTCACATGATATTATTTGGTTTTGTACCACAGAACATTTATATTATCAATACTACTGTGAGAAGCTAGTACTGGCAACTTTTACCATTGTTGCTAGGTAACAGCTCTTGTTCCAAAACAAAGTGGGTTGCTATATAAGGTAGTATTGTAACCAAAGTGAAATCTTCTAATTTACTAGTTAATTCATGCATATTAGCATGTTGCAAAGTTATAACTCTACCAACTGAGCTACAGGAACACTGTAAGCTAATTAAAACATAGCACACACACATATTGGGTAAAAGAGTCCACCTAATTGAGCTCATTACACACCGTCCATTCATGAGCTTGTTGCAATGCATGTGATTGTATTCTCTTCAAGATATACTGTGATACTGCCTTAGTTTGGTTTTTAGAAGCCAGCATAATGTTCCTGCATTTGTACCTGTTTGTACAAGTTTTAGAAAGGCCTGCTTTAAAACCATTGTTATCTTTTTCCCAACATTTTAAATGATCCAGTCATTATGGGTGTGGTTGTAAGCTTGCACCAGCTTGAACCATCATAGAAAATGCATGCTGGTCCAAGCTGATCTTTCCAGCAAAGCAATCATCACTGTAGATACTCTGATAAATACACATCTATGCTGCCTTCTCAGTCTGTCATTTTGTGTTTGACAGATCGCTAAACTCAGGCTCCAGCTGCAGCGCAGCAAACAGGGCGGAGGCCGGCAGTGTAAAGACAGTAAAGAGCATTTGTCCCCTCTCTACTGCTGTCCCAGCAGCACCAACACTGCCTCTACCATCAGCACAGCCAGCCAAGCGCCGGTCTGCACACACACATAATATTATTGTATTTAGCAGTGATACAGCACAAATCATGTTTACTGAGATATGAACGTCTCCTCTGGCAGTCCATGTCGAAGTCAGCACAGATGCCACTGTCCAACATCACAGTGCCAAAGCCCTCCATCTCCAGAGTCCCCAGCAGCATGGAGGGCATCAACCATGAGCTGGAGAAGGTCTTCATCAAAGACAATGGTGAAAAAGAGGAGCTGAAGGTACATACGCATTGAAATATGCTCCAGAAGGCAGACAAAACTCACCAGCCATTCTCAGGATGATAAAAATTTAACATTAAAGCTGCAAACTTTGGTTAAAAATAAACATATAAGTACATACAAGTACATAACAGACCAGTGTTCAAAACGGTTTCCTTTTGTTACACCAATTCACAACAGTAAGTTTATAATAATAATTTATCATTTGAGCTGTCAGGCCCAAATTCCATGGAAATGTCAGTTTGGCTTTATTTGAAGTTAAAGAAAAGTATGTAAAGTAACCTGCAATTTTATGTTTCAAACAGAGATGGCGATAGAGAGGCAAAAGTATGCGAATTGCAGCTTTAAGCTTAGTGTCATCATTATATTTTTAAACTATATACTTTTACTGTATTTTATTTTAGATGCATTAGACTTAAGGAAGCATGAGTCTTTTGTTAGAATGCTAACGTAGCATGATTCTAAAAGACTATTTGATTGGCTCTCAGGCGCTGGAGGTTCCTGATGGGCGGAGGGCTCCATTTCCTCCACAGCGGTGCAGCAGCAGTCGCGGTGTGGACACACAGACGCCATCAGTACCAGGACGCTCCAGCAGCTGCTCCAGCCTGTCGCCCTGCCCCTCGCCTGCATGCCCACCCCGTTCCCACGACGGTAGCCCTTACTCCACTGACGAGATGCTGGATGACAGAGACAAAGGTCACAACTACAGATTACACACAGACACACACATCATATTGGGCTTCTTGAGTATTTGGGTTTGTTCTCATTAAACTTGTTTATTACAAAGGCTGCTGGCTCACACTCCTATGCAAGTTGAGAACAATTTATAAATCTGGCAAAAACAGCATGACTTTTTACCTCAAATATTCAGAAATGTATCTATTCCAATTCAGCTGCCTCATGTTGTTATATTTTCCAGAGTAAAAGTTGAGACATGTCATTGATACATTCAAGGAATGTATCAAAGGTTGGGAACTAAGGACTTCTTAAGAACTTCAGAAATATAGAAACAAAAACATTTCCATTATCATCAGAACAATGTTCTAAGATATTCTTGCACAACCATAATATTATATATTATAGTAATAATTTCTAAGCATAATAAGAAATTATTCCTCATGATGATCCCAGCCTGTATGATTTTCTTTGTTTCATGGAAGTCAAAAAATATTTTGCTGAATATCAAAGCCGCTCTACAACAAAAGTAGACTACTGTAGTTACTACTAATGATTACTGGCTGTCAAGCTACAAAAAGCAACAAAAAGCAAGTATAATGTAAATGCATGCAACTTGTGGGCTATATTTCTGGTCCTCTGAAGTCATACAATAGCCCTGTCTGAGTTCTTTCTTCATTTCATGTGAGGGTGAGCAAATGATGAATTTTCATTTATGTGTGAACTATTCCTTTAACTTTTTATAACTTTTTTCAACTAAATAACACTCGGTCTGTGAGATACTACAGTAGTGATGTCAAATCATGAAAACCCTAACTGTTTCTGAGGTCTGGTGTGGACCAAAAGTGTAATTCCAATTTCTTCATGCAGATAGCCGCAGCAGTTCTCCTCTGCCCAAGTTTGCATCATCTCCAAAACCCAACAACAGCTACATGTTTAAACGAGAGCCACCAGAGGGCTGTGAGAAGATTAAAGTTTTTGAGGAAATGACGTGAGTAGAATTTCTCCCTCTAGCACATTTCATATGACTATTCTGTGTTCATGACCACTCTGTTTGCCACCGAGTAATGCATTGCACTCATCTTGGTCTTGAATGGCAAGAATGACAAATAAACCAGAATAAACTAGCCATATAAACTGTTATGGGAACATCTCCTTGGTGACTTATTTTATTGGAGTGCCAAAATGGGAGAGAGCACTTGAAATTGCCTGTAGGTCTCCTGTGATGGACTGGGCAGGGTGTTTCCTTGCCTGTGGCATGAAATATGCTGGCATAGGCTCCAGGACACCTCACAACCCTGCATAGGATAAGCATAATTTTTTATTGCATACAGTTTTACGTAATATATTTTAAAACAGTAGCATGCAGCATACAGTGTAGTATGTAGTATTCAGAACATAAGTACTGTTTCTCTCTCTTTCTCAGGTCCAGACAATCAGCTACCGTCCCACTCTTCTCCTGCCCTGACAAAAACAAAGTTAATTTCATCCCCACGGGTTCTGCATTCTGCCCCGTCAAGCTTCCCGGCTCCCTGCTCCAGCATTCCAGCTCTCAGCAGGAGGATGAGGAGAAACAAGAGGCCGGCCCCAGCTCATGCCCTCTCGCCACCCACCATCACCACATGCCCACTCAGGTCTCCACCAGCACGAGCACAGATGACCCTCCAGAATCACTCACCATTTCACCCTCCCAACAGCAGGAGGCACTCTCGGAATCACCTTCTCAGCCTCAGAACTTTGAAGTCAGCTAAATGTGCAGAGCTGGTCTCTGTCGCACCCTGCCACTCCGCCTCCATCACAGGCTGTGTAGAGGACCATTTCCTGCTCCCCCAATCCCCCCTTCTCTCTAATGGACCCCACCTTTGTGCTGAACCTTTACTATCTGCATGGCATAGCAACTGTGGCCCAAACAACAAATCACCAATATGTTCAGAGCAAATGTTTCAAAGTGCTGGTAAATTCTGCAGAAGGGTTAGCGTATATGGCAATGCCACACTGTGTGTTTTGGCAGGAAAAGCGTCAGAACAGCTGGATGGAATGATGCATTATGGGAAAAGGCTCCATGGACCTTTAGAATATGCAAATCTAAAATCAAAATGGCTTCACTGTTATCTTAAACGAAACAAAGAATGGAGTGAGCTTTAAAGAGTCCGAATTCTTATACCGAATTCTTATTTATTAAATTTGCCTATTAGTAAGTTAAATCACATTCCAGATATTCCTGTTTTGCTTTTATAGTGTCATATATACAGATGTGGATGCGTTTGCAGGTACGTTTTCATTTGATTCAACATCGATCCCGAGCATTTCGCACAGCTGTTTTCAAATGCAGCTTTGCTTTCTTGTGTGCTTAAAATTTAAGCAAAGTGGCTTTTGTATGAGCACTATAATCAGACAGCGCAGTGAGTGTTTCCTTCAAACACACAGTTGATTTATGAGGAAAAACAGTTTAAAGCTTTAAGGAAGGTTTTAGTAGCGTCAGGGGCATGCATTTGAAACTGATAGTATGTTTAACATTAAATGTGCCGTGTTGTCTTTCAACATTCACAGTATGAATAAGCTCTATCAATATATCTATATATGAAAAATCTATATATAAAGAAAAAAGCTTGTTTGAATTTAAAACTGTGTATTGCTGTGTTATGTACATTATAAGGTGAGCTGTACTCCACAGGTTTGTTTACACTCTATCCAGGTTTCCTACCTTCTGACAATATCGCAGAAAGAGAACAAAATATTAAAAATCACAAAAGTAATTTTTTTTTCCCACATTTGTGGCACAGTGTCCACCTATGGCCTCGTTTCAGGTGTGTCACTAGGTGTTTAAACTCAGGTAATTTGGAATGTACATCCCAACATTCAGATTTGACTCTTCATTCAGCACTTTTCACTGTTCAATTCAGTCATTTCCTGCATTTCACAACAGCATTTACCTGTAGAGGCGGTTTCTGGAGTTTATGAGATTGGCAGTAGGCAGGATGGCTACCTGGTGTACTGCGGCCACTGGCTGGAAGCTGCTGTCAGGTGTAGTTTTGCAGCTCAGCAGGTGGATGGTTTGAATTTCATGACATTTTGTGTTGGGTGTGTGGTCTGGAAACAGAGAGTTTGATCGAGTCTGACACCGTGTGTTGCAAATATTAGACAGACTGTACAGCCCTTTATAAACCAGATAAATCCCCTTCTATAACAAAAATATTTGCTCATTTGGAAAAAAACTACATTCCAGAACACAGGTTGAAACGTTTCAGAATGTTCCAAATTTACATTCAGGCATTACACTGGACAGGGGCCTGATCACTATTCCAAAATAAAAGCATGGATGTCATAAAGAATTGTCCATGTCATATTTCACCCCAAAAGCAAATTATTTTTATCGGTTTAGAAATTTTTTATTAAATTTTAAAATCATTCAACAAGTAGTCATTTATAAAACACATACAAAAATTAGTTTATTTTTATGCATTTTTGTCATTTTGGTTCTGGGGTGATCAAGGTATGATGTTTAAGCAAAAGTCCCTGATCTTACCTTATTTACAAGATACATTTCAGTTGTGGAATTACAAGCCTCGTATTTTAATGAGTTTATTCTTAAATGTTTTCAGTTAAAGAACAAACATTTGTTTGTCGGGGTGTCTAACCTATTCACTTTACAGTACGTTTATGAAGTTGCACATTTAATAAACAAAGTTACAGGCATGCATGATCTATCAGAGAAGGGTTTTCTCATCTTAAGGCAAAATTTGTATATTAACATTGTCAAACAATAATGTGTTGTGCTGTTGAAGTGAACCCAAACAATAATGTATCCATCACATACAGTAAGATCAGACACCCTCCTAATATTTAATTTTCAATAAAAAGTAAGGCTCTTAAAAGTAAGAATGCAATTTTCTGTGCTGCACCTTATAAAAAAAACACATAAATAGACAGTTTACATAAAGATTCAAACAACTATTATTTTGGTAAGATAGTGTGCATTTGCAATAATAGTACTGTTTCGTTAGGAAGAACATCAACAAAAAAGCAACAATTTGGTTAGTATAAGCTTGAATAGACCATTTCAACTCCATTTCATACATCTTTGACTCTGAAGCCAAATCAGCACACAACCTGTTGATAAAGCCATCCATTAATATTTCAACCAGCACTGGTGATTTAACCAGAGCACTTTGCTGGCACAATGTAGGCAAGCCATCTGTGGAAACTGAGCTTGTAGTTCAGGTGAATTTGTCAGACTGACATGCTGTCTGTTCACACAATGGCAATAAATAATTTTGTTGTTGTGACTGCAAATCAGTGTATGATATGTGTGTGAATGGAGATGATGGGCATAGTATTGGATTTTGAAGAGGAAAAACTCAAAAGAAAACTCAAACTCAAGAAAATTATTTGTAAAAACCGTATAGCCTTTATTTGTTTCTTGCAGCCTTGCTCTTTAGTGTATACTGTAGGCTGCTGAGCTAGCATACAGTTCTGCCCCGTCCACTGTCCATGTCTGGTGACTGTTTTCAGCTGACAATATCAAAAGTCACACATTCTTTAACATTCAGCCCCAGGTGGCCACTTATTTGAGTAATAAAAATCTTAATTAAATCTGTAATTTAAATAAAATACTCAGCTGAATTCAAATCTGGATTCCTTGACATCTTTCCTTGGATAGTCACTTCCTACTTTTAGTTGACACCCAACCTAAAATCTCCTAAAAGGATATAGAAAAATTTTTGACACAATAACCTTAAGCCTCATTTTCTCACTTTCATATTGTTTCAACCCACAATTTCAGCGCCAGTTAAATGGGTCATAATATAGCCGATGATGAATGCTAATTATATTAGTAAGTCTTGTAAAGAAGAAGAAACAGAAATTGCTGGTGCAAATAAGGGTTACAGTGAAGAGCAAGAATCAGTTCACCTGTTTCCCACACTGAACTTTTATATGGCTTTAATAAACTTACAGTATAGATTTCTGTAATGATGCCGACTACTGTAATGATGTGTTTTATGATGAGTGGAGTTGAACTGAGTGGAAAACAGTAGCATTTGCGTATTACATCACATCTTTAATGTGCCACAAAAAAGTTTTGTTTTAAGTGAACTGTCCTTTAGAGGAACAAACCACTAATAAACAATTTCTGAGATCTAAAAATAAAACTGAACAAGCCCTGAGGGGTTTCAAAGATAATCACAACTTCTGGACCTGTTGGACTGTAAAGGACACATAAAGGGTACAATATATACTTACCAAATCTTATGTACTTAGTCAGTAACAAGTAGGGCCTATACATATTTACAATATCCTAACTAACAAAATTCCCTTTATATACAGAGACTTAATTGTGTAGTAAACATTTTAATCATATACAATTACCAAATAAAATGATTTTTAATTTTGCACAAATTCTATAAACTCAATAATGACCAATAATGACGTGCATACGGCAGAGGGCGCTATTTCACCTCAACCAAAATGACTGAAAGACCTAGGATATTTTTACAAGGTTTTGATGAGCAAGGTGCTGAATCAGTGCAAGGACATTGTTAACAAAGATGCTGTGTTAGTGTATATTGAATCTGGTTCTGTCATCTTATAATTGCTGTATTGATTGTGTAGGAGTCCTATGTGATGTCTGGCTTAGAGGTTTTACCATTGAGTGCAGTTTTAGGATGAACCGGTGCTGAATAGAAGTGAAATTCAGCTGACCTTACATTTATGCTGCAGATGCTACAGTCAGGGTTATTTATGCTGCTGATATATTCAGCAAACATTCACCACTAACAAACTACATAGACAACACCAGCAAACAATGTGGGTATGTATAGTGTAGACTTGCAACTTTAGACTTGTAATTTTTTCTCGCCATTATTTCTCTTTTGGTGAGGCTGCAAAACACTGTTAGGCTTTTAAAATTTATTGCAGACACAACTTGACCTCACTCATATGGAAAATATTTCTGAATCATATGACAAGATATCCAAACAGATTTGTCTGAGGGCTTTTATTTGATGTGCGCTATCTGATGCATCACAGTCTTTATTTAATCTGGAATACTTGCAACAACAAAAACATTATGATGCTAGAACATTACCATAATGAGACATTAGGCTGCCAGCATGCGCAGGTCTGCAGACACATTATGTTTGGTATTTCATGTTGTACAGGGAGTTAATAAATGTGACCCTAGTAAGACCAGAAGAGTTACTTATATGTCTTTTTTGATGCCACATCGTTTTGCTTAGCATTCATACCTGAATCATAACTTCATTTAATATTCCCTTTTATTGTAATCTGATTTCAAGAGAAAAAAAGAACATTTATGAATGTTTGACCTGTAAAACACAACTACAGATTGAAAACCACACAGCCGCATAATTATAACATGAATTTCATCATTATACAACCAGATGCCCTCTTTTAAAAGGGGTCTGCTACAAGGAAATGATCGCTGTTCCCTCTCTAATCCAGTTTCCATACAGAAAACTGGTAAACAGACCTGCCACTGGTATTCTGGTAAAGTCTCATTGGGGATCATTAATACAGTAGGGTACATAAACACCCCTATGAAAACTATTTATTCTGTTTAATTCCTCTGCTTAATGTTAACATAAATAAATCTGACCTACTTACAATAAGTCCTACTTACAGTATGACAATAATAAATGTTTTGAATGTTGTAATATTTATAAATCTGTCACTACTTGTAGGGCTCTTCAAACACATGGGCTGAATTTTGACCTCTGTTGCTAAAACAGTTAGACTGTCTGAATTATTTTTCATGTTCAGAGTCACAAACTATAGGTTTCTCTTTTTGTCTTGGTCCAACTTGCCTGGAACATTTATAGCTCAATAACTGTGTTGGGAAGAAGCCTGCTTGGGAAGAATAGTACTAGGAAATTTTAGATCCTTCTTCCCAAATCCATGTATTAAAAATAACAGAAGGCAAAAGAAAAGGCAAATGGAGTCAGATGACAAGTATTCTCAAAGGTATTGTAAGGAGAACACATCAGGCTGGTAGTGTATGAGTGCTGAAAGGTCAGAGTGACCCCATAGAGAGGATTAGCATTAGAAATTCTTCCCCACTCACAGACCTCTCTTACAAGGATACTCCACCATCAGACAGGATTACTCATACATGTCTAGGAGCAAAAGCAAATATGGTTGTTGCATGAATTCCTTCTGGCAGGTTAGAGTCCACACTGGCCAGCATTAATCCAATAGTATTCACTTTCCAGGTGAGTTTCTCTGCCTTGTCAGCCAATTTACATCTGCATAATCCATAAACCTCTTAACCCAATTATGTATCATCATGACATCTCACATTGCATTGTGTACTGGACGGACAGCACTAAAGATAACAGCCCAAGGACATGATTCATAGTGTTTATATATGCATATATGCACCGTACATCTTGTATATCTCTTGTATGTTTTACAGGTTAGGCAAAAATTTACAGTCAAATATTGCCTATATTTCTAAATATTTAAGAACTTATTTTGCATAGTATCAAGTTGTATTTTATAAAGTATATTTTTGTTTAATCTTGCCTCATGTAATGTTATAATAATATAATCTTTATACTGAACATAAAGGAACAGATCTGGGCCACATGTCTTTTATCCTTAAGAATAAACAAGTGAACTATCTGTGGCTGCATGTGGATGCCAGCTAAGTTCATTAGCAATTTTGATTTCCCTGTTGAATCTGAGTCAGTGGAGTAAATATTTAACGCGAGACATATTTGACGCGTTCTATCCAGCATCATCACCCCCAGCGCGTCTCTATGGTAACACCTGGCCCAGTGGGTCAGGTGTGTAACCATGGAGACGGGCTGGCTGTGAGGAGGCTGGATCAGCAGCCGCAGCCGCTCTCGAGTCAGTCGCTCTGTAGCGCTCATATGTGCATGCAAGAACCGTCCAAGCACAGGCACTCGCTCATAAAACAAACCTAAACAATGACATTATTTGCAACGATACGACAGAATCATACCCTCATCTGACAACGTTGAACATTTCCGTGCTTCTTCTGCTCGCTGTTTGCCGGTAAGTGTTTCTCATATAGCCGCAATTACAGATCATATAGATGCGTTGAAATGTTAATAGGGCAAAGCTGCAATTTCAAAAGCGACTGATGCAGCATTCTCATCTACCATGCATGCATGCAATGTAATATTTTGTGCTAACTAAATTGGGAAAGGACACATATTGTGTGCATTGCATAAATATTGCAAAACCTTGCAAAACCTAAATCTTGCTGGATTTATTTCTTGGTGCTGCCTTGGATCTGTTTACAATGTCTCTGCTGCATGCATTTCAGAATATTTTTGTTTTTATTTGACTTTTTCTAAAATAGCCCATTTAAGTTTGAATAATATTTCTTATTTTTATTGCCCAGCACTGCATTCCCAAGTGGAGCTTGAGAAGAAAAAGTGAATGTTGCCCCAAATGACAACACATTGATGTAAAGCTGTCAAATATCAGTCAATATATTTCAGTTTTACACAGTGCTTTCTGTGAATGTATTGGAACTGGCAACCTCTAGATAAGTACTTATCTGTCAAATGTCATAGCTGAATATTTATATTAAATTATAAATAGTCATTTATAAACAGAATTTCTGTATGGATATTTCAGAATCTAAATCACTTGTGTTTCTCTGTGGCTAGTATTTAACATCTGTTTAAGTGAGAAATGTAATTGATTTGCTGAGGGTCCGTTAAGTGTTCAATGTGTAAAACTCAATAGACAGCTAATCAGCTCAACCTGTGGTTTAAGCTGTCTGTATATATGATTGGATCAGTGATACACTTTGTTCGGTGATACTGTTAAATCCATCAGGTGTTTGAAGGCCATAAGGGGCCAGAGAAGGGGCGGTTACACCTTTCACTGATTTCAGTACACTATTTATTTTCACGGAGCTATGGGATTTATAGGTTTGTTCACAGATGCCAGACTGTTTGGTGCCTACGTGTTGATGTTAGGTCAAAGGCAATATTAAGTTTAATGGCTTGCCTTTAGCAAGAAATGCTAAGCATTCCCAGTAAATGGGCTCACTAGAGCTGTATGGCACTCTGATGCTCAGATAATATAGCTGTATACTGGGAGCTTACCAGCTGTTCTTCTAGGAAGAAGACTGAAGATTTTATTTTTTTTTTTACCTGTAGGTTGTAGGTTTTACAGTGAAAAATAAACCATTTAATATCAGTATCATCCAGTGCGGAGGAACTCAGATTCTTATGCCAGGTTTGTTTTTTTTTAATTGGGCTTGGAAACGAGCTGAAAGTATCCTGTCATAAATCGTTTTTTTTTAAATTGAATTTAGTTCAAGGCAGCGCTGATTAGATTTTGTGGTAATTTTTGAAGCTGTATTTTTCTGGAATTGTATTTGGCAGCTATTCTGCAAAGTGTTATTCTGTTCCTGTCAATGGGCTGTTCAGATACTGTTAATGTTTGCGAGTGCATGTTGTCCATGTTAAGCAAATGCTATGAATAGTGTGAAGATCTTCCACCTGCAATTTAAGTGTGAAATCTCTGGCTTCTTGGAACTGCTAGTTATTTACAAGTTCCTCACATAAGATATTAAATAGCTCATTGTCAGAAATCTTTCATAATTTTCGTAAAACAACAATTTAAAGAGAATTTTGCTGAGAAAGCTACAATAATTATACTGTAACCAAATTTGACATAAATAATAATTCAAACAATGTGCTAAATGGCAGGTCATTTAAAAATGTGGCAGATTTAATTTAATTACTCAGGACATTATTGTGAAAAGTGGGTGTTACAAACCAGAACAGGATCAGGTGGTTGTAGGGGAGGGTCGGATTAAAATGTAAGAAGGACAGCTGATATCACCTGGACAGGATAGCCATTGCAGTGGCAGAACATAGGATAACATTTTGAATAGCTTATGAAATAAACCTTAAAAAAATCAGGAAAACGTGCATAGATGACTGGTGCACAATAAGACAATAAGGTACAAGCACATTACAAAACTAAAAAGTAAGTAAGTTTCATTGACTTTATTCATTTTGATTTACAGTGAGGCATTGGCCAAGTATCACATCTGAATATTTGTTTTGAGTATGTTTATATATACTGTTGACTTGAAGTCAACCTAAGTTGACCATTGTGATTTAGTTTCTTCAAAACTAAACTCCTTTATCATGTTGTATTTATGCACACATACATGTATGCATACCTCAAGGACCCTTAGGAAGTCTTTAGATGAAGGATTTGACTGCCTTACTGTGCAAGGTAAATGTGTCCTCATCTTTCTCCAGTAACTGAAGCATTATAACACTGGGATTAAACTCGCAATCACAGGACACACTAAAAATGCAGCTACTATGTGGTCGGTTGCACTCTTGGATGTTAAGTGCTGCCTCTCACTTTTTTGGGCTACATCCCTCTCTACCTTGTCTTTCTCAAGCTTATGGACTTTTAGGTACATTAATATTTAGTGTTGTGTAAAACATGGCAAGAGAGAGGGTGTAAATAAGTGTGTGAGGGTCTGGAAATCAGTGTGAATCTGCTGTGCTCCAAGATGAATCAACGTTTCACCACTCAAACCCTAAGATCCCACTTACCCAGGAGAATTCACTCCATCTCTTACTGTGAAACCAAGAAAGAAGAGGAAAAATGAAATGAAGAGAGGGACAAGGGAGGGAAGAAATGACTTTGCTTAGCATGATGATATTGTTCTTTTGCAGGTAGAAACAGAACAACTACAACTACAAAGTAAAAAAATAACTAAGTGATGAGCATTTTGTTATTTGGTTTCTGTTTTGTTTGGTGTTCTTATCAGAACAACAATATGTGGTTACTTTGGTGTTCTGAAGGGTTGCTAGGATAATGCTATGTGGTTGGTAGGGAGTGTTGCTAGGCAGTTGTCAGTCCAAAAATTAAAAAAGTGAGTGATTTGGAAAAGAAAACAAACAAGACAGCAGGAATTGTATTGGACTAAAAAACATGAACGCTACGTTTTCCAAGTTAATCTTGTTCCTATAACTCAACTGGTAGAGCAATGCGTTAGAAGTGCAAAGGTTGTGGGTTCGATTCCAAGGGAACACACATATTGATAAAATGTGTAACTTGAATGAACTGTAAGTCACTTTGGATAAAAGCATCGGCTAAATGCATAAATGTCTTCAGTTTGTCCTAACCATGCTATAACTTAAGTCCTGCTTAAAATGAAATCTCATTGTTCTATATTCCTGCTCCACATAGCTGTAAAGTAATCCAACTAAAGTCAGACATGGAATATTCTACTGACACAATAGAAAATTAAAACGTACAGTTACAGTAAAACAACCTCCCACATATTGTATAAAGAAACACTTCTTTTTTATGGCTTATTTTTGCTCCTCATAAAAAGACATTTTCGTTTGTGCTTTATTAACTTGAGAAGCTACTGCACTAAAAGACCATCAGAAAGCACATTAAATTATTGTCATGGCAACCAGATGCATTGTAAGCTGGTTTGTCTGCAAATTAACTTTTTAAGACTTTTCCTTCTCTTTAAATCAAATGATTCCAGAGATTACAGCTAGAAGGACATTGAAGACATTTCATTTCAAGATAAGTGAATGAACCAAACAACTGAAACCAGGATGTATTTAAATTTTGTTAAGGGTTTTTGGGACACATCTGTGAAAGCAGGGTTGTCCTTGGTAAACAGGACATCTGGTCACCTTACTTAAAACTGAATGTTTATTATTAACTGTGTACATTTTGTCAAATGACACAATGTTAACATTACATCACACCCATTTTAATAGCTCTCTCTTTTTCTTTCTCATTCTCTCTCACCAATGTAGTTGGCATTACAGGACATAAAGTGGTCCTCACTGTTTGACAGACTCCAGATTCTTATATAAAATATAATCATGTTGTTTATATTTTATTATTAGAATATTATTAGTATAATTACTGTGTCTATGAGCAGTTCATACTAATATAGATACTAAGTGTGTGTGTATGGTCCTGGTATTCACTATGTTATAGTGTAAGTATAGTAAGTATGTAAGTTACTAAGTATAGTAATACCAATACATTTTGACCTTATAAAGACCTTTTTGGGTTCCCATGAGGAAGAAAGCCAATAAATCATACAGAATAATCCATTCTGAAAATCTAAAATATGAGAAAGTTCTCTGCGATGGTTAGGTTTGGGGGTAGGGTTAGTGCAGGGAGATAGAATTTACAGTTTGTACAGTATAAAAACCATTACACGTATGGGATGTCCTTGTTAAACATGAAAACCCATGGGTGTGTGAGCGTGACTGTAGCATTACTCATGCCGTGACACAGCACAGCGCGTGCAGTGACAGAAACCCCACAGGCATATTCATACACCCTCCTCATCTCTCTTCTCTCACCCTCAAGTGCCATATACAAGAGACTCGACATATAATCACTGGCAATTCGTGACTTTGAACAGGAAATATCCCTTCAATGATGCCAAAATATATGGCAGTGAGAAAAGAGTGGCAACAGAAAATCAGGTGTGCGCTGGTGTGTTTAAATAGCTAAATGTTTCTAGCTACAATGCCAACAACACTGTCAAATCTAACAGCATATTCTTTTTTTAAAAAAAATCTATTTTTTCCTCAACCAGTTGACTGATTAATAACTGTAATTATTTACATACACTGCCCAGAAATTGACAAGGCCAGAAACAATTACGATTCTAGACTCTGTTAACTGTAATTTGTTTAATTTGTCATTTGCTTACTCATGAGTCCTGTACTGACTTTGACAGCAGAATAAATGTCATCGGTCATGACCTGACTCACTGGCCATACAGCGCCTTAACTAAGTGTCTAATATGATCTTTGTATCTCCAATGACTACAAAAAAGTGTCTGGGTTTTAAACCAAGAGGAGCCCAAACGGCTGAGAATTTTGTCAACGTCACCCAAAAGAGGTCATATAATTCATCTAATCTCCCCAAACCATAAAAAGAACCATAAGATAATGTGTTAAGCACAGGCCCAAATTAAGACATCCCTCTGTGGAGAAGTGGGTTAACCAGGCAGTGATCAATGGGCTGTCCTGTTTTCTTTGGTGACTAATGACAACCCTTCACTTCTCTGGAGTTTGGACTCTTGCCTCAGAGAGACTGATCAAGTGTGCCTGGGGAGGGTCATTATGACGTTTACTTCATAGGAAAACTACTTCTCTTGAAGAACCCAGTTCTGTTAAAGTCTGCACAATTGTAAAAGCACCGTTCTGAAATACCAACTTACTCCAACATGAACTTAAATGCTGGTTTAGTGACCTTTATGTCAGAAAATACTGAACACCCATTACAGAAAATACACAAGGTAAAGATAGTGTCTGGAGTAGATTTGCAATATAACAAAAAGGTGTTGGTCATCTGAAACCAAAATTAGATGTTTCCATTGTTGACCATAATGGAATTGATCTGATTTTAGGGTTGAAGTGTGTTTTGTGTCAGTCTTGTCAGACTGATTTGTTGAGACAATTTTTTGTGTTGAGGATATTACAGGCCCATGACATTTGTGGTTCATGTTTCAAGATAAGTCACTTTAAAACACCAGTGTGGGCTCAACTTCTCTGCCTCAAGATTGTCTTCTGTACAAACAGATTGGGCACTGGGTCTGCGTGTAAAAGGGTTTTTTTATGATTCAAGTTGTCCAACAACCCAAAAGGTTCCCACTCTACTAGGCCTTGTCTGAAGACCATAAATAAACAGGAGCCTTTTTATCTGTCACAGGTTGACCCCAAAAATGATGTGCTTTGTCTGTGAAGCATGGGTCATCATGGTTGATGTCTTTCGGGCTGGATCACCTCAGAGCTGTTAATACACTGTGTGCACTGAGACGTTTCATAAAAGGTGCCATCTTAATCTGTCTGTACTCATCAGCACTCACGGTTAAGGCAAGGCACGAGAGCAGACAAAGCAGTGCTGGGCTCGGGGTTGCTTTGATCAACCTTGTTGGCAGATTTCAGTTCTTTGTTCTCCACTCATATCTCCTAGCCATTTAGACCCCACATACACAGACCTAAACCAAACTGATTACTATGATAAAGTCTTACTGTACTTTTTTTCATTCCATTTTCATTTCAAAGGAGCGTTAGTGGAAACCCAACTCTAAATTATGATTATTATCACTCAGGGAGGCAGGCTGATTCGTTTTCAAGAGGGAGGACTGCCATGGACGCAGAAACACTTCAGTTGGTATGAGGAAGAGGAGATCAAAAGAAACGTGTAGAGGAGGAGGGAAGAGGAGAGAGAAAAAGAGAAAAAAGAGTAAAAAGCAGGCAGACAGATGCTGTTCAGGGAGACAGATAAAGATAGTAGATAGATTAATTTTATTTTCTTTAATTCACCAAGCAACTGAACTTGAAGCCACAAGTCTGTGTTGCATTGTGGGAAAACTACATGTGAGGAGAGAATGCAGTGGCTTTTTCACCTGCAGGGGACTGATTTTATTTGTCAGCTCACTCGCACTTTCAGATGTCAAGTCACTCCTTCCTGTAAATAATTTATCAGTCCAGTGTCATTCTGAGTCTGTGAGCTCGAGCGTTTCATGTCTTTAAAAGCTTGGCCAATCCAACTGAGAAAATATGTATGACAAATCACTATTTTTGATGCTTGAAAGCAATACATCAGAGCATATAATGCATACTAAAAACATGCAAAGTATATTTTTTTCATTTGAACCAGCCATTCAGTTTAATCATTTTAATTATATGCAGTTAAATAATATTAAATACTATATAGTACTAAAACATTTTAAAGCATGCAAAATGTATACATTAAGGCCTGTGTTAAAGGCCTGTTACCACCAAGAACAATAACTATAATGGTAACTAAAAATATTAGGGTTTTAAAATCATTCTAAATTTACTAAAATGTTCTAAATTTAATAGCATAGCACAGTCCACAGCACAACTATAATGATAATAACAAACAGGAACAATATAGTTGGGATCACTTTTATTGCAATTTTTTTCCAGCTGACACCCAATCAAAATCTATTTATATTTAAAGGGCTCATGAATTTACTGCAGCACACAAGAAAAGAAAAACATAAAAAAAACAAGAAAAACATAACCTTATCGTTCTTGATGTGAACAGGCCTTTAGCAATCTTAAGTCAGCAAGACGTTAGTTTTGTGCCTGGTTCCTTAGGAAAAGCACAGTCTTTGCCATATTCACAATTATTGGTAATTTTACAGTACACCAACAAAACAAGAGTACAATAGAATATACTGTAAAATATATTGTAAAAATTCTAACTGAGGAATCAACTTTGTAGGGCTCAAACCTGCAACCTCACATCCCCCCATATACCTCACTGTTATAAACATTGCTTCATAATTGAATTGTTGTTGGATCAACCTTAAACTTCAACAACTGACTCAATATCTTCTTCTTAGCCTTAGTCCAGCCCTGCCCAGTGGCTCCCGTTGGACCATGATGCTTAGCAGCTCAGTAGACGTACCCAGCCCAGGAGGGATGAGCGCAGTGGTGGCCCGTAATGTGGTTCGCAGTTCCAGCATCAGCGGGGCCATGTACAGCCTGGAGAAGAGCCCCAGCAGCACAGGGCCTGATGCCACAGGTCTGACTGGAAACAAAAAGCGTCGCTCCAGTCTGGGGGCAAAGATGGTGGCTATTGTGGGTCTGTCACAGTGGAGCAAGAGCACGCTGCAGCTGAACCAGCAAGGTAGGCAGCTTTGATTATTCCTGTCTGCTTTCTTTATCTACCCTGTTATTCAATGTTTTATATACTTGTTGTTTACTTTGCCTCAGTTCACTCTTGCTGTAGCAGCCAGAACAATTTCACGCCTTAGTTTGTCATTTTTGCATGATGTGTAGTTTTTTTACTTCACTGCTTTTCATTATTTCCTTCACCTCGTCTCAACTTGTTTTGCTAGTTCCTTGTTATCCATAGCTGACTTTGCTGTTTCACATGTGCTCACTTTCACAAGGTTAGCAAGTCCTGTCAATATCACAGTCCCAAATATATCCACCAGCCAGTCTCCGGATTTCTTTTAGTTTTCTCTCTGTTTCTGGTTATTATGATCTCACAAGCTCTCAATTCAGCTGTTATTTCATAGTTGTTTGTGCCAGTGGTCTGTCAGAAAGATTTCTGGAGAGGTTGATGTGTATTCTTTCTTTCGTTTGCTGAAAATTTTGCTACAGTTTACAGATGATCTGTTCCTAATATCTTACAAATGGCAAATAATTATAAAGAATTGAAAATTATCAATGCTTTTCAGATTACCAATCAAATGGCATTATGGTAAACAAACAGGGCAAATCATAAAGTGCATCTACGCTGTGTCTTAAAGAGGTACAGCATGATTTAATTTGTATTATTGTATAAAGTGCATACAGAAAAATTACTTGCTGAAAATTGACTGCAGTGTGCCTGGTTAGGTCACTGTATTACTCTCATGCTAGTTTTCTATAATATGTCTATAGTATCAATAATATGGTTATACTGTAAATGCATTTTATTATGTTGCTTTAAATCAAACACACAACAACATTTTTCATCTCTTGCAGAGTCTGTACAGTAGGATATCTATTATAAAACAAAAGTGGTCCTAAATATTGCACTTTAGTACTGCCTTTCAGTACTATTAAATGTTTTCTTTTTTGAGTATCAGTGACTGTTTGCATATTTTGGGATAGTTGTGTGTTAGTTCTTCAAGTACCCAGAGTAGCAAAGCTGGATATTAATCTCATTTAATCACTGTGGTTGTACAGAGCATGCAAAGAAACCAAAAACATACAGTACCTGGAAGCAAACAGATCACATCACAAAAGGCAACAGTCATTGATTTCCAGGTAGGCAAAATACAATATTATGATCCAGTGGTTTTAAAAAACAACACTTTTATGATTGTTATTGTGATTTAAAACTGATAAACCTCTTGCAGATTCAGACAGGGGTATATAAAGTTACTTTGGGATTAACCAGATTTAAGATCCATCTCAACAAACTTTGCCTGTGATTACTTTCGAAATGTTTTGTGCCATTCGGTCATGCAGTTTAAGGTAAATAAATAATAATTAATGCTGTAATAAGTGCTGGTATACAGGGATACTCTTTCATTTGGTTTACGTAACTGGTCTTACTCAAGTGGAGAACATGCCCTGTTCATGGTGAAGCACTGGAACAGGCTAACCTCCTGATCACCCTCAATGACTCACCAATGACTGGATGTGTGGCTGAGTAATACAACATAATCTCGCTTTCTCCCACAAATAAACCTGCATCTAAATTCCATTTGTTCAAATTTAGCTGGCAAATGAGAGAGAGTCTTACTGTGGATTTCACCAGCATTGATTAGAATCTCTGTTGTTCTCAGCCCACTGTTCTTACTTTGGCCTTCTTTCTTTTTATACCATCTTATTTTTACTCTCCTCCAGTGTAATTGTGCTCCTGTGGGGTAATTACAGCCTCTCTGCCCAGGAGGAAGGGTCATGTAATGCTCTCTCTCTCTGTGAGGGTCAGCCTGCAAGCATTAACACAGTCATACACGCAAGCGCTGTGGTGTGGCCACACATGTGAGTGGAAAATAACCTGTCACACAAATCAGGCTATTTGTATCATTTTTAGTGCTTGAGCTACAAGCTGCTGTTCTTAAGTTTGTTGTGTGTCTGTGTCTCTGGGCAATTCTGGACATATTCAAAAGTTGTATTATCAAAATGTTGACAATTCAAATTTTTTGTAGATCAATTTTAATGTTGCATCCTGTTAGCAAATGTAGCCCAAAAGTAGGGCACAATTCAAATTTTCTGCTTTCTAAACTGTGCTTTTGTAGCTCTGTTCAACACTTCTTTAAGGTGCAGTAAGCATTTTCTGAAAAACGCTGTTGATATTTGAAATTAACACCCAAACAAACACTTTCATTGCTCCGCCCTCAAAATAATGAAGACGCTATGCAACACAGGCAATGACTAATCGCTGGTGCACACACTCTATGTTGCTGATTTGCTACGAGATTGTTGTGGTGTTGTGGTGATCAATCCAATCCACTTTGTTTTTTCTTCTTTCCACACAGCCAAAACTGTGCAAACACACACAAAACAGACATCTAGCAAATATTCATAACATTTGTTTGGGTGTTGATTTCAGTTTTTAGTGTTTCTTAGAAATCGTTTACTGCACCTTTAACTGACCCCTGCTAAGCTTCGCCTCCCTTAAGTAGTTGCCAGGCAATTTTAGACTTTTATAGCAATAAATCAGACATTTCTATAAACAGTGATGAAACAGAAAATAGTGTAGATATTATTCATGCAGTGTGACATTGCAAAGCTATTTTTATTTAAAGGCACAATTAAATTACAAAGTAACATGATTAAAAACCACAGAAATTAACCAGAAGGAAGCCTCATTTACAGCTCATTACAACTGATAACATCAGCTTGAGCGACTGTTCCTAACATACTCACTATGGTTCTGGGAACTCTGCTATGACCAATGCAAAAATGAATTAATGTTATTAACACCAATTTACAATGCCGCAAATGTAGGTGTCATGACTTATGCTCATTTTCAGTTGGGAATGAGGGCTGGCACATAGTTTAATCCAGTACATCTGTAAAGTTTTTAAGGCATGACAGAGAGCAGTCAATTCTTAATATCTTCCTCTGTCTGAGTTACCTGTGTTTGTATCTTGTGTGTTTGGGTTCTATAAAGCACAACCTTTTCAGCCTGCTGTCACCTCTCTGGTTCTCCCAACAGGGCTGATGAGTGTGCAGGCTGGGTTTGTTGAGGGTTTGGGGGTGAAGTGGTTTGCCTCCATGGTTCACCCGTCTGGGGCATCAGGGCAGCACCTTCCATTTGCCCTTATGCTGGATAACTGTTGTACTTTGCTTTGTCACTTTTCAGCTTCCACACAGCATGGATCCCAGCCAAGCATTTTAATTCAATCCTGTGGTTTGGGTCTTATTCAGCTTTGAGCCATTGTTGCAATATAAGCATATGTAGTCATTTATATCATGTTATAATAGAGCCAAATGACAAAGAGAGAAATTGAGTGATGAAAGAGAATTCTATGGGTAATTGAATAACAAGACTGGTACTACTCTGGTGACAGAGTAATCGACTGCCTCTTATAATTTCTCTGCAATTTCCAGTCAAACTTGCTAAAAATACAAACAGGAGAACTGCTTGAACATAAACAATTGTAAAACACTTCTTTAGGGATATCTTTATTCTTTGAATGTCTGTGAGGTGTTCCTTCAGGGCTTAATGGAGGAAACATATGTTCACACACAGCTTCAGTGAGAAAAATACTTCTGTTCAATAAACAGTCTGCTATGTCTCCGCTTTCTTATTTTAAATTCTTATTTTAATTCTATTCAGTGCAGGAGAACACCAGAAAAACTTGGTTACATAAACACGATGAGATTTCGAAAGTTTATGCTAAATTATATGAAACTTATCCAGCTAACAAAGTAAGCCACACTTATAAAATAGGGACCCAAACTGATCACCTTTTAGAAGCCTCATTTAAAAAAATTATCTGTATTACTCTTTGGGATAGGGCAGGTTAGACCGAGAAGATTTGAAATGAAACAGAGAAGCTTACCTCATTGCTCTTGGACGTATTTGCTAACTTCGCACTTAGACCATATGGGTGACATGCTGCCATGGC
Organism: Chromobotia macracanthus; assembly: GCA_036877525.1. Taxonomy (NCBI): domain Eukaryota; kingdom Metazoa; phylum Chordata; class Actinopteri; order Cypriniformes; family Botiidae; genus Chromobotia; species Chromobotia macracanthus. Next base: position 2,663,224 of record JAZGTH010000037.1, read on the forward strand.
ACAACATGACAGTATTAAATTCTTGCAGCACTGAATCGGTCTGGCAGGAATACATCACTGGCACCCGTTCCATCTCCATGGCGATAGCAAGGCGGCTTCACGTTAGATCTCTGCCCCTCAGTTTTTATTATATACAGCTGACAACACTTCTTTCAAAAAGACCCGTCAGTCTCTTCCCTGTGGGGCATCTGTACTGAGGGTCATGCTAATGAAAAGAGTGGTTCTATAATTAGATATATCTGAATGTGACATTGAGTGATAGAGAGCCCCAACAAAATCTCAAACACTTCCATGTCTATCTATCTTCTTCATTCTGCCCTGGCTGGAAACTTTGGTTTTCTCTGCAGTGGTAATGATTGGATACAGAACAGTAACCACCACAGGTATTGAGGTAGTTGTCCATCCCAATATTCAGACTAGTGGTCTATCATCGATGTGGATTTCAATAGCTAATCCTGAAATTTGGTCCCCTCTAATTGTCCTAAAGATGTGGTTCAACATTCATGAATAAGAAGGTGATGTGTACCACAGTGAGTGTTCTGCTCAACTTAAAGTAATAATGCTATTTTGCACCGTTGAATTATAACCTGTGAATTAAGTTTGTGATTTGGTTTTACATGATGATCCAGGCTGGTTAATGCTGATAAGTGCTGGTTTGTTTAGGGTCTTCAGGACTGTGCCAGTGTCTCTGATTAAGAATTCTAGGGGCCTCCAAAGTTTCAGGTTGCACAGCCCAAAACTGCCAAAGAAAGTTGATCACCAGGGCTCCTGTGCATGCAGCCTGAACTGACTTCTAGAGTCCTCAGGAGGACTCTAGAATTTCAAAATTAGGAAATTACATGTTTTATCCCATTTCTAATGTGTTTGTGCAATAAACCTTCCACTCAGTTCTGCTTGGTTTCGCTGCCTTCGACTAAGATGTTTCCTTTAAATCAATTTGGTTACATGCTTCAGATTACACACTGATCAATATATTGATCACAAGGGTCAAAGCAGGTGTCGCTTTCCATGCTGTGTCTTGCATTTCTCTCCTCATAGACGTTTCTTTCACAATGAGCCCAGTGGGGCACAACTTCCCAGGGGTGAAAAGCCTATTTCCACCACCTGAGATGACATTAGGAAATCCTGGCAATTAAACAACTTCTGAACTCGCATTCATTGGTTTTGTGATTGTGTGTGAACTTCTTCCATTAGGTTTATTCATTGAATGTTTATGAATTGACTGTGGTCTCATAGACCTGTAGCTGGGAAAAATCAATTGCCTTCTAATCTGACTCTGCCTATATTCAAATATTGTTCCATGATGCTAGCATTGGTTCCCATGTTTCTCATGATAGATCACATAGTGGCAAAGTTTGAACTTGTGAAATTTTAAGCAGTAGTAAAGGGAATTACTTTTATAGTCAAAACATTTTGACTATAATGATTTTTACAAAATGTCTTAAAAGTTCACAAAATATCACTGTGTATTTCATAACATTCTAACATTTCAGGAAACTTGGAATGTAGGGCATGAGTCACATGGAAAACTGTTATGTTATTTTGTTATTTTCGACCCTTGACAACATCTCCCTTGAACTTTCATTTTTTTGAAGAGCTGTGTATTTTTGTCTAGCATAACCTTTTGAGTTCCATGGAAAAAGACTATGGATTTGGAACAACACAAGGGTAAGTAAATGATGACAGATTCTGTATTTTTAGAAGAACTATTCCTTTAATTTCTGTGGACTTTTACTTGTTCCAGCTGAGTAACAGGTACATTGATGGTACATGGTACTTTTTGAAGCTCGCCTTTATTCACTGCTATTCTTAGCAAGTTTAAGAAGGTGCTAGTGAGCACAGTAAGCTGGAAGGAGTATCTTCGACCCTGTAAGCTCTGACTCATCCTTCCACAGCTCAAACCCTGCTCTCCTGGTGAGCCCTGCATTCCCATAAACAGCTCAGGTACAGACTCACATTCACGTAGAAAACACATTCACGCATGCTATGAATGTGCATTATTTGAGCTCTCTTTGCAAAAACAGCTGCAAAGACATTTAAAAATGCATATACGTTCAGAAAGACTCTGCAGCCATAGAATACATTGAAATCAGAAAATGTATGTTTTTTTGATCAGGGTGTAAGATTTGGATTGATCTCTTTATGAGATCTTCCTTTTCTTGATTTTCAGGAGAGGGCTCTTGTACTCTTTGCTGACACATAAGCCATATTGTATAAACATATTGTGTAAACAACACTCCAAATCATTAGGTGCCTGTTTGAGTTTGATTACCAAGTAGTATACTACTAGTACTAGTGTACTTTTTTGATACTACTTTCTTGGACTAAACTGGATCACTTTTATGTTATAAAACTTTTTTTTATGTTATACACTTTTAAGTATACTTTAAGTGTACCAGTAGTAAACATTGAGTACACAACTAATTTACAACTATGTTTTGTGACTATAAAAAATACCTTAGCAACTGCATAGCAACCACCCAGACACCCTATAGCATTATGATCTGCATGGAAAGCATGACTCATATTTTCTTCACAAAATGTCAAAATCAAATTCTAATGTAATCCACTCATGTCTACATGCTTTCACATGTTTGTGTGTGACTCTTCATCTATAGATAATGACAATTCAATTTTAACTGAAACTATGCAGAAACGTGTTAACTCTTATTCCGCAAGGCATCTGCAACACATTTGGCATCTGCAAAAACATATAAAAAGCCAAATTCCATTTTTAGTGTCAGTCTCTCAGATCGTTACGATTATTGTTGTAGTGAGTCATTATGCTCTGTTCCCGATTGAATTGACACGGGGGCTCAACACATCGTTGGAAGTATTTATCTTCTAAAGAAAAATTTCAGTCTTTCAGTTCTAAAGAAAAGCTGAAATTCAGTCTAATTATGTGTGTCATCATACACAATGACAGTTATTGGTTAGCAGCCAGTGACATTTTCTTAGACGTCATCTGGATAAATGGGACTCTTTTTATGATGAAGAATCAGTTTTCTCTGGCCTGATTTTCTGTCTGAAGTCGCAGAATCATGATGATGATCTTGGAAGCCGCTTTGGAGCATTTATTCCTCCTCCGCCCCTCTCGTAGCCCTCAGGGGTGATGTGGACTGTGCCGTTTTGTGCTCTTGCTTCCTGTTTCAGCCTCTTGTTCTTCTTCCCTCATCTATCATTGATTTATCTTTCTTTCCCTTTCCTGTGTAGTTGACCCTCCTTTCTCTAAAGCCCAACTCTTTCTTTCAGTGCTGTCATGTTTTAAATGTTTCATCTCCCTTGCATTCTTTATAGTCTTTCTTTACCATCTATTCTTGGCAAGGTGAATTCCGTGGGCAGCAGCACCCTCGGTGAGCAGATTAACTGCAGGAAGTGAACCTGAGGTGTCAGTCAAATTCATACTGACAAATGACACAGAGACATTACACACTGATGCAGACCACACACACATTTTGATCTAAAAGAAGCAATTGTTCAAAAACACAGTACAAGCTGTGCTTGTACTCTGGAAAGTGCTTTGGCTGTGCAGATAAAATTCTACTGAGTATAATACTACTGTTTGGTTATAAACGTTGTCTGGTCTCCATTAACATGTTTTCAAAGGTCCCATCTTTAAAATAAGTCATATATAAGTCACAATAAGTCACAGTTTGTTTTATATTAAAAAGACTTTATAAATTGAATATTTAACAATCAAATTGTAACTGACAGTAATAATATCATCATAATATTTCCAAACGGAATTGCTATTGTTCTTCTTTTTTTACATTGATTTGCCTACTGAATTCTGATTGGGCTTCAACCATTTAGATCATTCTAATTCTAACATTACACTGACTATGTGTTGATTTTAGTGTACTCATGAAAGAAAACAAGACGCATATGGGGTGTCATGACAACAGCTTTATATTTAAACAGAACCATAGCCTTGCGAGCACTAGTATTTCCTTCAAGAAATGCAAATCTAGATTTTAACAATATTAGGGTGCAAACTCTGCTTGTTTACAAGGAACAATCGCACAGGCAGAGAGTTAGAGAAAGCAGTTGGTTGAGTCTACTGCAGTGGAGTTGCGATCTGGGAATTGACTCAAGAACAATGGCACATTCGTACACAAAAGCGCTCAAAGGTGCTAAATATAGCGCACTGAGTGACAATGAGCAAGAGATCCGCCAAACAGAATGAATCACTGCAAACCAGCAGTCTGTCTGGCGGGTAAGAACGGCTCCATAAAACTATGATCACATTAACAGACCTGCCTATGACAAGTGAGGCCACAGCCGCCCGCTGACTAACGCAACATCATAAGCATCATTTTTCTCTGTAATGATGTGAAATTGAAACTATGGCTGGAAAATAGTGCATTGCTGCAAGCCAGAAAAAGAAGCTAGATGAATTAGAGGAATTTTATAAATATTTCATCGTTTTGTTGAAAACTGATGAACACACACCAGGATTATTGGACGAAGAGTGTCTTTAAAATAAAATTTAACAAATCAAGAAAAATCTTTCTTCATTAGGTGGCTTTTACCAAAAAGGAATAAATGTGATTATTTAAAAGGCATTCTTTATCTGATGGAGTGTTTAAAAAACAATATTATTTTCTTTAAAAATCCCCTTTTCAAAATGTAAAAGGCGCTCATATCTTGCCTGTTGACTGCATGATGTATCTGTACTGACGTTTTGCTTTCTATTTTTCCTGACTTTCTTCATGTGATCCAATAATAACAATTCTTACCTGTTTTGCTTGCTTACCTCAGAACTACTGCCGTCTATGTTGGGTGCTTAAATGGACCACATGTGAGGCAGCAGCACTGTGATGTAGGAAAACTAACAACATCTTCTGATGTTGTGGCTAAACTGCCCCGTATCTTCTACTGTGGGTGCTATAAGGGCCATGTAAAAATGGCAGGTGCTGCTGTGAGTGTTTCAAACTCAATCTGTCAACTGATTAAACAGACTTCTCTACTTCACAAGCTACAGATCCAGACTCCAGTCTCCAATATGCCAAAACATTTATGCTTTCCAGTTGATTTGTATGTCTGTTTCTTAAGACTTAAATTTATTCTTTTGTTAGAATCCTTTCTTTGATGCCAGCTTAATATGTAGAGACAGTTGTAAATAAGCCATTGGTAGGTTGAGTCCTCCAAAAAGTGTAAACACTGTACAAAGCATTGTTGATCATACAATGGCATGAGTTTGGAGTGCGACTGTCTGCATGACCAACCATAGGAAGGCAAAGCGTTTGGGCACCTGCAGAATAACATTTCATATTGCAATAACATATTGCAGTTGAAACTGTCTATATTGGTGTCTGCCAAGATATTATACAGTTCTGTGCTGAATTTGCTGGTTTTCTTGATTCTTAACACCCTATTGCACACACTCCTATTGGTGGATGATTTTTTCAGGTCTCCTAATGCAATGCCACATGTTTTCAGTGTTCCTTTGAGATGGTCCTTGTACTTGTGCTTTCAAGTATGTGCTGTTCTGTCGTTGAGTAATTTAGAACCTGTCAGAAATCGGTTTGGGGGCATGTGTGATGATGCGTCCAACCCATCACAGCTGTCACTTCCAAAATCTATCACTTATCTCTACAACAATCTTTCCTAATGCCTACATTGTTTCTCTTTGCAATATAGAGCAATCATGTAAATTGATTGATCATTTAGAATCAGGAAATGTAGTCACTGGGAGGAATTCACTAAACATGGATTGTGTCCATTTATAGCAGTGATTATTTGCATTTACTGCATTGTTTAAGCCCTAATGAATTAGCAAATCACTAAAGAAACAGCACAGACATGCCCAAAGATTTATACATACAATACAATTTGCACATGCAAATAGTTCCTCATTTGCAGGCCAGTTTGTGGTGTTGAGTTGTAAATAACTGCACAGAAATGTTCCACTACTGTAATACCAAATGTATAATACCAACTTGACTGCATGGTGTCTGTATATATGATGGATTGAAATGCTCTTCATTTATTCATTTAATAAATTACTGCTGCCATGACCAGTGGAAAATACTGGAAAGGGAATTCACTGGAAAGGACGTTTTTAAACAAAATTTTATTTGACCCCTGCTTTTTACAGGCAGTAATAGATCAACGGTAATTGTAAGGTGCAATCTATAATCATTTATAATAATTTAATATTCTATATATTATAATATATATTATAATAATATTCTATAAAATATTTTATATAGAAAGATGACATTGTTGCACTGAAAAAAATACCTGATCTCTCAAGGTGTCATTTCTGGTTCAACCTGAGTTATCCATGCCAAATAATTGATAAATTAGCTTTAGGATATAAAGACAGCTTGTGCAACAAAGTACTATGTGTAAAATCAGAACTTATTGCCAGCTCGAGCGCCATTACTCACTGATGATAATGAATCATTTATTCTGGCATGTAACCGCTAACAAGAATCAATTCCATGTGTGTTTCCCCGTGACCATTGATCCATGGTGATGGATGTCATAAATGGATGCCACAGCTATGGGTCAGTTTAAATTGTGGGATTGTTAGAATTAGTCTAACAATCGGGGGTTTTGAAAGCTTGAGAACAGTCAGACACACAACAGATGTTTTGTAGGGTGGGGCTTTATAAGATCTGCTGAAACTGTGTTAGAGTGCCAATAGTGTCTGTTCTCACAATGTTGGGATAATAAGATATTGATTTCAGAGTTAGAAAGAAGCACATTGTTGGAGAAAATCATTGGTTTCTCATATTATTGACTGCATTACATCTAAATATTCTAAACATACGTCTAAATATTTTAGAAATAACATCCTGCTCTCTTTGTTTTTATACATAGCAGGCAAGTGACTCAGACAGTGCTGAATCATTTTTGACATTTTCTGAAAATCCCTTGAAACCATTTAGAAAAGTGGCCAATACAATCATCCTGGATTACAGCCTTTAAAATTTTGAAAATTATATTTTATGAGTTCCCTTGTAAATCAGCAGTAACACATGGATATTTCTTCAGACCAGCGCTTTGCATCTTACCCTTAAAAACGAAATTTTAATGGTCACCATTAACTCAGAGGTATACAATGTCACTTTGGCAAATGAACAAATGAGTCTTTAGGATAATGATATGACATTATAACTGATCATGTCAAGTGTGATCATTGTAACTGATGCTAATGTAGCGCTGTTATTCTGGGCTACTATAAAATAGCTTGGTAACTGAGTTACACTATTGATGACTGTTATGATGGACACGTTGATAATACAGTGATGTTAAAAGAATGATTTATGTGAAGATGCATTCTGCTGCGCACAATGTTTGCAAGATTTTGGTGCTGACGCTAGTATTTTCTGTGGTGCATTATGTTGTGTTCCTTGTAGAAAAACTCTGTAACACTGAGTGTATAAAGTAATTTGCCGTTATTAAAGTCTGTGGTGTTGCATGCTTTTGCAGCATTTCAAATGAAAAGATTACAGTGGTATAAAACATTAGTGCAGCACTGCATTGTGAATCTCTCTGGTGCACAATGCTAAAGAACAGAAGCAGTGTTGTGGTTCTTATAGCGCTGTGGTTCTTGAACCCTGACAGTGTCTCTGACAAAGGTAATCTTTATAATACAGGATTGTTGGGAAACAAGGACTTGGATAAGAGCTGTTTGTTTTTTTCCAAGACATTCAGTTGCATGAAATGCTGCATTAAAAATGCAGTTAACTTTGCTGTTGTCATGACAATCAGCATGTGTCTTGCATTAACAACATAGAGGGCAACACATGAGCGTAGGAAAAATGCATTTATACACCCTCCGCTGGCATTATACAGTCTGTGTTTAAATTGCATGCATTTATGGTATGCAGCGTTGCATGGTATGTGTTGCTTCATGTGTGGCTTGTACGTGTCATTCACATACAAACTTAATGTTTATGTACCCATGGGGGAAGATTACAAAGACAGATGCAGTAAATGTGAATAAGTAACAGTTGTGGGTGTATGTGGGGGGAGGGGTTGGGCACATGAAGTCACTCTGCAGAGGTGCAATATACACACTCGCTACAATGAAATATGCTCCTGGACCATGTACAGAAACAACAGCAGATCACTCCCATACTGAGACACCCAGCATAAACACACTCACTCACATGCTACATCTTGGCAATTACATTGGCCAGTTGACATATGTGCCGGACAGACAGGGCAGCCAAAATAAAGATTTATTTCAGCCTATACTCTCCCTTTCTCGTTCCCAAATGAATCTGATTAGATTACGAACTCTCTCCCTGTAATCTTACACCCTTTTATCAGCTCGCTGCCCTTTACACACTGCGAGTGCATCGTCTTTCATGTGCATAAATCATTTAGGCTAAATTGATGTGATGAGTTATTGGTTTTTATAGCAAACTGTGATATCATCAATGTGATTATACATAACGGCAGGGGATGTTTTTTGTATGTCGAAACAGGGCAGTTTAGAAACATGACTGTGCATCCAACCCTGTAGATTGAATCAGCCCACAGCATTAATGACTAGCACCACGTTTATGGCTCCTACAACATGCACAGATGGAGATGCACTCTCCCCCTTCTGTAATTAACCCCAAGGTAATTATCCTATTTCTCACTCTTATCTTGTGAAATCCCTATCTCCACCCCATCCCGCCCACAGCCTCCACTCCATCATGCATGGCCAAAATGTTACCCAAACACCAGCTGACATTCAGTAACTGACCACTGCTCAGCTGAAGGTTGCCCAATGGTGCATTTTATATCACAACAACAAGATTTACACCCTCCAAATGCCAGTTGAGCTGTTGTTCTTAATAAGGACTGGGCTTAATGGTTGAGGTATTTAGATTATGCAACACATAACACTAATCTAGAGATAATGTTCCCTTGGACGGTGTAATTTAGTAAATAAACGTAATTTGTGACAGACCCATCTATTGGCCAGGCAAATTTATTGATCACCAGCATTGGCTAATAACTGTACAATTACAAGAAGTGTTGGTTTACTCTTGTGCCAGTTCCAAAATCTACATTTTTTATCTATAATTTTGTAAGTTTTTCAATTTCAACAAACATGTGTGTGCTAGCATTAAATTGTGCCCATATTGTTATTTTGTCTTCCTGTGTCTTAAAGACACTGTTTCTCTGGGCGGATCAGATAAAGCATCTGTTCCTCAGTTACCCAGATAGACAGGAGGTGTTGAGTGGGTGGATTGGCCAGTGCCAAGCTGGTGGACTGGAAGGGCATCAAAACACAGGACTTAGTCCAGATCACAAACACAGACACTGGACATGCTTTCACAGGTTTAAAACAGCACATAGTGTTAATACTCACTGAGAGAGTTATTGTTGTCTTCTGTGTTTTACCTTTTCCTGTATCTGTATACATAATTAGTTGACATCTAATGTAACTGTTCCCCTGTGCTTACAGCTTCCTGTTTTCTTGTGCATGTTTAGAAATATGTAGGTTAACTTTGTGTATTAATACAGTGCTATACAAAAAATCTATAAAAAAAATACATTGACCACATGGGGTGACCATTTTCCTGGATTCATTTATTTAATTGTTGGTTTGTGCAGGCCAGCGTTAGACGTCTTCAGCCATCACCACTGAAAGAAACATGCTGTGTACAAATATTTTTCCTCATATGTTTCATCAACACCCTTTCAATACAGAATTAAGCACTACCGACAGCAACACTATAACACTGACATAAATTGCTGCCTCTTCTAACCAAGGCATCAAACAGCAAGGTTCAAGCCAAAATGTGGCTGTTACTAAACAAATAAGAAAATAAGGTCCAGTTTTTGGGTCATTTGGGTTAGTGTGAAATATTTTGAAGTATCACAATTATTGTGTTGTCAAGTGCTTGTGCACATGCCTGGGTCAGAGTAAATAGAAAAGGTGACTTTTAAGAGTTCTGTATAAGTTCATGGGAACATCTAACCCTCTGCAGGCAAACCTTCCCTGTGTTTCTATCTTTAATGATGAAACGCTCAGTGGGGAATAAATCAATACAGCTACTAACCCACAAAACATATAAACAAACATACGTAAAAACACACACAAATACACAGACAACTGTAGCCACATACCGCACAGCCCAGCCATCAGTAATTATTGGTCTCTAAGAAGTGATGTTTGTTTCATCATTTCCTTGAATTTAAACTGCTTTGGTTTCATAAAAGAGATATATTGCGCCATCAACAACTTTATGGTTTCTGTTGCTATGCATGGTACAATGTTGCTGTTGCAGCAACAGCCAATAAGCAAGTTAGAGAGACACTGGGCTTTAAACCAACAATCTATATTGCAGCCAACAAGCAGCTGCAAAAACGCTGCAAATGTCAAGCTTCATTATTTAATAATATTGCTGCTTATGTTGATCCGTAATTGTGATACCCCCTTACATACACATCATATCTGTAAATATACAACTATGTATCTGGTATAAAATTTGTGTTTTGTTTGCACACCATTTATTTCAGATGTCAGGGGTGGGTATGGGTCACAATCGTTTTTTATTGTAATTTATTTTTTTATGCTTATTTTTGTGTAATCCATTGAATGAAAATGTTACTTCATCTATACTATTAACTAAATTCTGATTGGATAGCACAAAATTGAAGAACAATTCTGATATAAGCACGCACTGGCATACACTCAGTTCTATAGACTATATGAGCCAGTTCATATATTCTATATGAGCCAGGCTGCAACCAAAAACAAACTCCACTTTACATTGCATCCCTTAATAACAAGTTCTTCCTTGTCTTGACTTGTTTGAGACACATTATGTGTAAATAACCTAAAACAGTCCTATCCACTAATATCTACAGCGGTAACAAAATAGATGTTTCTACTGTCAGAAACCAACTATTAAATCTGTTTCAAGCAGAGGATTGTATAATGTGAATATGTGGAAAAGAACTGTTGAATCTCGCTGGTTTGTGTTGTGAAGAATTCTATCATTTCATGCTTTCCTGTTCGTTTTAGGTGATGCTATTTAAGCACTCTTTATTTTAATGCACACTGGCTTTATTTTCAGCTTCTTTATTTGCTCTCAGCTTTTGAGTATCTGTCTGGATTCTGCAACTCTCGCCCCCCTTTTCAGATTCTTTATTTTAAGTGGAAAGAATCAGACCTCCTGGAGTCTTATGTAACCAGCCAACAGCGCGGGTGCCTGAAATAACTCCAACATACCATGACGTACAGATTCCTCAGACGCATGTACTGGGCCATAAAATGAACAAAAAACGACGCAGACAGACATAGACCATCATACGTCAATACAACCGCATGCTTCCACTTATAGATATGATATGATAACATATATATATATTATACAATATACAATATATATATATATTATACAGCAACTATTGTAACCTTGTAGATTCAAAATGCATGAACGAAAATCCAAAAAACAAATGTACCTTTTTGTTTTAGTAAATAAAAACAATATTTACCAATAAAACTTGTAATTAATAACAGTATTTTTTTCAATACACTTTTGTAATAAAGACATGTACTGTTAATATATTTATTTTTATTATAACATCATTTTTAAACAAAAAACAGAGATTGTTAGTAAACATTTTTGAATTTGGTATCAGCAATGCAATACACAGAATAGAAAATATTTCATATATTGCCCAACTCCAATGCTCTCAAATGAACATCAACACAGAAATGTTTAACAGTCCCATATGCGAATGTAATATATGTACTTATATCCAATGTCCATATATACATATATGCCATATATATATATATATATATATATATCATGTATATCATGATACAGGCTCATGTGTCGTATATTACATTTCTGTATGGAGCGGCAGTATTTACACTGACCCTGTTCATTTCTTATACGTGAATGAGTAATATTTACACACATATATGCACAGACATGCAGGATTTAATTTGATAATATGAGCTTGTATGTCACGCTGTGCCATGATTCAGTGTTGCCCATGGCAATGAATGTAAAACACAGTGGAGTTTGTGTCAGCATTCAACATACACACTCCCTATATCTCATTCCCCGGCCTGGTGGCTGTCCTCCAGGGCTGAGATTACTCATCAGAGAGCCAGGAAGAGATTGCTTTAATTAACACTCTCTAAATGCCACAGAGAAGAAACCCCTATCTCATACTGAATGGTATATCACCATTACATAACACTGATATTTTACCCACACGACTCTAATAACATGGAGTCAGTAACCCGCACTTTCTTTAATGAGGAAGGTGTCAGTTGCTTTCGTAGATGACACACTCAAACACCATAATCATCGCCCAGAAGAAAGATTTACAGGTTTGATCGAGCTAGTGATTACAGTGAAGGATTGTTTGGCAGGAAAATTTGTTACTGCGTAAAACTGTTATGCCGTGTTTTGATTGAGTCGCTCTTTTTTAAAACTTAGTGAGCTGCCTACATAGAAAGCATTTTCAAGACATCATATGTGCGCTTTTGACGGAAAGACAAAACGTTTTTTAATTGGTAGGAAGCTTCTAAGATTACTTCTTCTGGCCAAATTCTTAGACAGCATGAATTACACATATATCCTTTGTGGATAAGAGGATAAGACCATCCCAGACTGCACTGCAACAAATTCAGTGAACAAAATTAAGTTGTTGAGAGAAATGTTAACTATACATATAGTAGTTAAATTTATGATTAAAGTAGTTTTATTAATGTAACATATGTGTAAACTATGTAGTTTTTGCTGAAAATATGAGCTGATGCTAACTAAGCAACATGCTAAGGTACAACCATTGCCTATGTATCCAGCAGACATCTAGGCTGCTCACTAGGTTTTAGAACAGACTTCATGTTGCAAAATGTTGGGGTGAGTTTCAGATACAAAGTGGCATTTAGGTAAAATTAACTTAATTCATGTAAGATAAAAGCAAATAAGTAAAAGTCCAAGTGGAGAACAGTATACTCTGTAGAAGGTCTGTAGAAGGTCTGCTGAATGTCATTGGTCTGCAGACTCTACACCTTCATTCTGACGTGACAGATTCAAGGAGAACTGGAGAAACACCAGACAAGTTGTCAAGTTGGATGATGAAACACAGATTAACAGAGAGAGTTTGTTAATTCAGGAAATGGATGGATAGATGGATGGATGGATGGATGGATGGATGGATGGACGGACAGACAGACAGACAGACAGATAAATGCTGTGATACAGAATAATGGAACATGACTGGTCAACAACTTAGTGTCACACTAGCAGTAACAAGACTGGATGAGTTATAAAAGAGAGAAAGATTAAAGGGTGAGAGTTGAAGAAAAGGAAGAAAACAAGGCAAAAGAACAGAGCAAGAGGCCGACACAATGGGATCTTGGTGCATTGCAGGCAGCATTGCCATGGAAACGGGGTGGGGGAAAGAGAACGAGTGTGTGAGAGCATCAGGGGCTAGAGGATTAGACAAGAAGGGCTGAGATCACTGCAGAGCTCTGTGGCTTCCTGTGTACTCAATCGTGGGCGTGTATGGACTGAAGGTGTTTGCTTGTAGAGAAAGTCACTGGGTAAAGATAGGGCATACTGGGCCACTGAGGGTTAATGAGTATCAAGGTGGAGACTGAAAGAGCTTCCTGATGGAGATCTACTTGACTGCCACTGCGTTTTACCATTGAGAGCAAATTAAGCCATTGTACCAAACAATGTTTTGCCATTGTACCAAACTATAGAGTAAACACTGGAACAGTGAAGATGATGTTAATGTACTTAGAAAGTGATAAGGCTTAATTAGGCCATTTTCAACTGTCCATGCTCAAGTTTTGTGTATCTAATAAGCTGTCCTTTACATATATGCCATGTTTGTTTCAGAAGACATGGTTGATCCAGTCAGTACAGCTGTGATCAGAGTGCATATTAAAGTTTGTATTTGGGCTCAGTGTGAGCATGAGGGTGGCTGATGACCATGTGTTATGTCTGTAGCCCCGCCTTCCCTCAAATCATTGGCACATTAAAGTTTAAGTTGTTTAAAAGTTTTGGTAAGGTACACAGCCTGACCTTCACTTCCCCTGGAACATTAAAGAGGATGTCATGACCCTGTCCTGGTGTTTCATACCACCTGGATACTCATTTCCATTTATTTTTATATTTGTTCTTCACTCCCCTTCACACTGTTTATGTGCCACACATATATATTCACATGTCAGCAATAACAGTTAAAGTGGTTATTTCTTAAATTTCTTAATAATTTAATTGAGATGTAGTCTATAAGGCTATAGTTTAGCACAAATTACAAATTTTCCCACATCTTTCTGTCTGGTAATTAAAAAGTCTGATTTGTACATGTAATGGTTGACCAGAGTCGCATAAACATTCAGCTGCTCTGTAGAGTGCAGGCCTGGTTTACTTAAGGCACCATCTTAAGAAGATCCACAAGATGCAAGATCAGAAGTTGTTCCAGGATGATAGAAGATAAAGATACAGATCACGATGCTGATGATGTGGATATGTCAGTGAGTGTCATTAAGTTGTGTAGTGAACAAGGAAGAGTTCTGAGGAAGCAGTAGAAGGTTATTGTTGTCTGCTTTGTCACAATGCATTCTCACAGCTCCTCTCTCTCCACTCAGCAGAGATATTCTGACTACAGACTTAAAAATAGAAACCCCATCCTACCACTGCACCCAATCCCTCTCTCTATCTCTCACTGTCCCCGTCCCTCACTGCCATCCACTTTACATCAGTCTCTCCCTCATCAGTGATCTGGAGACATATCTCTCATCATCTTGGAGATATATAATGTGTTACGGGTGTCTCCTGCTGAGATGAGATGTCTAATGAGTCTGTTAGGCAGGCATTAAGACAACCGATGAAGCACAAAAGCCAGTGGAGACACATATATATTCTATCCCTGACTGAAGGGCCAACACATCCCCCTATAGTATCATAATATGGGCATATGAACGTGACTGTGTTTGTATTGAAGTACCAGAGTACCAGGCTACTTGCAGTATACACTGCATGTGGTGCACTATTTATGTAGTATGCAAAAAATGCACACAATTTGCAATGTAAACATTCCAAACAGTAAATTATATATTGTTATGTTTGTGTCACATGACCTTACTCCATTTTTAATTTTTGTGTTAACATATCTCAATTGTTTAGTAGCCCAGTTAAAAAATAAATCAAGAAAGAAAGAAACATTAAATATTATGATTGATATGACTTATGGTTTTTTTATGTCACACAGGACGTGGAAAGTCAAGTTGAGCCAGTTGCTTTAGTAGCCAGTTGTTTACTGCACATTGTGACAAATGTGGTAGATCGTTTGTGTATTCCAAGAATATGGAAAATTGGCATACTGTACACAGTATACTTATTGGATACAGCAAAAAATAGTACTAAAAGTATGACAGCTTCCAATAAAGCACAACAAAAGTAAGTTAAGACTTTAAAATCATAAAATATATTGTTATTATATTAATATCTAATGAATAATCATTTTAATTAGAACAATCATTGATGATTTGATTGTCATGGATTGTATAAGGAATTAATGTCCTTATACAAAACGTTTTGTCTGTTTTTTTGTGATAGATTTAGATTTTAGTTAGTGGCTTAGAATGTTCCTTATTGAAGACATTTTTTAAATGCTTTTGGTGAAAATAAATAGAGGAAATATCAGGCCTCAGAAAAACTCAGGCCTCTTAAAACTTGGGTGGTCACTCTTGTGCTGCTATCTAAATGCATCCAATATGTATCTTAAAATAGCATCCATATTCTTAAAATGCAGGCCTACCTACATATAGCTATAAGTAGTCTATTTTTATTAAAAGTTATTGTCGCATGAGGCATTCAAGCAGTACTGTATATTTCCAGTGTTTCTGATATTTGATTCATATTTAGTGTCTGAATAAACCATTTATTTTGTGGGAGCCTCTTAATGTGATTCTCCATCACATCAACAGCATTGCAGACCACCCACACGCACATCTTCCTGAAACATCAGCCATTGATTAGATGCGTCCTGTTGGCCGATAAGCCAGTATTTTTAGCCCTTGGTAATCTAAAATGTATGTACCCCATGATATCTGACTGGGGAGAGCAGGCTGTTACCACAGAGACCAGACAAAGATGTGTCAGGGCATTTCCCTTTTTAGAGACGCAGTCGGTCGCTCACATGATGACACAAATGCGGTGTCCACCATAGCTCCAGGTAGAAACATGTTTTGTGAGAGATGAAAATGTCGCATTTGTGCATCTCTTTTTTTATGGCCTTTTAACTCTGGAAACAGGTGGATCGGTATTTAACTGACTTGTGAAGGTTGCAGTAATTGCCATGGACTCACATGAACATGATGAATGTTTTTAACACCTCTTGCCCATAGCCTGTACTAACCAACTCATTTCTCTCTCTCTTTCTGAGATGGATCCTTTAATATTACATTAAAGTGTCCCAAAGGATGGTTTGTCCCGCTGTTTTGGTATTTACTGTGGACCAGCAGCAAGAGGCTTGTGGTTGAAACACACTGAGGGGGCGTTCGGGTACAAGTGAAGAGCTGTAGAATGACAAGCAATGTGAGGAAATACAGACAGAAGCAGAGCCATATACAAAAGGATAAAAATGTGTTTTATAAGCATCTTGAAGAAAACGTTCAGCCCTGAACATATGTTGCTTTCGATGCATGGGAACAATGGCTGGTTTCTACATAAGGGTAGAAAAATAGTTTGTTCAGGTATGTGCATGAGTGAAAGTGTGTGTGTATGTGTGTGTTTTGCTAAACTTGTCTTGAAACTTGAAAGGCTCACAAAGCATCCAAATCGTGTTTCCTTATATTAATATGTGTGTGTGAGGGTGAGATATAGGATGTGATTATATATATATATATATATATATATATATGAGATAGGGTGAGATATATTTTGATCAAATATCAAAAATAATTTTGTCTATCAGACTGTGTCTATCGTCATTAATATAATGAATATAGTATCTGTTTATGACCTGTTCCGGAACTTTTCTAAGAAACTTTGTCGGTAACACTTAGAATAATGTGTCTTATTTAATAGGTTGTGGGTTCGATACCCATGGGAACACTGAATGTACTGTAAGTCACTTTGGATAAAAGCGTCTGCCAAATGCATAAATGTTAATGTAAACAGTGATTAACTGATCAGTAGGTAATAGCATACTAATGTTTGGGGTAAGTAACAATTAGTTACTTATTATTTATTAATAGCCTACAAATTAATTAACTAATTAACCACAAATGCCTCCTGCCTCCTGCAGAACAATACATTAACTGTTGCTTATTAAGAATAACTATGAATTAACTGCTTATTAACAGTCATACAATTAAATATACACATTTTGAGTAAATAATGCGAACAGGTGCAGGTGCAGGTTCCAGACCCACACAGGCCTTCCTGGTTTTGCCAAGTGAGATGTTCCAAGGTCAAAATCATTTTAATCAACCAATCAGATTTGAAGGATAAGTTTACAGTTACTGTAAAGTTTAGGTATGTAACCATGGTTCACCTATTCACCTATCATTTCCCTAGGGATAAGTTAGGGTTAGGGATTGGGTTTTCTAAAGAAATGTTGTTCTAGGGTCAACAAATCATACTGACCTAGGAACATCTCTCACTTGGCAAATTCAGGCTGAACTTGTATGCTCAGGTTATGAGATGGTCTAGTTGGTGTCTCTACCTGGCCAAACTGGTGCTCTGCTGCTTTAGCTAACTGGTCTCCAAAGTAGAGCAGTCAGCTGATCAAGCTGAAAGACCCACTAAGGCCAACACACCAACCTAGACTGACTGATGTTTAACTATTAGGAGAAAACCTCTCCATCTACAGAAATCTGTAAGTATAATAGAAAGATATTGTTCTCTCCTTTGGGACTGTGTGTCAGTATGAAGAAAAAACACTTCCTGTTCCCTTTAGAATCAATGACTGTGAGTTTAGTGACCACAGCTGACAAAGATGCAACACTTTCACATATACAGTCTCTCCCAGAGGGCTTCATGTACCACAGTAGCATTAAATACTCCCAGCACACAGTCAGCTGAACGTACAGTGCTCATTCACAGCCTCTCAGCCAGCCAACTCTTCATCTGTTCATGATAAATAAGCCTTTATTTAAACGAACAACATGTACTTTCTATGAGGCGTCTGTTCTGAAATGTCACATATTGTGTTTTGGAAACATTTTCTTGCTGCAGAGTCTGTGGTATTTGATTATTGTCTGTCTTTCTGCCATCACACGCAGTTCATGTTTAATTGAACACTTGGGTGAATGTGTGC
Source organism: Chromobotia macracanthus (assembly GCA_036877525.1). NCBI lineage: Eukaryota > Metazoa > Chordata > Actinopteri > Cypriniformes > Botiidae > Chromobotia > Chromobotia macracanthus. Next base: position 2,681,491 of record JAZGTH010000037.1, read on the forward strand.
ATCTGAGGTCTGCGTTCCTGTAGCCCACACTGTGCGTGTTCTGTCTGTATTTTTAGAACACTGTTCTCTGTCTCGCACTCACTGGAGAGTTATTGTATATTAAAGACTGTGAGCTCCATGACAGTAAGCAAGAGTCTTCTGTAAGAGCACCAGTGCAAGCATTGCAGTTCTGAAGTTTGTCTGTGCACAATTCTCTGCAACAACGGCACAGATTTTATAACATACATCTGTCGCTCCCCATTGGCAAGGCAGTTTTTTATTTTATTTTAAATGATACATCATTTACATATAGATTTTTTCCATGGCTCATTTAAGTTCAAGGGTTATTTAACCTGTGACAAATGCTCGTCTCATTTTCAGAGGATTTGAGATGTTTTATTACTGAAATGTATTTAATACAAGGCTCATTGAAATACTTGATTCTGATTGGTTACTAATGGCATTCTACTGTCAAATGTTTTTATATAATGACCCCTATAATGTAATAATGGACTGTTGTTCCAAGCTGGCTAATTTTTAAGTTCTCATATAACTGTGCAGTTTGTATCTTCTCATTTGATAAAAAACTATCAAACTCAAATCAATAATAAATTTCCAATTTTGTATTAATTCGGTATGTGACTTTGTAATTAGTGAGATAATGTATAGTCAGCTGGTAATTATCACAGAATAAACCCCTTTAAGATGGTACAAGTAACAGGTTCTTATCGCACGACTGGTGCTTATTTTGTGATAATGACCAGTTGACTGTACCTTATTTCTTACATATAAATCGTGTCTAAGTGAGAACATGACCTGGCAAATATGATTATCTGGGTGCTGCTGAGGTCTCTAGTGTTAAACCATGTTTCTTTGCTTTCTTTTTGTCTTTCTTTACTGCTTTTGAATCAGCTTGCACTATATGTTTTTGCCGTTGTTTATATGAGTCTGAACTTGAATTTGTTTTGATTTTTATATGATATATGTTATAAATATTTTTCTTTGGGCCACTAAAAATGCCACCAAAGCAAGAAACAAATCTGACCAAATCCTGCTAGAGGAAAAATCTTATTGTTGAGCCAAGACAGTATTGTAGTGTGCATATAGTGTTAGTCCCTCATCTCAGGGTTTTATCTTCTCCTCCTATCAGATCCAGGAGGCAATTATAAAGTCATCACTTTCTGTCACTGTGCACCTTACATTACCTTTGAGATCATGACCTTTGTCATCTTCTGACTGATACACATACTGCACAGTATCTTCCCCTAACATCAGCTGAGTTGCCTGACCCTCTCTATTTCCCTCTCTCACTTTATATGGTGAGGTCAGCAGCTTGGCCCTCATTGGTTACACTAGTCTTGTGCATCGTCCAGATTTGTGAGCTGCCTGCCATCACTACCAACTGTTGGAAATCTGATAGAGTCAAAGGCACATTGAATAGAAAAACATGCCTAAGATAGCCTTGTGTAGCCAGACCACTGACCTGTGGCATAATGTCTGGTCCATATTGCAAGTCATTCTGGCCAAAAACTGGACAGGAAGAGACCTTCTGACCTGCATGTAAAGTGACCAACTACAGTTTGCATTGGTTTCTCATGCTATTTAGAGGTGGACACATTTTAAAAAATCACAGCAATAGAGCTGGACAAACGTTTTTTAAAAACATTTTTTACAGAAAACGTCACATTTAGCAGACTTGTAAATAAAAAACTAAAAAAACTTTCTGCACTTACTGTAATTATTAAGCTCTGATTATTTCACAGTCAGAAAACAAAGTGGTATATTTACTGTAGTTCTGATCATGAATATCTAGATTACTTGCTATGAAGTGTCTCAAACAAAACTTATAATATCGTTAATATCGTTCCAAGAGTTAAATGCAACACACCCGGTAAACTTCTGCAGATCCAGTGATTAGAGCTGAACAGCAGGAGACTACTACAGTACATACCTGTTAATGGATATAGCACTTTATAACTCTCAGGTGGTTGATGCACTTCTAGCATCTGAGCATGTTAAAAATGGGTTTAAGTTTGAAAGTTAAATTCAGCATTGTTTATTATCACCTACTGTATTTTTGATTAACATTGTTCCACATTTATTCATCATTTTCATCCGTTTTTTCTGATCTGGTTCCCATATTTGGTACTTAAGGATAAAAGCAGAAGCGTCAGATTAATCATTAAGCTGGTCTGCTATGTCTGGATTGATTGTTTGGCTGGAAAGTTATCCAGCTAAATGCAGCAGCTGTAAACAGCTGATAGTCATGCTGTCATGTATACAGATGAGTTTACATTACTACCGAAGCTAATGGCTGTTGATATGAAAGATGACCAGACTATTCAAGCTCAGCTGTCGTTTTCATAAACAGTTAAACAGTTTGTGTTGAGTTTTTGTCAGTGTTATACACCTGTGCTCCTGTAGATGGAGGAACAAAAAAACTACGCAGCACTATCAGACGGAGCACAGAGACGGGCATCGCTGTGGAGATGAGGAACCGCATTACACGACAGGGCAGTAAGGACTCAACAGATGGCAGCACCAACAGCAACAGCTCTGATGGAACGTGAGTGTGAGAATAAAGGTCATATCATGAACATATATTCAGTGGCCCTGGCAGGTGTCTCCAATTCATGTTCCTGGAAGTCCACAGACCTGGATAGTTTAGCTCTAGTCTACTCCAACACACCTGCCTGGATATTTCTAGAAGTCACAAAAACTCACACACTCTTGACTAGCTGATTCAGATGTGCTTCATTAGGGTTGGAGCTAAACTCTCCAGGTCTGTGAACATTGTTGGAGACCTCTGGCATCTGATATATGTTCATATATATTCATTTAGGTAAATATCAGAAAAACATGTCCAGGTCGCAATTTACCCCAAAATCAAAAGAACAATAGCTTTTTGAACAATTACACAAAAGTGTTTTGCTTTTATGACATTCTTTTCGTCATAATTATGCACCTTGATTATTTTTAGTGTTGATTCATTTATTAGATTCTTGTGACTCTGCTACAGTAATATTTAATACAATAATACAATACAAAATAACATCTTATTTCTTTCTTTTGTTTTGGGGTTAAATGTGACTAAATATGATAAATGAGATTCACTCATCTGTAATATAAAGTATTTTTACTTGTGATGAAGTTGTTTTCTTACAGCAACGATTATACTGAGTATTCTTGAGTTTGATTGATCACACATTATTCTGTAAATCAGATACATTAGCTAGTAATATTGACTTTTTTTAACTGGTGGATTTTAGGTTTATCTTCCCTCCTACCCGCCTGGGTCCTGAAAGCCAATTTAGTGATTTCCTAGATGGTCTTGGCCCCGCCCAGATAGTAGGACGGCAGACATTAGCCACACCCCCAATGGGTAAGATTCTGTCTGTTTGTGTTTGAATACTAGAATAAGTACTTGAACACTACTGAATAAACTGAATATTCAATACTATTTTGAAACAATATGCAATGATAAACATTTCACACTCGACAGTATGCTACATTGTTGTTATGGAACCTCATGACCTCATGGTGTCCAGTCCATCTTGAAAATATAAAATTGGAAATTTATCCTAACTATTGACAAGCTGACCAAATAATGAGTTAACAATGTTAAAAATCATAGGTGGTATTATGTCAGGTTCATTAGTCATAGTGGAAAATGACTAATTAAATCAAATGCCTACAAAAATTTACATTGTAACAGTATACATGCTGCAGAAATATTAATGGTACACAATAGCTGGTGTCAGTTTACAATCACCTGGTGTCAGGTAATGAATGTATCTGTGCGATTCACATCAATCTTTTTAGTAGCTTATGCTGTGCTGACTTGAGTTACTGACTTCTTATAATCATACATATCTAATGGGCTCTACAATGATATTTGATAGTTGCAATTTGTCTCTCCCTGCTGTTGGCTGATACAATTGCAGGAGGAATGAGAACACAGAGTGGGCTTTTGTCACATATGATTTTCTCTGTGCAGGTGATGTTTATGTTGGCATGGTGGATAGAGGAGGTCAGTTGGAGGTTGAGATCACACAGGCCCGAGGGCTGACCCCTAAACCAGGGTCAAAGAACATTCCAGGTAACCTATATGAGAAAATGTTATATTGTGGTATATTAGCTCAAGCCACAGAATAATGTTTAATAATCTGATCTTCCTTCTATGTCAGCAACATATGTAAAAGTTTATGTCCTGGAGAACGGAATGTGTCTTGCTAAGAATAAAACCAAAGTGGTCAAGAAAACTCTAGATCCCACGTTCCAGCAGTCACTAATGTTTGACGAGAGTCCTCAAGGGAAAGTGCTACAGGTATTACAAAGCAAAATCACTCCATCTGTCCTACACAAACAGACAACAGTTCATCTTCATCACAGTCCATCTAACATTACCCTACTGCATTAGAGGTACAAAATGCAATTTCTGAGTAATACTGCTGTTTTCTCAAATCGACACCCAAACAAACACACCAAACACACTATGCAACACAGGTAATGAATCTGTGACCAGTCTGATTCACTTTGTTTCCTCTCCTATTTACACAGCCAGGACTATGTGCAAGTACAATTTTTTTTTTATTTCAACATGCACGCTGCAAATTTTTCAAAATTGTTTGTTTGGGTGTTGATTTCAATTTCACCATAAAATCACTTACTGCACCTTTTATTTCTGTGCTTGTCAGATTAATTTTAATGCTGGACTTGCTGTTGGAACAGCATAGCCATGCTTACTGTAGGTCAGAAATAGTTGTTCAGATTATGAATACTTGAAATAACTGCTATCATTGTATACTACTGAATTCATCCAAAACACAATAAACAACAAATGCTAGCAATGTCAGCAGTTTTCTTCTGTCAGTAGAACGTGACAGAAGATGTGAAGTAATGTGAAGTATGTGAGCTACATTCTGATAGCTCATTCATCATTCATCATTGTGGTCCACTAGGTGATCGTGTGGGGTGACTACGGCCGCATGGACAGCAAGTGTTTCATGGGAATGGCACAGATCCTTCTGGATGACCTAGATCTGTCGTCGATGGTGGGCGGCTGGTACAAGCTCTTCCCAACCTCCTCTCTGGCAGACCCCAGCATTGGCCCCCTGACACGCCGCCTCTCGCAGTCCTCGCTCGAGAGTGCCACCAGCCCCTCCTGCACCTAGATGGGGCAGAGAGACCCAGCCATCCATATCCCCTTAAATATGCCTGTATTCTCTATCTCTATGTGTGTATCTTTGTTGAATATACCCTGCCACCTACCCCAAAAAGCATGTACACACACTCTGATAGATGTAACCAACTCATAACCCAGAGCTGAAAAGCTCCACTTACCAATATATTACAGAGATAATTCAGAGTTGGAAACAGTCAGGCATGACACACACACAATAGCTCACACGTACCTGAATGGATGTGTGTGTAACCAGCAAACAGTTGTAAAGAAGTCCTGAAATGGTCACAGCTAGTTACATGTAGATCCATTATCCACAGGTCACAACACAAATAACAGGGGCATTCAATAACTATATCTCAAAATGGTCCCGACAATGTAGCATTTGTGTTGACTTCTGTGGCCCATGGGTTCTCCTAGACTCCTGTAGGATCCGGACCCTCAAGGGTCATTCAGTTCTCTATGCCAAACCCGATAAAAGTTTTATTTTTAAAACCAAAGCAATTCTTACTATCTGTAGTGTCATATCATAGAGTATGGATATGTAGCAAAGTCAATGACTTAGATGAGATGCAAAAAAACCAACAGACATATTAGAAGAACTCATAGACTACATACACAATTAAACTTTTAAAGGGCAGGGCTCAACTTAACAGGTCAGGTTCTTTGAAATGCACACAACTACTGTTGCATAAGGTAGCGTATTCTTTTTTCCTTTTCCGAGCGGTGAGTATATTAGATTGATATTTGTGTTCATGTATTTATCGACTGCATTCTGCACGTTTATTCGCAACACTTGCTGAACAAAATATGTAAAGTGCTATTTTAAGCTTGCCTTTAAAATGATGTAGAATTATAGACAGTAGGTGGTTTATTTTGCTAATGTTACACTTTTTGTCTGAAAAATATGGTCTGCACTGAGCTGCAGACACAGTCAATCAAACCCTCCTCATGTAAAGGAGATCCAACTGTCCAGTTAAACCAGCAACCCTCATTTCCAGCTGCATTGTGGGATACACAAAATGAAAAAGTAGGAGGGGATCTACTGGAGAACAAGAATCCCCATCCTGTAGCATGTAGTGAAGCAAAGCATTCTGAGAAATGTAGCCCTGAACTGGTACTGGAACTGCGTTTCTTCAGGCTTGGAAAATAGAGCCGCACTAGACTTCAAGTCGTTTGGGTTTCTTTTTACCAGCATATGAATTTAACTGTTTGTTAAAGGCCTTTCCCATTTCCTGTTATACTCAGGAGGTCACCGCTGAACAAAAACATCAACACACGAAACAATATGAGAACTGACACTGAGATTGCTCTCCAAACAGGACCTCAAAGTCCAGAACAAATCACATTCTGTATAATCCTGGACATTTTTGTTGTCAAGCTCTTGAACTTTGCCATTGTAACTATTCCTGTCCAATCAATAGTCTTCTTTAGCTTCCTCTACGAAATTGGCTGGCTTTCTAAAAGGGTCAGTCCTTGGTATTACTTGCTCAAGACGGTGTGCTATATGTTACGTATCAGAAGGAAAGCAGCACTGTTGGTAAAAATATGTTTTCATAACACATTTGTCAGAGAAAAATACAGGATTTGTTTCCATGGTTCCTCTGAAAATGAAAAGGGGAACCTTAAGGGAATCTTAAGTATTTTGATATTTTCATTCTCTACAAACTCTTGTTTATTCATGTTTAATATAAATTGTCAGTTTATTGGTCATATTTTACACTGAGCTGCTGGTAAACATATATTATGATTTCTATGATTTAAAGTGAGTGAGTCAGAGAGGTTAGGTGTCTAAAATATAAAGGTCCTGCATAAGCTGTTGTCTGTCTAAGGCAGAATCAGAACCAAGATGTTATTTAATTCACAGACAGATCACTTGCCAAATTTTCTAAAATATTTATATAATTCAGTCTGGTAACCTCTCTTATTTTAAATCACCCCACATCAGAAGTGACTATAGTTGTTTGATTCTCAAGTTGTCTGATAGTGTATTGTAAAGAGCTGCTTTTATTGACTTATAGTATAATAAGGAGACCATCAGCAAAGCATTAACTATTTTATCATTTTTGTTCATATCAACAGCTGAAGTATTTTTAAAAATGGTATTTTGTACATGCTGTAAAGCTAGTCTTTTCATTCATTGTCACCACTATTCTGGTCAAGATGCAAGATACAGTACAGCATAGAATATCTGAACAGTTCCCCCACTGTTAATACTTAAAATTAATATAACATTCAAAATCTCAATTTTATTCTTTTAATACCTCTAGGCTACAAAGCCTGTCTATATGTGTACTTCACAATTTTCACTGCATTTATGGTGTAGACACATTAACATGATATCACAATGACTGATTTAATGGACTTCTTGTATAGAGAGATTATTTTTCTTCATAATCTTTGGTCATCATTTCTGCATAATGTTTCACTCTTTGGGATTGTTGCTTTATCAGAAATATTTATTTGAAAATAACTACATAATGTCTTACTTGATATTATGGTTACAATTTACATAATTATAACAAATACCATATCAAAATACACATGCACAATAAATGCACAATAAATGCATTTAGTTTTATTGGTTTCTGCAAGGCCAAATGTCTATGTTGGACCAAACAAGCACTTTCTAATTTTTATCTGAAACTGCAAAAAATAATGTATTCAAGTAAAAATTTTCATACTGCAGGAAACAATTTGAGCCAAGTTGGCCATTACTCTCTTGACAGATTTAATAGAATATATTTAACTGAATATAACAACCCTCCTGTTGTTAAAGTCTGGAGGCTTTGCCTATAAACATAAAAAGGAAAGTGAAAGTCAGACCTCTCCGTTAACTGTCACAGTGAATTCTTGTTTCTTTTGTATTTGCAAGTTTTGATTAAGATGAACCTCTGTGTTGCACCAATAACAGACAAATGTCTGTAGATTAAATTCAGAACAAAAAATGACTTCTTAGTTCTAACTAATGATTAATTAAAAATGTATTATTGTACTGAAAACAAAATTGTATTTGCCGCTGAATGTTTGTCCTTGATAAACTCTATGAAATGACTATTAGAAGATATTGATATTTTTTATATGTGATTTTATGTACTTGGGAAATTGGGATTATATATGTCCCTTTACTGTACAATGAAGTATTTACTAAATCGCATTGGTCTTGCATTTTTGCAAACTGAGAAGAATCTGAATGCATGAATATTTGAACTGTAGCCTACTGCTCTATATTTTACAGGTGTAGTGGACAGGTGTAGTTTGTTGAAATCCATAGCTAAACCAAATGCAACAGTGAGAAAAAAATCTAGATTTGCAGTCTTGACTTCTGCAGAGTTTGGATGCATTTTAATATTTGAAGACACAGATTTGCAGAATTGTTTGGGCAATGTTGGCTCTTTAAGTATATTGTTGTAAATACCTGAAAAGTCACTGTCCATCTGGTTAATTCAAATGCTTTTATATGCTAGACCACCTCTTTTCAGTCAATACATGACACAATTTAATTTTTGTCTGAGCAGTTTTATGGCATGGGAAGTTTATGTGTGGGTGTAAGAGATAATACATTAAATGCAGATATACAGTGCTGGGTAGATTACTTGGAGATTGTAATCAGTTACTGATTATAAACTATGTGACAAAATTTGTAGTCAGTAACATAATCCCTTAGATTACACAATTTTGGTAATGTTGTTTGACTACTTCTTGATTACATTTAGATTACTTATTATTATTGTTCATCACGAGAAAGCCTGGTCTTTAACCTATTTCATCTTTGACAAAAATATTTTTATTTGAAATACCCCCTGACATTTTAAATTAATATTACAGTATTTAACAACACATTTACAGTTCTCTGTCAGTAAATGGTCACATGACATACAGATAGAATATTTAATATTTGTAAGTAATTATTATGGTTAATTTACTTAAAAATGATTAATTTTAATTTTACATTTTTATTACTTAATTAATTACTAGCTTTACTAGTTTATTACTAGCTTTACTAGTTACAAACCCCAGTTTGGGAACCCTTGCAAAAAAGAACTTTGGTAGAAGTTTATGTATGTTGTTAGTACTCCTTTTAAACTAAACATAACTATACTATCAAGTCAAGTTGTAAACTAGTTGTGTATAGTACTGTTACACTTACAATAAAGTGTACCCAAAATTACACTCTTACAAATTAAAATGTGGGAAAGTTTGAGTAAAAATAGAATTAAAATAGGACACTTAACACCGCATACTTCATCTTAATGAAGTATGCAGTATACTTCAACTTTACTTAAATATTCCTAATAAAACAAACCTAAGTATATATCTTTTTTTAAGGGAAATCCTGCTGTGGGCCTTCCATTCATCACAGACTCAAATATACTTGCATTTCTGAGAGAGTTTTGAAAATGATGGACAGAAACTTTGGGTCTAGTCTCACAAAGTATTTTAAAGCTTAATAAAAAAAAAATTATATCAAAAAACTATGGTTATGCAAAACAATATAAAATAGTACAATAAAATATTAATTGTGTTCTGACAAGTATTTTAAAATGTAATTTGATTGGAAGTGCTTGATTTTTAGAATCTGATTTCCTAATCCAGATTACATAAAATCAGTTACTACCCAGCACTGCAGATATATAATGGTGCACAGTGTGTTTGTGTTGGCAGACAATCAGAGCGTATACAGTTGTATTGGTCTATCAGGTCATAATGCACACTTCTTATTATTTGCAATTATGAAATTGAAAAATAATTTGAAATGGTCAGTAGATTGTAATGCTGTGGATGATTTATTTTACAGATTTTATGTCTTTATTTTATGGATTTTCGCTTTGTTAGGGAATTTAAAATGTATATAAGTGATCTAAATGTGGAGAGATTGCTTTAATTTCTAAAAAGAATGTAATCTCACATTACACTTATCTGGGCCCTTTTAAACCCTTGTGATATGAATTCTGTTTCGTCACATTTGTGAACATATATAGGGGTTGTTTGAGCTATTTTCATCTTATCATCTCTTTTATAAACATGAATTATCTTCGAGAGTGTCCTATTGGTGAACAGTTAATAAGGCTGAATTCTTCTTTGTAATTTTTTTAATTATAAGGCTTCTAATTGCCTTATTTATCACATATTATTACTGAACGCCTTGAGTGTATTGCCCAAATATCAAAAGTTATATTAGTGATAAAGTATCTCAAAATTGAATACACTTTGTCCATTTATATTATTTTTATTATTTTTTTATTATTTAGCTTAATTCTTTTTGTTATTTTAAATCTGATCTGAAATTCTTTGAAAAATTCTTTGAAGATGTCATTTGAAACCCTAAATTGCCAGAATAACAATACTTATTATAATACTTATTAATATAACTTGATGTTTTAAGACTTAAATGGAAAAAAAACAACAACAATCCTGATATCTAATTAAATCAATTTCCCCTCGCATTTGACCTGAGCATTAAATCTTGATTTTGCTGGTTGATAAATTTAAATACTTGGCCATGTTCTTATATTTTATATATATCAGATGGAACACTCAATGCATGCATGTTTCTAGTAGAATGCCATTTACTGAATTTAACTTTATTGAAGTTTGTAAAATGTCATAACCTCTTTAAAATACTGATTTAAAGAGATTAATATTTCAGTTTAATTAAATTGTATGCTTACAGATAACCTCAGAACCTGTATGAGTTGATTGCACACTTTGTGTTTGTCAAAAAAGCGTGTCACTTTTTTTCACTTTTGAAAAAATCTCTCTGGGGTTGGATCTACAAAACTAGCAGTCATTTGCAAACGTAATCATGGTCATTTGCAGTCTGTTTTCATGTAGCAAAGCAGTAAACAGCTGATATGTCTTTTGTTGTCTGCATTAATGAGTCATTCACATTATTCATGATATTATTAACAGCACACAACACTGTTGTTTACCATTGCAGAGGGGTTTTAAACTTTACAAATGTAGCTCCTTTGAAAACAATGCCCAAATAACCAAGTTAGCACCCTCTACATCTAAATCATTTCATAAATCTTTACTGATTTAATTTCTGTTTAAGTCTAACACTATCTAAAGACCTGGAAGACAAAGCAGTTGCATTTATCAGAGGCATTGGAAATCTTTTGAAAAAGTATTTGGCAGTGTGCTGCTGTTTAGCAGTAATAGAAGAGTAAAGAGCTGTATGAGGAAGCTGTAATTTTATACTTGTGCTTTGTAAATGTTTTCTATGTGCAGTATTTGATAATGTAAAACTGGTATTTTTGTGGTTTGTACGCTGCAGAACTGATTATTTAAGGTGCACGGTTTTGTAAGAAAAGGATTGGAAATTTTAAAAAAAGATTTTGACTGAAGCCTGTATTTGCATGTATATTGACTACTGAAAGCTGGAGGTCAATAAATTTAATTTGAATCAACTCTTTCTTCAGCTCTGTAATTGAGTAAGGGGGTGAGTGTTTAACTTTCTGGGTTATATTCATAAGAGAAGGCTACTGTACCAAAAAAGTTCCTGCTAAATCCTTTTGATGAGGACTCCATGAATGAGAACTAATTAAACTAATACTAACCAAAAATAGTACTATCCCTAAATTCTAATGTTGACAGAACAGTTGTTCCATGTAGGACCAACAAGTATATTTATCCAGGAATATTTTTTTGGTCATTTGGTTAATTATCAGTTATTTCCCAAAACATACTCATAAACTATTTAAAAAACAAACTGAATCATTTTATTTCGCAAATGAACATTTTCAACTATGCATAAGAAAATCAATATGACAATTGGAAAATGTCCAGTTTTAAATGTTAAGTGTCTCATCAATAGATGATTAAGTGCAGTCTTACATGTAGGCCCAGGTCATTGAATTTGAAGTGAACTGTATAATGCTTTCAGGTGCTGTACAGTAATGAGACAGATCAGAAACAGAGAACAACCTTTTGGAGGGAGGGTTGGTACAACTACATTCATCATTCATTTGACCCAGTGTATAACATGGAAAAGGAAACTGTGAATATGATCTTTGGAAACTGGCACAATCAATCTGATTATAGCAGTTACGTGTCTTCCTCTTGTATGCCAAACCGTTATCTGCGTTTGCTGGGCCCTGACAAACATTGGTGAAGTTGCTTGGAAAATACGCAGGACTCGCGGGGGCGCTGCTGTCCCGTTGCAAAATTGACTCTATAGAAAATGAGCTGCTGAACTTCTTTTCTGACCCAGTGCGGTTGACATTTGTAGCGCTTGCATTCTTCCCAGCGAAAATTTCTGAGTTTTCATCAAAGTCAGGGAAGATATCACGCATGCCACTGAAGTGTCGACGAAGCATCTTTGGAGTAATTTTACTATCGTCCACTTTCCAGAAATTCCGTTTCGCATTTGGGCACTCTGGATGTATAGGCACCTGTAAATTAGAAATTAAAGCATTAGATAAACAAAGTAATAATAATAATAATAATAATAATAATAATAATAATAATAATAATAATAATAATGATGATGATGATGACATTAGTGACGTACCTTTACAAAACAGTCATTTAATGATAAACAGACTCTGATATTATTTTCAAGACCTTTTCTGTCGCCATCCACAAAAGTTTCAATCGCGTTCATTAACTGGTGACAGAAAACATTTATTAATTAGTCACAAACCAAAAAAAACACAAAAGAACAATATTTCCACTGGCAGGCCTAATAATCACCTTATTGCATGGGATTAAATGGTTTATTGTTTTCATTACAATATCGAGTATAAAATACATAGTGGATTATATAAAAATAAGATTAGGAACAAATATTCTGCAAGTTAAACACTAAATTGTAGGTTATTTGTCAAGCAACTCAGTAACTAGTGTGTGCTCACAGGCGTGTGTTTATAACGGGTCATGCATCCAAGGATTGAGACTAGAAGTTAAACTCAACTGTGATACATCTGAACATACCTCGCAAAACGTTAACCTTTTCTCAGGCGCGTTTTGAATGACATTCGCGATCAGACCCAGGTAAGTCATTTTTTGTTTGGAGTATTTCTTGTATTTTCTTCGGACGACCATATCGGAGTGCTGTCTCTGCATCACTGAGGATCTGCTGAGGTGAACTCTGGATGATGAGTGTCTGTCTTGTCGTTTGTTTGGCCTATATATATATATATGTAGCCCATCGTGATGGTAGATGCAGTGTGCATTCCTCATTAATGTCTCTTTTACATAATTGATGGAGGTGTGAATATGTGGGCGGGTATGCCTTGACATTTGCTATAGATGTGCGATTAAGTTACCTGTACAACCATGAAACACAGAGTTTTAAGATTAAAAACAAACGCAAAACAACTCTGCTAATAACTTTCTGCTAATAAACAGAAAAATAATTAAACACACACACCCAGAGAGAGAGAGAGAGAGAGAGAGAGAGATTGTTAATTCAGGGGATGATGGATGGATGAAACTTTCATGGTCTCAGTTCTTTGGGTCAGACTGTATTACTGTGAGAAGTTCTCTTTAACATACAAAAACAAATAAATAGAAGCAGGCATTTGTCTGACTGTTTTGGAGACATACTTTATATCAGACAGTAGTGTACTGTGTATTATTTTATGACGTCTTTCTAAAACCCCTGGTCTTTTCGCATATTGACAATAATGTCGTAGAGCGCAGCGGTTTTGTTAGAATAAAAATGATCTGTGATGAAGTCTAAATGAAGTGGGCAAGTTTGATTCAATCTGGATCAAAACTGTGAATTCCAAACATTCCAGCGATTATAGTCATGAGGCAGCCATTCACACGTGGAGCTCATATGCAAATACGACAATGTGACAATGAGTCCGTTTAACAGACTCGTTAACAGCTGCTTTACATTATCGCCACATTTAAAGTTTATATAAATGTATGTTAAAAATATAGCCTTATGGTTTAATTTAGTAAAAGATCATTCTTGCTGAATGTATCCGTCTTCTCAGTATGCAGAACATTTATTAAGTTGGAAACGTTTAATTTATGTGCTTTACAGACGCCGGAATTTAATATGCAGGACTAGTTAAAAGATTTCATAACAAGTTACTTAACAACTTAATAATTTACGTAACAACTTAATAACAATGCTAAGATAATCTCTATGTCTGGGGTTTATAACATCTGGTAGAATGAATATTGTGTTTAATAACCGTTTAACAAATATGTCAAAATATGGGTTACTAGAACAAATATTTGAAATCCCGCTTCTAGTTTTAACCCGGCCCTTTATGGTTTAATCGTCAAATTGCGGTCGGTGACGCAAATGGGATTGTGGGAGGACCAACTCATTGAACGTGCTGGAGAGTTTGATTCATTTTACAGAATCGATTCATTTGAACTGTTTATATTAACGAGTCAGTTTTAAAAAGGAAAACATTCTCACACCTTCTTCCAGTATTCAGTTTTCAGTAAGATTTTCTTTTAATAACGTCATATGAGTTCAAGTGTTTTTGTGTGTGTATTTATCGTGTAATTCTAAAAGTCATGTGCAATACCCAATTTGTATTTTTTATTATTGATTACATTTTTAAATTCACCTCTTCTGTATTCTGTTTCACATAACTGTATGGCTGTAGCCAGATGAGTTCTAGAAACTAAATAATAGGAAACAGGACGATTTCCCATGACGCATCAGTTCCCCTAGTACATGTTCCTGGTTGCATTCGCACCGAGAATGGGACTCTGAAATAACAAGCAGGCCGACAGCAACATCGTTTAAGGTCCCGATCACACTACACTTTCGCTCCAAACAACCACAGTGGATGCTTATCTCATGTGTCTTATAATTAATCAGATGTAAACAACAGAACCTATAGAATATATTTCTTCAATTTATTACGTTTCTCTTTTCACTGCAGCTTATGTCACCAGGACCAATTCCTCATGTAAGCGTACTTAAAAAAACAAATTCTGATTCGTTTGTACTCGTTTATCATTTATATTTATTGACTACTTTCCACTGTTCAGTACTGAAACACAAAATCTAACAGTGTATAGCATCTATAGCTTACTGCGTTACAGGCACAGTTAAATAGACTTTTCTTCAAAACAGTCAGTTAATAATCACAAAAGGTCCATTTGGATTCTTTTCAAGAACATTTGGTGAAACTTTAGTAAAATGTAAAACTTAAATTGTTTAAGAAGTGTTCATGTATATTTGCACAGAATATTTGTCCAAGATAACGTTTAAGAAAAACTACAATGATACGAAAACAAACACTAAACTGAATCGCGATTTCGGTGAGCTTGACCTGAGCTTTAGTGAATTGTTTGGACAAAAGAATCGATGCGTCTGATTCATCGAGAAGAATCTGTCGATGAAAGATTCGTTCGGGAATCGGACATCACTAAGATCGCATGGCGAGTTGCGAGTCACTGAGACATTGTAGATTATTTGTGGGAACCTTTCGGTAAGTAGAATAAACGCGCAGTCTTTCACTAGTATAATAAATACGTGTTAGATGTCTGATAACAGTATACTTGATATAAAGCAAGAGAATCGTGTGTGATGAACATTTAAGCGGATTGTTTGGTTGAGGGTGTTGCCCAAACCGGCTTTCTGTCAGAAAACATGCTTTGGCGGTGTTTTTAGTGTAGTTTTCGGTTATTTTAAGAGATTTAACGGTGGTGTAAGGTATATTTTGCATGCATTGCTGTCTTTGTTGTGAATGTGTTTAAACTGTCGTTTTGTGGGTTATATGGAGGCAAATGTCCGGAGGGAGCAGGTTTAACTCTGTTGTAGGTTCTAGTATAATTACAAAGAGGATTCGTGATTATTATCCAAGTATAACATTAAACGACACAGAATTGTATGTTTCTAGTCTAATTTTAACGTTTTATGATGTTACATTGTCGATTTTGTGCACGACTGTGGTGTCGAGAACGCTTAAAATATAAATCTTCTAGTAGGCTTTTAGTAGGCTACTTCTGAAAGAAGAAACAAATCAGTCGCATGACTTTATTGTTATTATTATTATTATTATTTTATTCTTTAAAATAACAATTAAGTAGACATGGAAGGTAACAATACATTAATATCACATCCAGTTTGTACACCACTGTCTGGTACGAAACCTGTTATTCACACAGCCAAATCAGACAGTCAGGATTTGTGGCATAAGTCTTTTTGTTTTAAGGTGGATGTTGAAAGTTTTTTTTTTTTTTTTCATTTTAGTATAGGTTAGTGGAGCGAACCTATGGAGCCATACACAAAATCAACAGACCATTCACCATTTAGACTAGTAGACAGTCAATAGTAAATCAATAACTGTGTGGCCTCATCATTTAACACATTTTGATTGACAAACATGGTCACATTTTAAATTCAAAAGGGGATCCGTGTCATTTTCCTTATGATTGAGTGATGTATAATAGTGGTGTAAAGTTATAGGGATTTAAAGTACATAGAGTCTAACTTGTATGAGTAAACACCACTGACATTTTTAAAGAAAATGTAAAAGAAAATAGTTAATTACAATTCCTCAGAAGGCATAGCTTATTCAGCCGTTATTTATATGGCTGCACTTTCATTTGCTCAGTTTTCTTTGCCAGTGTTGCAAGTTAAATGACTCATTGTTAGTGTTTTAGAGGTCTCTTTCATCTGTACTGCCCCTTCTCACATGCTTTACCTAATAGCTCCTTAAAGACTGGAGGCAAGGCTGATTGTACAGAAAACATCTCTTAGCTTAAAAAAATCAGCTGTTATTATTCAAATATCCCATTTATGCTCTGAGCTAGTGAGCAAAATAAGGTAGTATTTTTGTCAGCTTTGCACATCATGTTTTTCATCCTCTAAAAGGATAGCATCTCCATAGTGGATCTCGTTTGTGGTAACAGTAAGACCAGCAAATTCTCAGGACCAAGAATTCTGCAGAGCTTTCCCCAAGAGGGTCCTGAGCCTCAAATAAATACTTCCACATGACCTTCAGTCCTTGTGCCAGAATGAGCTGTTTCTGCAATCTCAATGACGTTCAGGATTCCTTGCGATACCAGCCGACTACTCCTTTAACAGTGCGGTTTTAGCTATATGGGGCTTTCCCTTCTGTTCAGTTCCCTGGAAATTTATGTACACTTGTCTGTGGTCTATAAAACCTGACCGTAAGGTTATGGTGTACCAGGGAAATTTTTAGTTAAAACCACCAAACTGGATGACAACAATTAACACTTCTTCTGTAATGAAAATACGTAACACATAGAGCTCCTAAAGTGCCCAAGGTGGCATTAAGCAATGGCAAGGGTCACAGAACTCTTTAAACTTTAGAACTAATCACATCCGAAAACTCTTTGTGTATTCTCTCTACATTTGGGCCTTGGATAGTCTCCAGTCCCAGCAGAATGAAAATGAATAAACAGTCCTATCTGTGGCTTTGAAGTCTGTGCCAAGGTTGATGAGCATCAGCCAGCACTTGACCCGTACTAGTTTTGGGTCACGTAATCATCTGTTTGATAAACAGTTGTTTGCCACACAGTGTGCCAGGATGTGCGCCTGCTCACAGCCGCAGGTGATATGGGCTCTTTCGTATTCCAGTAAATGCTGATTGGATGTGACCTTTCGAGTGTGTTCTGCTCATACACAGTGGTAACATTCCTTGTGGTTGAAGGATGTTAAACATGTTTGATTTGAACAGTGATTCTCCATGATTCAAATCTCTCATTGGCTGACCAGATTTCAGAAATTCACTGCTTAAATTTGTTGTCTCAAAATGTTTTGACTGTGATGTAGTGTGTGATGCCCAGTTTTGTCTTACCATAGCCGTCAAGTCGAAAAGTGTGTGATGCCTATTAGTTTAGATTTCAGTCATGTAATGCAATCCAGCCTTTACTTTCTCCTTTTCACCAGATCAGTAAGGACTACTGTGCATTCATATAATCTGAAATACATGAGCCAAGGTATATGCCCCCCACCCCCCCCACCCCCCTGCACTTTATAGATAGTTCCTACAGCCTTGCTTATATTAAATTTTCTCTTTGAGGTGAAATTAAAGTTGGTTTTCAAAATGAAATGTCTCCAGTAACATGCTCAAAAAGTAATTGAAATGCCTATAACTTAATCTGACGGCTTAAAAAACATACTGGTTTTAATTACTCTTTTGCTCTCTTGTTTGGCATACTGTTTTTGTATGTTTCAAATATCCAACATGAGGGAAGTTTCTTGGTGCACTTAATGTGCATGAGAACATATGTTATAGTCACATAAGGCAGAAAACTCTGAAAATGATTGGCAGTTTTTCACTGTTTTGATGTTTCGTAACTGACTGAAAGCTGATGTGCCTTTGGTGGGCCAGGTGTTTTATCTGATACATTTTCTGATGAGTGTGAAAACTATCTTAACTCACCGATGCGTGTGTTCTAGCAGGTGCACGCAAGATCAACATGCACAGATGTACTGAACTGTGGAAAAGTCTAACAAAACACCCACTAATAACATCACATAGGCTAAATCAATCAAATGCCCTCCGACAGACAGACAGACAGAAGAGTGTAATTCATTGCATCGTATTGTATGTTGTAATTCTGTCTTTCATCTAATGTGAATTGTTTTGTGAGTGGTGCATGCTTGTGCAAAACTAACTAATGTTGCAAGTTTTAGAATGTTGTGTTACAATTGGTGTTTGAGATTTTTTTTAGCAAGTTGCAATGACGTGTCTATGTCTTATATGTTAGCTAGGTGTTTACTTACTGAAAATATGTGGCAAAGTCAAAAGATCCCACCTCATCCTCCAGAACTTAGACTTTAAGCAGCGCCAACAATATGAGTTTTTAAATTTTTTTCTTTATTGTTGACCTGAGAGTCAAAATATGACATCTTTTTTGCTCTAATTTACAAAATTAATCTTTATTTAGTTTTTGAAATAAAGCACAGTTAGAGTTTTTAAGTGTTTGTTTCACTGTGTGAACGTGCATGGGAAAAATTAAGATGTGCTTTAAATGATCATTGAGTTTCTTCTGTTGATGTAGGAACATCATGCACCCTTTATGTTACAAACATTTTAAACTGTTAACTTTAAAACATGCAGCTGGCAGCAACATCTCCGCTGTTGCCAAGTAAACATAAGTTTGGTTTGGTTTGGTTTTACACAGCAGGGGATTTATTAAGCTGTTTGCTCTAGAGCTCCTACTGATGTGCTCTTACTTGTGTTAGAAGTGTTTAGTGTTGCTCTGACAACTCAATGCCCGCATTGCCCACAATCAGAACTGGAAGTCTTTGCGACTTTAGGCTCTTAGACTCTAGTTTCCTACAGTATTTTGTAGCCCTCTCCCTCAAGAAAGTGGGTCTAAACAATGGCCAGTACATTTCCCACTTATTACAAAAAAAGTTATGAACAGCAGTAAGTCAGTAATTAGGAGTTTGTTTAGGAGTCTGAATATTTTGCCTGTATGCTCAGCATATTACATCCTTTGCATAAGGTAAATACTTTTGACTTTGTTTTGGATTATCTTTTGAATGCATTGTTTCATAGATTTAACTTTGCAACCAAGGTGACAATTCTAATAAAAGCCAAACTCTCATATCAAATGCGTCATGATACAGATGTCTCAAGAGGCTCTTGGGATGGTTCAGGCTTGTTAGCGTAATGAGATGAAGAGTTAATTAATAGCTTATTATGTAAAAATGAATCGTTCTGGACTCTGGTTTATTTCTCATTAGTGGACTGCCAATAACGTCAGTGCTCTGCACTCTCTTCTGTCTGATAATCATTAATATTTTAGTATTATGTTAATGGGGGGAATAAATAGGCCTTATCAATTTAGGGTGTAGTTTGGAATCAAAGGCAGATGTACAGAGTTTGTAGAGACATCAGGCTGATAAGAGCACACTTGAGCACACCCACCTCATACACTTGATCAAAACAAATCAAAAGCAAAAATCAAAAGTCTTTGTTGCCACTCCCTGGGGCTGATGGGAGGTTAGCATAGTTCATATTGAGCCATGGTGCTAAATTTTAAAAACATCCATGAGTTTTACTACCAGCTGATATCTTAATACAACAGTTTATGGACTGGGCGGTGGACCAGGCTTTATGCTGATATTGAAGCTGTGTAAAACACCGCCACCCACTATATAGCATAAATAAGTGGGTGACACTAAAACGTACAAACAAAAATGTGCTTTAATTGGTGATGTTTATAATATCCACAATATTTAAAAAATATAACAATATTTTTGTGATATCAGCAAAAAAAATACTCAACAGTAAATGTAATCAGGGGTTATTGATTATGCATTTGTGTTTAAAACGCTTGCAATTTATTGTGGATGTTGAATATAGGTTTTACTGTGAAAAGCCTGTATAATATGATTTGTGTGGTACAGTGAAGCAATCTGCTTTAGATTTGTTTAGCGGCCAGTTGAACAGACGTTATCGTGAAAGACAAGTCCAGCCCATGCACAGCAGTTCACATAGAGTTACAGATAGTGCAGATGAGTAATAAAGTATACAAAACATTTCTCTTCTGTGGCATATTTCTGAGGCAAACAGAATATTCAGTTCAAAGTAATTTAAGGTGGGACTTTTCCCTCAGGATTTAATTGGATGGAAACATGTTAGGCTGTGATATTATTGGTTATGTTTTTTTTCCCCACCCACATAAGCAAAAAAGAAAATGAATTTTAAGAGGGAGAGAAAGTTGAAGATTGAAAAATAGGAGAACATGCTGTATTGTCATATCTTAACTAAAAATTATGCCATAAGACATGGAGTTTTATTAGGAAAGTAAATGGGTCGTTTTGATTTCACATGGTCCAGAAGATTCTACTGTCTTGCAATAATTTCGTAAGCATGTGCCTGTATTTGCCTTTTGAGGGTTTGCCTCTTTTTTTGCAGACAGAGGTTTGGGTTTTCGCCTCCACCAACTTTGGTTTCCTTTCATTTTTTCACAAAACACACGGGTCCAGCTGCAGTTCTCAGACAGGAAACCCTCTAACATCAGAATAACGTCATTTGTATTTTAAAAACTTACAGCTGCAGAAACAGGCAATGTCCCTTGAAAATATCAAGTATCAAAGTATCAAAATATACATTTTGTAGTAGATTTCATAATGGGTTGTTTTACTTAACTCTTATCTTTTACAATGTAATATCTAATACATATTTATACAGTACTTCATAATTAAGAATAATGGTGCATAAATGCTTTTACCTGACACAATGGTATACTACTGTGTTAGTGTTTCTTGCTAATTGAAATGTGTGTGTCTCATTGATTTTTCATGGGAGACAGGATGAAGGATTTCCTGTGTTGTGATCCCCATTCCTGCTCTGCCAAGTTTGGGCATTCCTGACCTTTCAGAGTTCTGTGAAAATTCTGATTCCTGCCTTCAGACAGATCTCCAGACCACTGGTGGTCTCTCAGGGGTTTAGAGGGGAAAAAAAGGCTAACCTCTTGTAAAGGAACATCCAGGAGGGACTTTTTTAAAGGAGTTTTGTAAGTGAAAATGTGCCAAGTAAAAATGACCCAAGAATGTTCTTCTATATATGTTTTGTTTTAATTGTCCTTAAAGCCAAAGTGTGTAATTCTTTTGTTGTTTTAAAGCATACTTATATCCAAGTTTAATTTACACAGACTAGTAGTAGTAAGACAACTAAGTTTTCCCACGTTTGTGGCTTGCCAGAAAACAGACTCGGCCCAGATACCAATATCGAAACCTTTCTGAAACTATATTGTACAGGTTGGGTGTGGGTGTAAACAAAATGATGACAATTGTCTTATTGACTGCGTTGCTTAACCTTTCCTACTGAAATCATTTACCCATCTGATACATATGGTGTTCTGTTCAAAGGCACCTGTAGGTTGCTGGCCTCTTCCTGTTTTCCTGTAAGCATGTTCGACAGCTTCAGCTGCATTTAAAATGAATGAAAGTGTTCATTTGTATTAAGAGCTATTTGAAGTCAAAATGAAAATCACACATCATGTTGCATGTGTTAAACAAAGAATCCTTCTTCTACACAGGTTATGCTTAGAGGTTAAAGGCCAATTTACTGAAGGATCAATGAGGTGGAATGTGATCTTGAAGCTGACATGACAAAATGCAAACAAATATTTCTCTAGACTAATGCAGGTGGGGAAGGATGTGATATACATCACTGTATAATGGCTGTAGATGAAGGGGCCCCTGCTTTCATGGTACCACAGTCATGACAACTTGCACGTAGCTGAGCAAATTCCTGCCATGGTGATCTATGCCTTCGAAAATGTTTTGAGACTTAACAGCATTATCCCCATATGAACCACATAGCTGTGCATATGGACATATAGGTGCAGATTTGCTCCCAAGGACCCACCAGCTGCTGAGACGCAAGCACACAATACCCAGTTCAAATTTATTTGTTTGTCACCATGGATGAAACTTATGAAGTTAAGTCCACCATAGAGCTCCATGGATACAAGATGCCTTCTTAGCTTCCATAAACTCTAGTGCAGAGCATAGCTGTACGAGATGCATTATATATCATACAGTTAATTATATTAATGAGTTAATTGATTAATGTTGTCCTCTTATGGTTGTCAGTCAAACACCACAGTGTCAATAATTCAGCTTGTGCGTTCTCACTTCGCTGGTTAACTTCATCCTGTACTTTCCACCACAACAACTTTATGATGGCGTTTTTTCCATATCAGCAGCGCACTGAATCCATAATTAACTACAGATTTTCCATCTCTCAGGATGCCAGTTGGTCTCTCAAACAAACTTTGCAAAGCTAGACTGAGTTCAAAACACACCCCCACCCGTTGATATCTCATATCCAGGGGCCAAGCCTGACCAGGGCTAAATGCATCAGAAAGCAGCTGTTGGGCCTATTTATAACATTCAGGTGGCACGTAGTGCACGCCACTCTCTTCATCAGTCTGAGCTGTTTGTGAGATACTGTTAGCCTGGCTTGCACGTCTGCAGATTTGAACCTCCGGGTTGTCTCCACGCTTTTAAAGTCACTTAAGTGGTGCTTTTCAAAAGTGTTGTTATAGAACACATCATTGTTGCACAACACTACATACTTTCAGAATTGACTAGCCATTCAGTATAATTGTGCTGGTTTGCGGTCACGTTCACTAGACACTGATCAGATGCAATTCTTAAGAGACGTTTCCATAACATTTGTTAAAAACGTTTTAACTATTTAAGCTAGCTATTTGTATTTTGACATGCGGTCTTACAAATGCAAAAAATGCAAGATGTGACAACAGTCAAAGAAGTCATCTGTGTGTGGATAGGCCAACATTACAATAATATTTGCAGTGTGACTGTAAAAATGTATGAAAACGTCTTAAATTTGTTACACAAGCATTGTTTTGATGTCTGTAGTGGCAGTGCTTTTAAAGGGAAGGATTTAAAGGAACTTCTCAGAGAGGGTCTAGCTGACCCAGCGGCTTCTGTTAGCATGCTAAACCTGCTCTGAATTTATCCCCATATAAACACTGCCGCTAAAATATATTAATGCTAAAAAACTCAATATCTGACTAGTCATTTTTTCGATGATCATCCTAACCTATCTCTATCACCTGAGTGAATATTTAAAAAGTAAGCCGAAAAAGTCCTCATCTCTAAATTCTGGCATTCAGAGGAGGTTTTTTGGCTGTGCAAAGACTTGGTTACTGGAAATAGTAACTCGACCTATTGACGTCCAAGATAGTTCTGATGCGCCTAGGCTGTAAGCAAAAGATGTGAGGAACCATGGCACCTGTTTATGGGCACAACTGAATATTGAAGTAGCTGCTGTGTTTTCATCTAATGGTTTATCACGTGTAAAGCCCGGGTGTAATATGTAGGGCTGCTCTGTTTCCAACTGATGTCTTCGTGCTCCAGGGGTACATTTAGCACACTAGAGGTACAAATTGAGTCACTTCAGTGGGAAGGGTTTGTGAGAGTGACACGGCATGTGGGCAAATGTTCAGATTATTGGTACACTTTGATATTGCCATCTATTGACCATTGAGATTTTCAGAGAGGAGGGTGTTGTCAGAAAACCAATTCACTGTATTCTTGCTTGATTTCAAACTGATCCAGCTCCTGTGTGTACGCACCTGTACAGTGTACTGCATTGTATAACTGCCTTTACTTTGAACGAATGAACTTGAACAAACCTGTCATTTTCTTCTTTCAACACTCTCTCTCTCTCCCTCTTTGTCCTCATGCCTGTTTTGTTGTAGATTATTTGTTACTGTCATCGTACACAGGTCCCAGATGCCCAAAGCAGCACTTTTAAATTGTCAGCACAAATATTTAAGCAGTATTTGTGGTCTTAAGGGAAAAGTCTTGGTAATTGGTCTGTGAAGACAAGTGAGATACTGTCATGGTTACTTTTAGCTTTGAAGTTTGTGGTAATGCTGCAAGTTTACCAGTAATGTCACACTGTTGGTGCCTTTGTTACCCTGACAGTTACTGTTTACAGATCTTCACAAGTCTCTCTGTGTATGAGTGAATGTTTGTGACCCCTGTGTCCTGTTGACATAGCAGAGAATCACCCAATTAACCTTACTCTGCATGGAATACATGTGTACAGTACCACTGGCTTGCCCCCCGTGGACCTTGTGTCAGAAGTATTGCTCTCAGTGTTTGTTTAACATGCTGGTCTTTCTCCAGCAACTGATCCTTATAGCTCATTGCTCTACGTTAAGATTTTTACCCAGCTCAGCATATTTTACCATGCGCTGTGATTAAACTGCCATATTTAAAAGCATTTAAAGCAATAATTCATACAATTTCTCAAAAACTAGTCAAGCATTTTATGTAATGACATATGTAGGTGGGAATGAATGGTTGTCAAGGTGTTGCTATGTGGTTGCTATGGTTTTGCTTACTGGCCTGAATAAGTTGAGTAAGAGCCCACTCCTAATTTATGATTCTGGTGCCTAGATATGGTTTTGGAGTTTGTTCAGATTTGTTTGTTCAGAAACTCCATGTATGAGCCTTAATCTTGTTCCCTAGCAAGGTTGTCTAAAAGTAGCATTGCAATAAACAGTTTAAATAACGAAACAACAATGACCTATTATTGTTTGGTTGTTCTGGTTTTGTTCTTTTGCTTGCCTTACAAGGTAAATAAAACAATTTGTTGCCCGACCAGTTAAGACTTTTAGAAAAATGGATTACTTGTAGAAAGGAGAGGAAATGCATATTAGGTTAAGCTTTAGTATTAAAGTTTTAATTGATTATCAGTGATAAATTGCAGATTAGAACTGCAGTTAAAGACCTAATGCAACTTCCCGAAGGGAGTACTTCTTTCCTTGATTTTGGAGTGTTTTATTTACTCAACCAAACCAAGACTTCCTTCCAATTTGGCTGGGTGATTTGGTGAATGGTACCATAGTACAACTAGAAATGCACTATGTTGTGTGTGCATATTCATCTAAGATAACCTACCACATGGGATACTGTGTCTCACAATAAAATGTGTTCAGCTTGATGAAGAGTATGATGAGGGAGACTGTAGGTGGAGTGAGCAAGATCCAATAGTTGTAAAAAACAGGTATATTTGAAATGCTATATAAAGATATTATATAAAATGACCATAAAATATTATTCACCTTGGTCTTATTGTGATCCTCCTGAGAGCATCTTCCAGATACCACAGGAACAGCTACAAAGTTCTTGTGCAGAGTGGCTTGTTGTCACCCTGCACACTGCACTGTATATGCACACTGGCCAGTCTGAAATTTTTATTTTTTGCATTATTAAGTTTATGTTACAGTTCATGTCTGATTTTATTGTTCTGGATTTTATTTAGTTGAAATGTTATTGAAATAGGAGAATGGTAAGTTTTTTGCTATTAATATTTCCACATATAATTAGATTGGAACTGTACTTGCATGAGTGAAACTAGCTACCCGAGTGCCAAAAATACCACACTGAGTGAACTATATAGTCTCAATCTAAATACTTAGTATAAAAAGTGTCAAAGATATAAAGTGACAGTGAAGAATAAACCCAAAGCAGTTTTTGCTGCAATCATATTGTCTGTTTTGTGGCCCATTATTTGTTTGAACTGTTTGAAGGTTAGATATTTTAACACTTGGAAAAAACGTCTAGTTGTGAGAATATGTGTAGGGCTGTGCGAGATCTCTGGCTAGAGATCAGATGCAAATTTTTCACAGTAATCTTGCACATATGTTTTGCTTCTTTAAAACAGCATTTAAAATAGTTTGAATATTCTGTTTGAATGTTTTAATTTGACGAAGTTTCGCTCTTTACTAAGTACTAATAGTAGTACTCACATCTTAATTTATCAGTTTTTAAAGCATATTTAATCCCATTCTGCAGATATCTACAAATGGTATGAAAAAACATGAAAAATGTGCAGTGAGGATTTAGTGTAGATTCAGTATGGATCTGTTAAAGGTTCAAATGCTTGTTGCATATTCAAATTAGTGTGTAGTATACATTGCATACTTTGTGGTATGCAAGAGGTTGCACATCTGTGTTAATCTATGAAATAACACAATGTAACTTTGGGAATTGTATTGTGACTAAAGAAAAGTGAAAAAAAACTAAACTGTTACATCCTAGCATATTCAGTGTAATCAGCCTTGAATTGACAAAAATGTTTTCTTGACATTTTATCACCCAGTTTCTTGAGGAATCATCCTGAGAAGCTTTTTAAAGCGTTTTGAAGGAGTTCCCCTCTATTTTACAGTCTTATTGTTTTCATTATTTGGTCCAAATCATCCATTTCATAAACATTTTAAATACTATAATATCTAGTTGTTTTGATTAATCGTTGTAAAACGTTGAAAAAAAACATATGCAGTTATATTATCGTAAACAATGTTCACTGTCAATTCCGAGTACTGAAGTACTTGGGTACTTGTGCCTATCCCTTGTTTAGTGAGTCTATTTTAACTGCTGTGCAGTTGGCAACACTGCTGAAGTGTCCTGCATAGGTCCCTACAGTAACAGATCTGTTGGGAGTATTCTTTAAAACACGGGAGCAGCTTTCATATATCAGAATCCCTCGCTGTTTTCCTTCATCTCGCAGCACATCTGTCCTGGTTCACATTGTACTTTACTGTAATCCTTAACACCTACAAATATATTGTTTAGAAATGGAAATAGTGGTACAGAACTAGAACAGCTAGGGTAAGTCAATCTTAAATGCTGTCAGTGCTCAGTGAGGCATGTTGTGATTTGTGTTAAAAAGAGAAGTTGTTTTGAGCGATGGCTTTATATAAGTGCAATTCTTAGAATCGGTTGTACTTGTACTGTAATTATTTAAATAGCTGAAGTCAAGGGAAGTGAGCTTGTTTCTTTTAAACCTCTAAAGATTACAAAGAGCTGCAGTACAAGTGGTAAATACATGTATAGAAGGTTTTATTGTCTATAAAGTAGACAGGTGCATGGGAGGGCGTTCGTAAGACTTTAAAATAGGTAATGTTTAAAAAAAAGAACATTTTGCCACTTATGTCTGGAATAAAGAAACAGCCCTGGGATATATTTACTTTCTCATTCTGTTTTCTGTGAAAATTCTGTTCTTTCTGTGCCTTTATGTTGTGTAATGCTTGTCTGTGTGTGTGAGGTATGGGATTGTGTAGGTGGGTTCGGGGACACTGTATTCTGTTGTCACAGACTTATAGTTAAAGCATGCTGCGCTGTGAGTGTGCGTTATGTTTTCTGTCTGGTTCTGCTAGTCAGAATTCAGTTTTAGAGAAGAAAACACTTTTGATTCCCTTTTCAACAGCTCTCTGCAGTAGAGACTTTGTCCATGGCGTTCTTGCAGAGAACAGGAGACTACTGCCATGCACAGCATCCACACGCTTAAACTAGGAGAGTAGCCTGCAGACCTGCGCTGGTTGGTGGATGCACCGAGACTACTTCTCTCTACTTTTAGTGGTCTCGCCACCCAAAATTTTTCATAAATCTAATGGGGTGATCTTACCTCTCTGGCTACAGTAAGCCATTAAGAGAGGATACAAGCCTTTGGGACTTTGAACATCAAGGAGTCTTCAAGCATTTTATTTAAAAGAAAGATCTGAGATTGAACAACAACAGTTCAAGAGCATCATTAGGAAAATTTGGATAAAAGGCTTCTTTTAAAGTTTGGACGAAGGCAGAACAATGGCTCGGATGAACCGTCCAGCCCCGGTGGAGGTGTGCTACAAGAACATGAGGTTTTTGATTACTCACAATCCGACAAACTCCACTCTGAGCAGCTTCATAGAGGTGAGAACAGTACTGTGTGTGTCCCGTCTGTGTATTTGTGTCATCTGTTCCCTCCCACTCTCCATTTCTCTGTTTATACCTTGCTGAACTGCACACATTTAAACAGCATATCCCGTCTTGACTCACATGGTCTATCTTAAGACAACTTCACTGTCACATGGCCCACTCATTCTTATCTTGCTGGGAAAGTGTGCATGAACCATGCAGGCTTTAATGATAACAGCACATCTACAAAGCCTCCGTTGCCACGGAAACCCATCCCAGTGCTCCAGTCACATGGCAGGGATGAGGGACAAAGCACGTTCATGGGCGGCTTACCTTATCTTTCCTTCCATTAAAATAATTGCGTTTCTATTTTTATGTATTTTAATAAAATTACATTAGGACAGATGTTAATTGTTGTTTGTGTAAATTCTGTTGCCTCTCTGTTCCCCTCCCATGATTTTTTTAGGATCTTAAAAAGTACGGCGCCACAACTGTGGTCAGAGTTTGCGAGGTGACCTACGACAAAACCCCGCTGGAAAAGGATGGAATTACAGTTGTGGTGAGTGCACATCTTGATGTCCGTTAAACAAGCAATGTACAGTCATCTGGTCATTGTCACAAAATAAACCTCAGTGGATTGATTAGGACCACCCTGTATCAGCCTGAAGGGGTTTATTTTGTACTATTACATGACTAACTTTACATAACCACTGCACATAGAGATTATGTGATCTTGGGATGTTCTCTCTGCTTGACCAGTGCTATTTAAATGTTTCACATAATAAAAAAAATAAGAAACTAGCATTACACAACAGTCATTTATGCAGGTTAACAGTTGTTATACAAAAGATTTTGACTTCAGAATGCTGTTGACCAATTAGAATCAAGTATTCCAGTAATAAATCAGGTTTATTTTACACCTAAAGGAGAGGTGTTAGAAAAAATGAAGATGAAGAGGTAAGACCTCAACACAGACAGTTATTAAAAGTCTTCTGCAACACAAGAAAAGTGAGACAGGTCTTCACAGAGACCCCATTGACCCCATATTCTCTCACACACTCACCATGTTCATTATGGAGAACATTCTCTTCCAAGCCGCTACACGTGTTTCTTATTACCAGTGTCAACGTTGCACTGTTGCTATGGTAGCTGCAGAGCCTGGTCTCTCCGTGTGGCCTCCGATTTGGCCCCCACCCACCTTCCTACACCACCCAGCCTTTTTTTTTACACTTTTTCCTCTTGACTTTCTCAGAGTAAGACTAAAGGAAGGAGAAACTCAAGGCAAACGGTTGCATAAAGCCTGATTTTACTGCATTCTGTGGATCTGAAGGACATACAGGCTGCTCTGCACACCTCTGCAGTCCCACCGCCAAATTCTCCAATGTTCTTGCATCTGCCAAACCCAAGAATTCACTCAAATGCAGCCATCTTTTTATTGTGTCCTTGAGACAATGGTCTTGTTTTTATCCTCAGTTAATAAGATTTCTTTGGAAAAATGAAAGACTCAGTGAAAGACTGCAATGTGTAT
Source organism: Chromobotia macracanthus (assembly GCA_036877525.1). Lineage (NCBI taxonomy): Eukaryota > Metazoa > Chordata > Actinopteri > Cypriniformes > Botiidae > Chromobotia > Chromobotia macracanthus. The sequence continues at coordinate 2,711,320 of JAZGTH010000037.1, forward strand.
GGATGCATTGGACGTCAGTTGCATTGCATTACTTGCGTTTTATACCATAGTTTTATTTACAACGCAGGAGTGTTTTTGTCTGCAGCTCCATGGTGATTCCCTGAAATGTCAGTCATGTGGCAAATGAGTTCTTGCATTTGTGTTTTATGTAATTTTATTAAGACAACATGTTTGTTCAGTCCACAGTTTCATAGGGAGCTCATGAAATGCCATCATGTAGCACGAGTTGCATGTTACAACACTACATAGTTTCTGACGCATTCAATGTTTGTTACTTGCGTCCGCATTTTGCACCAGGACTTTATTTAAAACGCATGTTTGTAATTTTCATTCACAGCTCCATGGTGAGCTCATGAAATGTCAGTCATCTGGCCCATGAGTAGCTGAGAAACTTTGCAAGGCAAAGAAACCCCAGTGGGAACAATCAGCAGTGTTATGCATGTTGCTCGGTGCTGAGCACACCTGCAACACGGGAGTAAACTGCATGCTCCCAGGAGATGCATACGTGCCATTCCACACCCTTCCAGATCAGACTGTCTGTACAGAGATCTGCGCATGACTGCATGCTTGAGCAAGCGACCCTGCTTCCAATGCTGCATTCTGAAAGTAGGCCATGGCTGTTTACCCAACCTGCATTACATCAGCAGCCCTCCATCCACTCCAGTGCAATAGGTTACTGCATGAGGCATGTTTGCCCAGGAAATCAATAGGAGGAAAGTGGAGGAAGTGTTTGTGGCGTGTCATTCATGCATCAAAGGCTTTTCTCCAAAGCCAACCTCCATGAGGCCTCGCCAATTTAGCTTGTTTATTTGAAGGGACACTCACCTGCTGATGCCGAGTGTCCCGTCCTTAGGGCAATTGTGTGACTGGATGTGTCACTCGTTGGCCCAGAGTGATGAGCAATATTTTAAGGCCTCTGAATGCCGACATATCTGTGTCTGTACTGTGAGAAAGCTTTATAGTTAAAGCTCACCCTGCCAACCCTCCCTGGGTCACGAGTGTGTATTTGTGTGGGCATTTGTGCCTGTGAAGGCATGCCAGTTAGTTTGCCGGTCTATGCAAGCCACGTCCCTCAGCAGCTAAACCACATCAAAGCCCTTTAGTGGTAGTTTGGGCGGGCAGCGGGAGACGAGGAATGGGATTTACTGGATCTCTTGTGAAGAGGGGCTGTGATTCACCCCTCACCTCCAGGTCATGGGGTCACAGAACAGACACACACACATGCTAAAATTGTGCTGTGTTTCAGATCCCTCCCAGATTCTGTGCTTTGCCTTTCTGACAAAAACCATGTTCGATCACAGAGGTGATTGATAGAGGAGCTGTACTGTTTATTACACTTTTACTTCTGTGGTATAGCTAATGCCTGTATCAAACTTACATCTGTTAATACAGTGTCTTAAAGACCTAAACCATATTCTACATGGGAACCCACAAAAAACAAGTACAGTTGACAGGAGACTCCTGAGACGTGTGGACTCTGCATTGCACTGTTTACTGTCATTAGTTGGTTGAGCTGGAAGGCTGTTTCTGAATGGTACAAACTAATATAGGACTGTTGCAGTTCTAAATTCTTCCAGCCCCATCAGGATAACCTACCTTTTCAAAGAGCCAAGTGTGCAAACATTTAATGCCAGCAAATCGTTTTTATATGTTTGTACTTTGTAATTTAAGTAAATAACACTTGGTTTGTTATATGATGCAAAAACATGCTGTTTAAAGTGTGGCTTAAGTGTCCAGTTACACCGGGGACACTTACAATTACAAACATCTAAAATTACAATTTTAGATGTTTAACCGCTATTTGGAGCATTGAGGTCGCTAGACAAGGGCTTAATGAACTATTTTTTGTGAATCTCAAAATAGATCAAAATTGACATTTTTCACTTGTTTTGCATTTAGCTCATACATAGCCCATGCTCATTCCAACTAATTTTGCCAGCACAGGTCACATATGTTTTATATTTAAAGCTCTTTAATTAAGCTAAAACAGTTTTCAACCTGAACAACAATATGTAGCTACAATCTGACTGTCAGTTATTCATTTTCAGTGAGAGTTGCTGATCTGAGGCAACATGAATGCTGGTGACAGTCAGCAAAGGTGCAAGTTTTTGCATTGTTTGAACAACAAACCTTTAATTGTGAATATGACTTAAGCTTACATGAAGATTAAACTACTACTACTCTCTACAGGATTGGCCGTTTGATGATGGAGCTCCTCCTCCCTCCAAGGTGGTGGAGGATTGGCTGAGTTTACTGAAGAGACGCTTCATGGAAGAGCCCGGATGCTGCGTGGCTGTGCATTGTGTGGCTGGTCTGGGAAGGTCAGTTAACAAGTTTCTGGAAATAGCATTGCATAGACATGAAGATTTAAACATGTCTTTAACATGCCGTTTTTTACGTACCCCTGGGAGCTCTGAAAGGGAAACAGATTAATTTCTCTTCTGGTGGCCCATAGGTAAACCCACCTCTTGTTCCCTGTTCTAGACCTTAATCTGGAAAAGAATGTGGCCTGTGTGATCCATAGAACATTACGCACCTCCTGGTTTCCCAGGAGACCTATCTCCTGATAGTTCACTGTGGGCTAAAATCGTACTGCCTACATAGTCTGCTAGAGGTGCCTTTTCGGAAGCTTTAAAGTGGACAGAACTCCCTGCCAAAGTCAACAGTCCCCAAAGAGGACTTAACTCAGCCACAATTCCACCATGTTTTAGAGGCATCGGATGAGAGCCAAAGACAAAAAATGTAGTTGCTTTTTGATGAGCATGTGCTTCTGCTGTTCTTCTCAAACGCGTGCTCTTTCCATGACCTTTACGACTGACTGTCTGTACCACACGACTGAGATTCTTCAGCCATACATGACACTCCCTTGTGTTCATGTTTAATTCTGAAATTTGCTGATCAAGTGGGAACTTGTATAACTATGGATACAGTGCTCTTTGTTGTAAAAGTTTAATGGGTTTGATTTCTCACATGGATTTCTTTGTTAGCAGCACCACTACAGAAATATTACTGAGAGGGAAAACAAAGTCTATGGTTCTCAAAACCAATATTCCAAAACAATGTACTATTGTGGTTAGCTCCTTCAGATGATGTATTATTGGCGCACATACAGGCAAAAAAAAACACCACAAACAACAGCTATAAAACAGCAATTGACTCGAAGAGGAGGAGGGGGTAGTCTGCCCTCACTGCTCTCGTCTTTTGGGCGGTAAAACTCTGTCTCTGACGCACTTCATCTGCTTCCAAAGGGAATCGGCCTCAACTCTTGAAAGAGTGCCAGTGCTTTTTTGGCCTGACTCATTTATTTTTATCCAGTTCAGATGGTAAATACTGTTTAGAACTGGGGTTACACCACATGATTGCGCACACTTTTCTGTGCAGTGCATGCTTGAAGATGATGTTTTGATAATTAGCGGCGCTTACTAAGGCACTCATCATTATTATTGCTCATAGTTATGGTCAGGAGCCCCTAACCAAAGTATTAAACTTCAGTGCGTCTCACAGTGTTTGCACTACAGCCATAAAAGATAGCTCAAAGTTTAAAGTTTGTTGAGCAGAGGAATGATATTACTTTTGTAAGCAGTCAGACTTGTGATTTTCATCTGTCGCATGAGCGAATCAATGTCGTAAGCGACTCAGGCCATATTTAGGGACCAGAACATTGTGGAGATGTAGACGCTGTTTTGACTTGAGCTAACAAATTTGTTTTTGGTTTTCCGCAGAGCTCCGGTACTTGTGGCTGTGGCTTTGATTGAAAGTGGGATGAAATATGAAGATGCCATTCAGTTCATCAGACAGTATGTATATCTTTCTTGACTTCAAGGACGACAGACATTTAGCTTCTGACGTCAACCACTACTTTCATACAAGTGGCTCTTAAATGATAGCTTAGTCAACACACTTTGTAAAGTACCTTTCATAACAAGGCTAAGCCTCTTAAAAGTTCCATATATAATTTAATATACCGTGATCTTTACAACTTTACTAAAACTTGCCATTAATACTTTTGCAGGAAACGCAGGGGCGCGATTAACAGTAAGCAGCTTACCTATCTAGAGAAATATCGGTCCAAGCAGAGACTGCGCTACAAGCACCCTCACATTTTCAAGAACAAGTGTTGCATCATGTGACTGCATTGTCACACCACTGTTCTGAACCGAGCTGAAACTGACAGACTGGGCCACAACTGATGCACTTTGCTGATCTGCCATTCAAACACAAACTGATTCAGTCTGGTTGAATTATCCAGCTGGTGCCTAAATCTTCTTGACTTGGTGTGTGGTGGGGATACAGCCATGGCCTTACTGAGACTTGTGTCTCAGAGGTCCCTTAAAGGCTAAGCATCTCCAATGTCAATGAGACGCGCCCAAGCCACCTGGGACCTTTGATCATGCACCAGGACTAATCATGCCTCAAGTGATTGTGATTGTGTAAGAGAGCCAGCTGGTGTGAAAACAATGTGAATCTTATAAAAAGTGCCCTTTCTTGATGTCTCTACTCTGTGTTTTCTTTCTGCTGCTGTCCTGTTCTCTCCCACCAGGTGTCAGATTTTTTAGAAGACCATGGTTCCTTGAATACCTTCAGTTTTTAGCACAAATATTTTTACTTCAGACTTTTTTCATAATCTTTGATGTTTTGTGAACTAACAGTGGTTAGTGGACTTGAGAAGGGCTCATGTAAAAGATACTTCTGTTTTATAAACCAACTCTCTGCTACTTCTGGTAGATTGAGTACCAGACACTAAATGCTTTCTAAGAGTTAGATGAAGGCCTGTATCTGTGAAGGCCTATGAATTTAACAACAAAAATGCTTACGTGTGTTTATGTGCTTAACTTTTTCCCAATCACACCGGTTGGTTATTTTGTTAATTTTAATGTATTAGACCTGCAGGCTGAAATTAAAGGTTTAGAGCTTTCAGGACTCCCTGGAAATTATTTATCACTGGTTGAATTGTCTATGATATTTGTCTATTCAGGTCAGCAGATGTCAGATGGTAAACAATAGACCTGTTGGTGGTTTTAAGATTGTTTAAATTGTTTATTTGTTTTTTTTACAAATACTCCTCCAGCTGCATAATATAAATAAAGGCTGTTGCAATTATAACTTAAGGCTACTTGTGTTTTGTCATGAGGTGACCTCATGTGTAAGCATCTTGTTTCACTCCACACTGCCATCTGCAGGATGAAGGCTCAAAATGACCTTTAGGAAACAGTAGTAATAGCAACACTAACTGAATAGTGAAGAACATATGAAGAAGAGTCCATCAGTGTTCTTTTTTTTTAATGCCCAATTTTGGAAATAATACCCACAATGATAAATATGTGGTTAGTGTTAAAGTATTAACATTTATTAATTATAATACATTTGAAATTTATGTATCTCAATATATAGTAAATTCTGGAATTATTACTCAGTTTTTTGTGCTTTTTAAAATGTTTCAACTTATTTGAGTTTAGTGTAAAATGCAAATAACAGCTTTGACTTGGAAATGTCACATCATGAGCTTTAAGACGCCTTCAATATGATTGAGACCTAGAGTTTGCTCAGATGTGCATATCAAAATATACCTGTTTATCACATGCTTTTGCACATTGCATGTGACTATTAGTTTATTGTATGCCACTGGTTACATCGATAAACTTGATATGAATAGATTTGTGTGGGTGGTTACAGATGTCTCTGGGTTTGCAATTGGTCTGCATTCTCTCAGAAAGAAAAACGTGTCCTGTAAAAGAATCCTGGTCCATCTCTCTGATCACTGCACCGCTGGCTCTGTGCATTCTGGGAAATCTCTGTATCTGGTAGATCAAAATCCATCAAACATCTATCAAAGATATTGTCTAGGTTTATGTATATTTCCTTGCATGTCTAGCTTGAAATACAATAGGATAACAACAAAATACATTTGTCAAAAACGTTAACAGTTAACAATTAGCAGTTAACAGACAATGCTTTAATCTTACTTTTTGTTTATTGACTTTTGACAGGTTTTTAAAATGAAAAGAAACTGAAAGTTTCTGTGAAAGTTCTAAACAAAATCCTATTCTAAATCTGTTAGTTGTCACAGAAGAGAGGAAACTAGTGGGTTCATTGTACTGTTCTTTTTGTGCAACATGGCCAGTATTCTTAGAAACCAGTTTCTCTTGGTTTTTCCATGTTTAGAACACAGAAAAGAAGAAACAATTAGTTAATGTTATGTATATCTGTGTATATATACACAGACAGCACAGATGATGTATGAATTGATGTTTTAAAACCAGATGTTTGTTTTAATGATGTACTTGATGGATATAGTCCACTGAGTTGCAATTATGTTTAACTCTTTATAAAAAATACACCCATCTCACTGACCAGGAACAAAACATGCAACCAAAAGGTCATCTACTTTCTAAATGATCTGGAGAGATCAGGAATACCACACTTGAAATAAGCATAGAGAGACAGACAGATTTCAGGCTGAATAATCGGATCAAGTGATCAGTAAATGTACGGTAAAAGGGTACAGATTCATGAACACTTCAACAGCTCATATTACCCACAACTCATTGCGAGAGGGTGACGCTACACTGAATTAATAAACCAAATAATCGAATTATTGTAATAATCGAAATTAGTAGTAAACATTACATAAGAAATAATAAAGAAATGCTTAAATGCAACGAGCAGTTTTTTGATGTTTGCGAATCCTAACGATCGCAGTGTTGTCTAGGCAACAGCGGTCACTTCCGATATGCATCACTATGTCCCAGTACTTGCATACTTTTTTGCTATGCACTAAAATGTATATATTTGTACATAACAAAAACAGTACATACTTTTAGGGTACAGTATAAGTAGGCGAACAGGGGCTGGAAGTTGACCGTTATGCTTTCTAAAATGGTAAATCTGCCCAATAGATTATCTGGCGATAGCCACGTACATAAGATGCGTCTAGCTCACATCAGATGAATTGCGTCTTTCTGAGCGCATGTTTCCACATTCGTGATGTCGATTTGTTTCTGGTTCTGTGTTTCTTTGACATTTACCTTACACAGAAATCGTATGCTTCCCTATCACGTGTTTCTCATCGTTACTGTTTTATGGCGGTTGGCATCCAGGCTGTCTCTCCTTGCTCCGAGGCTCAAGTTATTTAAAAAATATAGATCTCATAATTACTGTGCTATCTAGTGGACAACAAAAACTTTAATTTCCCCTACAATATATTTAGATGATGGTAGTTGCAGATTATCAGACAAGGAGTACATCGGTGAGTTTAATGTCATTTAATTCAACAAATAAGCTATATGTCGGTCTGTCTGTCTGTTTGTCGAAGCAAGTGCTTTAATTAAAAGAGAGCAAGGACAAGTTGTGACGTCGTATACGTTATTTTCACATTTGGCGGAAGGTTTGTCAATATGTGCCATTTTCACATTATTAATCTTAATGTGTTCGTATTTTAGATATAAATTTTGTGGTAATTTAGTAATTTAATTTTTAGGGAGTCCGACTGTTCAATACATTAAAATGACATTAACGCATACCATTAAAAGTCATTTAAACACCATCTGTAAGTTGTGCACTAGCTTTTATTTCCGGGGTTGTAGTAGCGACACGTTTGTTTACGGCGATCATATAATACTATTCATTACACCCCCTTTCTGTATCTTAAACGTCCCTCTTCACTACTCGGTTAGCGCGGCTCTGGTCAGTTTCCATGACTGCCATTATATAAACAAATACTCAGTAGACGCGTCTTTAAATTCTACAAATTCTTTAATGTTCTATGACGTCATGGAATTTTGCCTTTATGATGTCACAAAGACCGTCTGGTGTCAGGCTATAAAAGGCAGAGATTTCACTGGGTTCAGTTGTTGTACGGTCAGGTAAAGTGCGGTGGATCTTCAGAACACTCGGGAGGAACATGGTATTTAACATTAGGAAATGTCAGGATAGACGCTTGTATTAGACATTAGCGGTGGGCTTTAAATAGTGCGACGTTAATTCCTTTAAATGGGGGGATTGTAGTTGCAGCAGTGTTATGGTAGTGTGCCAGAGGAGAACTGGCCCTCCTGGTTGAGTCTGGTTTCTCCCAAGGTTTTTTCTCCATTTATACACCATTGGAGTTTTGGTTCCTTGCCACTGTCGCCTTTGGCTTGCTGACTGGGAGACTGCTGACACTATATTTTATGTTTTATACTTAGCTATAATATCACTTAACTGTAGGTAGTTCTGAGGTGCTCATCATTATTTGCTTGTTTCCTAACTCTGGTGTAGCGCTGTGGGCGGGGCTTATCAGTTACCTGCTCCTACCTCAACATAGACTTTATGTTAGGTTAAGTTGTGCTCTGAATATGGGTGGTGGGCTGGGTCAGGGCGAGCAGGGCTGCGGGTTCACCCCATAGTCTCATTTGGAGTTAGAAGTAGGGTCTGCCCTGTAAGGTGGGTGGGTGGGACACAGGGTCAGGCCCTAGATGTAGTAGTATCTACTATTTAAAGCATGTAATGGTAAACACCCTGGTTCTACACGTCACTGCTTTCGTTAGTATGGTAATTAACTGACTTACTAAAATTAGAGATTATTGTAAAGAGACAGCTAGGCAAAGAAAATGAACCTAAATAAAGACTAAATAAAAGTTGAAAAAACATATAGCATGTGTCATGGTGTTTGTTTAGTTGACTCCTGCAATTTATGTCTTCATGACAGAATGTTGTTTTTGACTTTAACTTTAATTGATGTTCTTCTAATTAGAGATTGTTGCACAAAAAATTCAAGGACAAATTTTGTTTTCTCAGGAATTGCATAAAGATGTTAGAATTAAACTACATAAATGGTGAAAGCATGCTATTTTAATAAAAAATAAAATGCACATAAAAATTAAGTACAAGATTTTGTATTTTATATAATCACTTAACGTAATATTAATGAATGATGACATGCATATGGTTTGATGAAAAACATTTAGAATTGTTATTTAAAAAAATTGTACACTAAACAACTTTGTAGCAACATACACAAACCTAAACAAAATGGCAGCATTTCCTGAGAATAAAAATAAATATACATGGGTTGTTTTTAGCCCAATGGCTGGGTAAATATAGGACAGAACACACGTTGGCTAAACTAACCCATCAAGTTGGGTTGTTAATTTCAACCAGGCAAGTGGGTTGTTTTTCAACCCAAAGGACAGATTAATTTTAACAAAAACACTGGGTTAATTTGCACATTGCATGTGACTATTAGTTTATTGTATGCCACTGGTTACATCGATAAACTTGATATGAATAGATTTGTGTGGGTGGTTACAGATGTCTCTGGGTTTGCAATTGGTCTGCATTCTCTCAGAAAGAAAAACGTGTCCTGTAAAAGAATCCTGGTCCATCTCTCTGATCACTGCACCGCTGGCTCTGTGCATTCTGGGAAATCTCTGTATCTGGTAGATCAAAATCCATCAAACATCTATCAAAGATATTGTCTAGGTTTATGTATATTTTCTTGCATGTCTAGCTTGAAATACAGTAGGATAACAACAAAATACATTTGTCAAAAACGTTAACAGTTAACAATTAGCAGTTAACAGACAATGCTTTAATCTTACTTTTTGTTTATTGACCTTTGACAGGTTTTTAAAATGAAAAGAAACTGAAAGTCTGGATAAAAAAGTTCTAAACAAAATCCTATTCTAAATCTGTTAGTTGTCACAGAAGAGAGGAAACTAGTGGGTTCATTGTACTGTTCTTTTTGTGCAACATGGCCAGTATTCTTAGAAACCAGTTTCTCTTGGTTTTTCCATGTTTAGAACACAGAAAAGAAGAAACAATTAGTTAATGTTATGTATATCTGTGTATATATACACAGAGAGCACAGATGATGTATGAATTGATGTTTTAAAACCAGATGTTTGTTTTAATGATGTACTTGATGGATATAGTCCACTGAGTTGCAATTATGTTTAACTCCTTATAAAAAATACACCCATCTCACTGACCAGGAACAAAACATGCAACCAAAAGGTCATCTACTTTCTAAATGATCTGGAGAGATCAGAAATACCACACTTGAAATAAGCATAGAGAGACAGACAGATTTCAGGCTGAATAATCGGATCAAGTGATCAGTAAATGTACGGTAAAAGGGTACAGATTCATGAACACTTCAACAGCTCATATTACCCACAACTCATTGCGAGAGGGTGACGCTACACTGAATTAATAAACCAAATAATCGAATTATTGTAATAATCGAAATTAGTAGTAAACATTACATAAGAAATAATAAAGAAATGCTTAAATGCAACGAGGAGTTTTTTGATGTTTGCGAATCCTAACGATCGCAGTGTTGTCTAGGCAACAGCGGTCACTTCCGATATGCATCACTATGTCCCAGTACTTGCATACTTTTTTGCTATGCACTAAAATGTATATATTTGTACATAACAAAAACAGTACATACTTTTAGGGTACAGTATAAGTAGGCGAACAGGGGCTGGAAGTTGACCGTTATGCTTTCTAAAATGGTAAATCTGCCCAATAGATTATCTGGCGATAGCCACGTACATAAGATGCGTCTAGCTCACATCAGCTGAATTGCGTCTTTCTGAGCGCATGTTTCCACATTCGTGATGTCGATTTGTTTCTGGTTCTGTGTTTCTTTGACATTTACCTTACACAGAAATCGTATGCTTCCCTATCACGTGTTTCTCATCGTTACTGTTTTATGGCGGTTGGCATCCAGGCTGTCTCTCCTTGCTCCGAGGCTCAAGTTATTTAAAAAATATAGATCTCATAATTACTGTGCTATCTAGTGGACAACAAAAACTTTAATTTCCCCTACAATATATTTAGATGATGGTAGTTGCAGATTATCAGACAAGGAGTACATCGGTGAGTTTAATGTCATTTAATTCAACAAATAAGCTATATGTCGGTCTGTCTGTCTGTTTGTCGAAGCAAGTGCTTTAATTAAAAGAGAGCAAGGACAAGTTGTGACGTCGTATACGTTATTTTCACATTTGGCGGAAGGTTTGTCAATATATGCCATTTTCACGTTATTAATCTTAATGTGTTGGTATTTTAGATATAAATTTTGTGGTAATTTAGTAATTTAACTTTAGGGAGTCCGACTGTTCAATGCATTAAAATGACATTAACGCATACCATTAAAAGTCATTTAAACACCATCTGTAAGTTGTGCACTAGCTTTTATTTCCGGGGTTGTAGTAGCGACACGTTTGTTTACGGCGATCATATAATACTATTCATTACACCCCCTTTCTGTATCTTAAACGTCCCTCTTCACTACTCGGTTAGCGCGGCTCTGGTCAGTTTCCATGACTGCCATTATATAAACAAATACTCAGTAGACGCGTCTTTAAATTCTACAAATTCTTTAATGTTCTATGACGTCATGGAATTTTGCCTTTATGATGTCACAAAGACCGTCTGGTGTCAGGCTATAAAAGGCAGAGATTTCACTGGGTTCAGTTGTTGTACGGTCAGGTAAAGTGCGGTGGATCTTCAGAACACTCGGGAGGAACATGGTATTTAACATTAGGAAATGTCAGGATAGACGCTTGTATTAGACATTAGCGGTGGGCTTTAAATAGTGCGACGTTAATTCCTTTAAATGGGGGGATTGTGGTTGCAGCAGTGTTATGGTAGTGTGCCAGAGGAGAACTGGCCCTCCTGGTTGAGTCTGGTTTCTCCCAAGGTTTTTTCTCCATTTATACACCATTGGAGTTTTGGTTCCTTGCCACTGTCGCCTTTGGCTTGCTGACTGGGAGACTGCTGACACTATATTTTATGTTTTATACTTAGCTATAATATCACTTAACTGTAGGTAGTTTTGAGGTGCTCATCATTATTTGCTTGTTTCCTAACTCTGGTGTAGCGCTGTGGGCGGGGCTTATCAGTTACCTGCTCCTACCTCAACATAGACTTTATGTTAGGTTAAGTTGTGCTCTGAATATGGGTGGTGGGCTGGGTCAGGGCGAGCAGGGCTGCGGGTTCACCCCATAGTCTCATTTGGAGTTAGAAGTAGGGTCTGCCCTGTAAGGTGGGTGGGTGGGACACAGGGTCAGGCCCTAGATGTAGTAGTATCTACTATTTAAAGCATGTAATGGTAAACACCCTGGTTCTACACGTCACTGCTTTCGTTAGTATGGTAATTAACTGACTTACTAAAATTAGAGATTATTGTAAAGAGACAGCTAGGCAAAGAAAATGAACCTAAATAAAGACTAAATAAAAGTTGAAAAAACATATATCACGTGTCATGGTGTTTGTTTAGTTGACTCCTGCAATTTATGTCTTCATGACAGAATGTTGTTTTTGACTTTAACTTTAATTGATGTTCTTCTAATTAGAGATTGTTGCACAAAAAATTCAAGGACAAATTTTGTTTTCTCAGGAATTGCATAAAGATGTTAGAATTAAACTACATAAATGGTGAAAGCATGCTATTTTAATAAAAATTAAAATGCACATAAAAATTAAGTAGATTTTGTATTTTATATAATCACTTAACGTAATATTAATGAATGATGACATGCATATGGTTTGATGAAAAACATTTAGAATGGTTATTTTAAAAAATTGTACACTAAACAACTTTGTAGCAACATACACAAACCTAAACAAAATGGCAGCATTTCCTGAGAATAAAAATAAATATACATGGGTTGTTTTTAGCCCAATGGCTGGGTAAATATAGGACAGAACACACGTTGGCTAAACTAACCCATCAAGTTGGGTTGTTAATTTCAACCAGGCAAATGGGTTGTTTTTCAACCCAAAGGACAGATTAATTTGAACAAAAACACTGGGTTAATTTGCACATTGCATGTGACTATTAGTTTATTGTATGCCACTGGTTACATCGATAAACTTGATATGAATAGATTTGTGTGGGTGGTTACAGATGTCTCTGGGTTTGCAATTGGTCTGCATTCTCTCAGAAAGAAAAACGTGTCCTGTAAAAGAATCCTGGTCCATCTCTCTGATCACTGCACCGCTGGCTCTGTGCATTCTGGGAAATCTCTGTATCTGGTAGATCAAAATCCATCAAACATCTATCAAAGATATTGTCTAGGTTTATGTATATTTCCTTGCATGTCTAGCTTGAAATACAATAGGATAACAACAAAATACATTTGTCAAAAACGTTAACAGTTAACAATCAGCAGTTAACAGACAATGCTTTAATCTTACTTTTTGTTTATTGACTTTTGACAGGTTTTTAAAATGAAAAGAAACTGAAAGTCTGGATAAAAAAGTTCTAAACAAAATCCTATTCTAAATCTGTTAGTTGTCACAGAAGAGAGGAAACTAGTGGGTTCATTGTACTGTTCTTTTTGTGCAACATGGCCAGTATTCTTAGAAACCAGTTTCTCTTGGTTTTTCCATGTTTAGAACACAGAAAAGAAGAAACAATTAGTTAATGTTATGTATATCTGTGTATATATACACAGACAGCACAGATGATGTATGAATTGATGTTTTAAAACCAGATGTTTGTTTTAATGATGTACTTGATGGATATAGTCCACTGAGTTGCAATTATGTTTAACTCCTTATAAAAAATACACCCATCTCACTGACCAGGAACAAAACATGCAAACAAAAGGTCATCTACTTTCTAAATGATCTGGAGAGATCAGGAATACCACACTTGAAATAAGCATAGAGAGACAGACAGATTTCAGGCTGAATAATCGGATCAAGTGATCAGTAAATGTACGGTAAAAGGGTACAGATTCATGAACACTTCAACAGCTCATATTACCCACAACTCATTGCGAGAGGGTGACGCTACACTGAATTAATAAACCAAATAATCGAATTATTGTAATAATCGAAATTAGTAGTAAACATTACATAAGAAATAATAAAGAAATGCTTAAATGCAACGAGGAGTTTTTTGATGTTTGCGAATCCTAACGATCGCAGTGTTTCTAAAATGGTAAATCTGCCCAATAGATTATCTGGCGATAGCCACGTACATAAGATGCGTCTAGCTCACATCAGATGAATTGCGTCTTTCTGAGCGCATGTTTCCACATTCGTGATGTCGATTTGTTTCTGGTTCTGTGTTTCTTTGACATTTACCTTACACAGAAATCGTATGCTTCCCTATCACGTGTTTCTCATCGTTACTGTTTTATGGCGGTTGGCATCCAGGCTGTCTCTCCTTGCTCCGAGGCTCAAGTTATTTAAAAAATATAGATCTCATAATTACTGTGCTATCTAGTGGACAACAAAAACTTTAATTTCCCCTACAATATATTTAGATGATGGTAGTTGCAGATTATCAGACAAGGAGTACATCGGTGAGTTTAATGTCATTTAATTCAACAAATAAGCTATATGTCGGTCTGTCTGTCTGTCTGTCGAAGCAAGTGCTTTAATTAAAAGAGAGCAAGGACAAGTTGTGACGTCGTATACGTTATTTTCACATTTGGCGGAAGGTTTGTCAATATATGCCATTTTCACGTTATTAATCTTAATGTGTTGGTATTTTAGATATAAATTTTGTGGTAATTTAGTAATTTAATTTTTAGGGAGTCCGCATACCATTAAAAGTCATTTAAACACCATCTGTAAGTTGTGCACTAGCTTTTATTTCCGGGGTTGTAGTAGCGACACGTTTGTTTACGGCGATCATATAATACTATTCATTACACCCCCTTTCTGTATCTTAAACGTCCCTCTTCACTACTCGGTTAGCGCGGCTCTGGTCAGTTTCCATGACTGCCATTATATAAACAAATACTCAGTAGACGCGTCTTTAAATTCTACAAATTCTTTAATGTTCTATGACGTCATGGAATTTTGCCTTTATGATGTCACAAAGACCGTCTGGTGTCAGGCTATAAAAGGCAGAGATTTCACTGGGTTCAGTTGTTGTACGGTCAGGTAAAGTGCGGTGGATCTTCAGAACACTCGGGAGGAACATGGTATTTAACATTAGGAAATGTCAGGATAGACGCTTGTATTAGACATTAGCAGTGGGCTTTAAATAGTGCGACGTTAATTCCTTTAAATGGGGGATTGTGGTTGCAGCAGTGTTATGGTAGTGTGCCAGAGGAGAACTGGCCCTCCTGGTTGAGTCTGGTTTCTCCCAAGGTTTTTTCTCCATTTATACACCATTGGAGTTTTGGTTCCTTGCCACTGTCGCCTTTGGCTTGCTGACTGGGAGACTGCTGACACTATATTTTATGTTTTATACTTAGCTATAATATCACTTAACTGTAGGTAGTTCTGAGGTGCTCATCATTATTTGCTTGTTTCCTAACTCTGGTGTAGCGCTGTGGGCGGGGCTTATCAGTTACCTGCTCCTACCTCAACATAGACTTTATGTTAGGTTAAGTTGTGCTCTGAATATGGGTGGTGGGCTGGGTCAGGGCGAGCAGGGCTGCGGGTTCACCCCATAGTCTCATTTGGAGTTAGAAGTAGGGTCTGCCCTGTAAGGTGGGTGGGTGGGACACAGGGTCAGGCCCTAGATGTAGTAGTATCTACTATTTAAAGCATGTAATGGTAAACACCCTGGTTCTACACGTCACTGCTTTCGTTAGTATGGTAATTAACTGACTTACTAAAATTAGAGATTATTGTAAATTGACGCAAAAAGCTGTTGTAAAGAGACAGCTAGGCAAAGAAAATGAACCTAAATAAAGACTAAATAAAAGTTGAAAAAACATATATCACGTGTCATGGTGTTTGTTTAGTTGACTCCTGCAATTTATGTCTTCATGACAGAATGTTGTTTTTGACTTTAACTTTAATTGATGTTCTTCTAATTAGAGATTGTTGCACAAGAAATTCAAGGACAAATTTTGTTTTCTCAGGAATTGCATAAAGATGTTAGAATTAAACTACATAAATGGTGAAAGCATGCTATTTTAATAAAAATTAAAATGCACATAAAAATTAAGTAGATTTTGTATTTTATATAATCACTTAACGTAATATTAATGAATGATGACATGCATATGGTTTGATGAAAAACATTTAGAATGGTTATTTTAAAAAATTGTACACTAAACAACTTTGTAGCAACATACACAAACCTAAACAAAATGGCAGCATTTCCTGAGAATAAAAATAAATATACATGGGTTGTTTTTAGCCCAATGGCTGGGTAAATATAGGACAGAACACACGTTGGCTAAACTAACCCATCAAGTTGGGTTGTTAATTTCAGCCAGACAAATGGGATGTTTTTCAACCCAAAGGACAGATTAATTTTAACAAAAACACTGGGTTAATTTTATTTCAAAAATGGGATAATAAGGGTTCTAATGGTTACTTTAATGCTTTGAAAATGTCAAATATACCACATTATAAACATTTGTTTTAACATGCACATTAAATTTGAACAAGTTTATATAACAAAATAAACTTTTTTGTTACAAACCCATATTTTTAGTCAATAGTATAAACACATAAAATTAAAACTATAAAATGCTGCAGCAATAAATAAATGTTTCTTACAATTACCATACTCTTAAGGTGTAATAAAACAGTTCTTTATACAAAAACCCATATTTTGTGCAAAATTAAAAACTATAACTATGACGCCTCAGCCTGCTAGAGGTACTCCACCATATTTGTTCCAACCTACAAAGGACAGACAAAGCAAATGAATGAAGGTAAAACAGAGAGGGGAAAATATCAAGTACACCTAAAATGTTTAGTCAATCAAGCAGTCTCCAGAAAAATATAGGTCTCTTATAGACAGAGCTTTGGATGAAGCAAAATGTCTGGGAATTTTTTTTTTAATCTGGAACACAGCAAGTCAAAACAATTTGTTTTTCTCACTGGAATTGCATAAAGATATTTAGAATTAACAACTACAGAAACGGTGAAAGCATGCTATTTTAATTGTCAAAAATTATTAAGTAGAATTGTTTTGTATTTTATATAATCCATTAATGTAATATTAATGAATGATGACATGAATATGGTAGTATTAATGAATGATGACATGCATATGGATGACATGCATATGGGTTAATGAGAAACATTTAGAATTAACATTTTATTTAAAACATTGCACACTAAACCACACTAAACATTGATTTGCAGAGATTTAATGTTTTTTCAGAAATGAGCAAAAACATTAAAATCAATTAAACAAACAAAAAATAAAGATTTTATTTTAAACTACAAATATTAAGTGACTTATTAGATGACGCAGGGAAATTATTAGATGACACAGGAGGTCTCTTTAATTTTTGTGACTCCATGCATATTAAGCTATAATCCTACATTGTGAGAGAAATTAATATATACAATAGGATTGCCAATGTCAGCTATCAAGCAGTGTTAGGAAAACATACAGCAATGAATTGTAAATCCCCTGTAAGTACTTGTAAATGACTGCAAATGAGTATTCGATTTACTATATTATTCGATTTATTTTCAATTTACTTCTATAGCACTTTTCATAATTTTCCATTGTTACAAAGTTACAAATGTTACCGCTGTAATGATGTGCTTGATTGGATATTGTCCACTTAAATTGCAATTATGCTAAAACCCTAATACACACATCTCACTTCACTGACCATAAACAAAACATGCCATCAAAATGTCATCAACTTTCTAAATGACCTGGAGCGATCAGGAAAACCGCACTTGAAATAAGCATGCATAAGTACTTAGAAAAAAGTTGATTAATGGTCCCATGAGAAGGTCTATTATAGTACAACACTGCTCTCTGTTGGTCGAAAAGTGCATTTGCAGAAATCTGTTCAGTAAAAAAGTTATAAAAAACCTTTCAAATACACATGTAATCGAAAGAATAACCATTTCATCTGTATCGAGCCTTATATCTCAAAAACATCAAACCCTCCAATAAACTAATTCGAGTAAATAGATTTCCGCGTTTTATATATATATATATATATAATATATTTTAGCAATTGTGATTTCCAAACAATTTATCTTTATCCAGTTGTGTGCACAAACACTCAATTTATATGTTTAAATGTAATGGTGTCATTGTAATGTTGGCTAAATATCTGTATTTGCATTTTCACGTGTCTAGCTGCAGTGTGACGTCGCGAAGGCGTGGTCACGTTATATAGGTAAGTTTGTGACTTCAGTTGTTGATTGTAAATGCAGGACTGAGCAAAATGGAATCGGAAATATATTGCCCTCAGGTAGTTTGTTTACATGAAACTGGGCGTTAATGGAGATGAAACGCCACTTCTCTATATGCATGTTGACTGTAACCATAAGCATTGCTAACGGTGTGTTTAAAGTCGGCTCGAATCTGTGGGTGTCGGTAGAGTTTGACACGCTTGAAAATTTCATGTGGTTCGGAGTTGTGATGGGCTTCGTTCTCATATCATCTGTCATTCAGATGTTCAGCCGGTGTTGGCTTCAATATGATCGTAAGTTAGAGGACTTTGATTCCCAAACATCAGCTGGGAACACCGTTCTGTTCAGTGGATCAACACAAGTCAAACTGTCGCTGTTCATACATGAGTTTCAACTTGTTTTTCATCAGGTGAGGTTGCAGCTGCTTATTTGAAACGCAAAATGTAAAATATAGCGGTCCATATGTGCCAGATTTACCGAAGCATTACAAACAGTGCGTTTTCAGATTTTAAGGTAAAATGTGCAGTTTCTTTTCATAAATAATGAGTGAATGCGACCAAAATGTAATTTTTGTAGGACTAGATTACAAAATGCAACAGGACTTTGTGGTTCTGTACCACTCGTTTATGATCACAGACGGTGGTAGATGTCTTATGACCACATGGTGGTTTTACCGAGATGTGGAAATGACCCAGTTGTACACCATTTATCTAATTATTTCAGTCCCTCTTTCCATTGTTTTAGGGCTACTGATAAAAGTTGTCTGCTATTGCTTCTTGCACCCCAGGCTGTGGCAGCCAGTTGACTCTGGGAAAGTTGTAGATGACTTATCTAATGGACTGGAGCCCTTCAGTGCTGTTCAGACTGACTCTGCTTCTTTTCACCTCTTAAACAGGAGGATGGGCAAACACGCTGTTAACTTTTACTCAACAACTTCTGTAGTTAAAATAAATGCATATAAAGCAAGTAATGTATCAGTACTGTAAAAACATAGAATGCAGCCTGTAGGACAGTTACAGACAGTTTTGCTTTATGATATTTAAAACTGGTTGTATGAACTTGTGTTTCTGGATTGTTACAATACAATATTGTGTTTGTATTAAAGGAACAGGTCATTAAAAAGGATAATCTTGTCATATTTTCAAACTCATGTTATATGACTGACTTTGTAGTAGGACTGAACATTTGCAATATTTTTATCGAAATATGGCAGATGTGCATATTGCAATGGTTTGCAATAACTGAATAATTTTAATTATGTGTAATTAATAATGTATAATTTCTATTATTATTGGATATAGTGTTCTAAGACCTTAAAAGCTTGTAATAAAGTAAATAATAAAGGAAATAATCTACACCCCTATTGTGGGTATGTCTTTCCCAGGAGACCTAGGTTATTTTGTGTTAACTAACAAAACAGCGGGATACCCCTCCAGGTCATGCAAACCTTACCAGACCAAATTCTGAATTGGCCATAGAATGTATGACTCTTTGTCTTATCTGTGTATATAAGGTGGCTAGGCA
This sequence comes from Chromobotia macracanthus, assembly GCA_036877525.1. NCBI lineage: Eukaryota > Metazoa > Chordata > Actinopteri > Cypriniformes > Botiidae > Chromobotia > Chromobotia macracanthus. Next base: position 2,730,925 of record JAZGTH010000037.1, read on the forward strand.
AAAGCCTCAGGGAAGCATTCTGTAACCAGAACCTTTTCACATACAATTACTGTGTGTGTATCTGTTGCCAGGTATGGAACTACTAGTTTCCACATGTAGTATCTGTTTAGTCCTCAGCAGCCATCAGTCCAAAAAATATATATAATAATTTGACAGTTAATTATAATTATTGATGATAGTTTGTTTTTTGAAGTCTTACTTTTGGTTCAGTTTGGACGTATCAAATCACATAGCAATGCTCAGGCATCATGCTGTATCCTACTTAAAACTAGACAATATCAATAATTTTGATAGATAAACTAGATAATATCAATAAATAAAATCTCTTTAGGTTTAGTTTTAATCACACTTGTATGTCCCCACAGCTTTCCTGTAAATCAGCTGGTTTCTGAAAATGTTAAAAGAAAGAGAGCGAAAAAGTATTTGACATTTTGAAATGTTAGTCACATGGTTCAGCGTTGTTACTCATTGTCTAAGTCTTACACGACATATCATAAAATGATAGGGGTGGAGTGTTTGGAAGGAATGCAAGTTTACTTTCTGTTTCATTAGTCGTCAACAGTATTTATTCATTACATTAACAATAGCATGCTGTAAAGTTAATTCATACTGGATCATGGAGGAAAGCTTCCCTTTCCATTACAGTTTTTTGGATTACATTCTTTCCTTGCTTGGATTGGTAACTTCTCTGGTGGATATAGTTCTGGATGTTTTGACTGTTCAATCATTTTATCAGACAGGGGATTATGTGTATATGGCTGTGATGATCTTTCTGTTGCTGGGGTCTTCACTGCTAGTACAGATATTTAGCTGGCTATGGTACTCAGATTCATTGGAGCAACTTCAGACACAAGTGGAGAAATATGTAAACAGGCATCATTTACTCAAAGCCTTCCATGTCGTGCAGCTTGGAGTTTATGTCAGGTCTGTGACATGATTCGTAATTGTTGTTTCTTTGCTTGTAAATGTTACTAAATTAAAAGGATAAACACTTAGAACTTTCTTCAAGCAGGTTTATGGTCTTGTTGTGAATGATTTATTACTTTATCTTGACAAGTACCTTGTTTTCCAGGTATTCAAGCTTGGTGGAGATTTCAACACGCAGATTTCTTCAACAGACTGATCGGTTCCCTGAGGGTGTGGCTGTTAATCTGAACCATGATCTTTGTATGCTTCGACTAATAGAGGCATTTTCTGAAAATGCTCCACAGCTTACACTTATGATGTCGATAATCACAATGAGACAAGAGCTACAGCTTTATACAGGTCTGTGAAAAAATCCCAAACACTTTTCACTAAACAACTGTTTTAGAAAACGGGTATTATAAAATTCTGAAGTATTTAAAATTAGATTTTACCTAAAAATTATAATTTGTCATTTGAAACTTGCCCTTTTTGGAACAAAAAAGTTATGTGGCTTTGTTTCTTTAGCCGATCACAGAGTTAAGGTGCGGTCTACACTACACTTTCCATTTCTTTGACTTCCATTCATGCACATATGAATGTGGCAGACTAGAAATGCAAGTTACAATGAAAAATAAATAGCATTTTGGAGCATTCCAATACTTACAATTCCAACTTCAAATTTGTATTTGGTGAAGACGTGACTAATATAAGATCTATACATTGCAGTGTAACCTTTTCAGATGGATAATAGCAGTATTGCATAATTCCATTTTGTACTATTTTAAAATAACAAAAACAAAGAAGTTTTAAAATAATTAAAACAACAATGGAACAGTGCAGGCATGTCAGAATTCATGATGTGTGAATAACAACACCCAATGTTTTGGTGCATGGTATCATATCCGGTTGCTGTCCATTTTCGTATGGGTATTTTCACATGCTGAACGTCTAGTGTAACCACGGCATTATATTAAATAATCTTCATCATTAGTAAAGATTAAATAAATTTAATCTTTCAATCTTTATAATCGCATTGAATAGTGTCCAAGATTTTGAAGGCATCTATCTATCATAAATAATCCATCTATATGACAATCTGAGAATCTGATCATTTCTGATGTTTGACCCAGAACCTGGTATACCCAGAATTATCTGGTAATGTGAGGTGTTTACAGATTAAATCTTAAACCTCCCGATCTGCTCAGAGACACAATCAGAGCCACCTCGGATCATGTCAGACATATTTGGTATTTAGGATTTTAAACCGGGATGATTAAGTCAATACTTTTACAACAACCAATGAGAGACAAGTCTACAGGGAAACAGAATTAGTGTATGAGAGAACTTTTAAAATAGTGATCATGAAACAATAATGCTATATACGGGTCTGTAGAAACGCAGAGATGAAGAAACAGCTTGTTGACAAAGAGAAGAGCAGGGAAGAAATTCCCTTGGTTTTTGAATGTACGACTTCCTCATGATATCATGTGGTGCTCCCCATGATAATCTTAGCATTATCTTGTATTGTGTGATGTGCCAGGATTTTGAAATTTGAGGGAAGAAAATATGTTAAGAGTCTCCTCATGCCCTTAGACTCATGTAGGCTAAGCTGGTTGAAGCTGCAGTTAGTAAATAGTTCACTCAGAAATGAAAATTCCATAATTTATTCACCCTCAAGTCATCGTTCTTTACTGAAATTTTTTTACAACCATAAAATAACATTCCCAGAATATTGCAGTGTTTTTTAAATAACCTAAAAATAACTTAAAAATAACAAAATGTTCCCTAATGGTTATGTTTATGTTTTTTTAAGTTTCACAGGATTTAAATTTTTTTGTGAAATAGTTTACAAAGAATTTACAAATAAGAATTTACAAATGTTTAAATCTGTTTATCAATTTGTTTAATTTCATAATTATAAAAACTACTTTTCAGAACTGGTAGGCAAAGTGTAAAAATGCAATAATCATAAATCCATTTGTTGTATTCCTTTAAGGTATACACGTGGACAAAATTGATGGTACCATCAATTTTGTGTGTCTTATGTGCATGCTCTTCTCCGGTACGTGCTTTTAATGGTCATTTTGTTTTACCTTACTGACTGACATTAGTTTAGTAATTTCTTTATTTTCTTTATGTAATGACAGGTGTGAGTAAATATATATTTTAGTGATTTCCGACTGATTTGACACATCTAAATGAACAGAACATGACAGTGAAAGTAAACAAGAAGCTTTTTGTTGAGTTACCAACTGCAGTGGTAAGACAAGAATCTAATATCCTAGAGTTAATCAAATGTTTATTTATCTGTGTATTCATACAGTACAGTGGTACAGTACAGAGGTACAGTACAGTTTTATTAGAAATGGTATAGTGTGTTATGATAGAAACGTGTTTAAATGGACAATTACTCCGGTAATGGAATAATTTAATTTATGGTACAAAAAATGTTATTTTGAGTTATTTTAATTAGATTAGATAATCGATGGATAAAAACACAATATGGAATGCACTAATTATTAACATACAGTGGTAAATTCAAATACACCATATTTGAATTTAGTGCTCTGATCTGTTTACATGTATACATTATGTATCGATCACTTAAGTTCAATATATTCATTGTTTTCTTTCACAAACATATATTGTTTTGCTTCTGAAACAAATAAAATTTCTCATAGAAGTTAAACAACCTATGCTTTAGCTTTTGGTTGTTTTATATAATCTTAAACATACATACATAAACAACTAACAAGTTTGACAGTCCACTGAATAGAAACTATTTGCCTAGCCAAGTCGCCATTTTTTATGTTCCACAGGCAAATTATCATATGAATGTCATGAATGAGTAGATTATGCCCATTTACATTTTTAAGTAAACTATTTCTTTCAATCCAGTTGTGAATGTGTAAACAGGTGATGCTTGTCACTGTGTTTGGAGTGGAGATTTAAGTTAATTTTTGTAATGCAAATACTGCTTTACACTTGAAGCCTAAAAGTGCATTGAGTCCCATCCTATTGTTAATTCAGAACAGACTGGTGAAAACCTCCTTCATTTCTATTGTTCGCACATATATGGAATTTCTGATTGATCAAACAGGCTTCTGTTTAAGTGAGATGTCATAGATTGTAATATGATGGAATATAAGAAATATACTAGACTCTATACTATACTAGACTAGTTTTTATGGAACCATACAGCCTGACAAAGAACCTGTTATGAACCTTTACTTTAAAGAGCATATGTTGTTAACATTTAGGGTATTATAACAATAAATATTGGGAAATATCCATTTGCACAGATTACATAATATTTTTATTTCAGGTTTAAAAACCCTTCTAGCAGTTTCTGGAATTGCCTGCAGTGTTGTCATGTATCACCGGAGCATGCGGGAATTTCGACCTGGAAAACTCAAGCTGAGCTGGAGCTCTTCTAGTTTCTACTTCCTCTGGAACTTGTTTCTCATCCTGCCCCGTGTAACCGCTCTGGCACTCTTCGCCTCTGTACTGCCTTGCTACATTGTTGCCCACTTCCTGGCCATGTGGATGATACTGGTTTTGGGGGTTTGGAGGCAAAAAACAGATTTCATGGAAGATTTATATTGGGAATGGCTGTACAGAGCTACTGTTGGACTCATCTGGTACTTCAGCTGGTTTAATGTAGGAAGTGGAAGCACCAAATTAAAGAGCATTATCTATTATACTTTCATGGGGCTGGATACAATGATGTTACTGGCCGTTTGGTGCTGGAAGATGGAACATGTATGCATGACTCTTTTAAGACCCTATATAGTGATTCCTGTACTGGTAGGTTTGTACATATTAGGAATTATTCTCAGAATTATATACTACAAAAAGCTCCATCCTAACTGTGATAAGCAGAAAATAGATGATTCACATGAACCTGCAGTGCTTATGCGAGCAGCAGCAGCAGCGTTTGAAAATTTGGTCGAGACAGACTCAACTTCACCTGAAGCTCCAGCCCCAACACAACCTGTCACTGGAGCTCAGAGGAGAATGAAGACCATGGCTGCTAATTTCTATAATTTCTAAAATTTCAATTTATAATTGGTGCAGTTTACATGTGTTACAAAACATTATGCTTCATGGTTTTGGACCTTTGTATATAAATATGTTATCTGTTTAGTGCCTTTAAAAGTTTTTTAAAGCTGTTCTGAGGTGGTTCTGTGCCTGCTACAAATTCTCTAGGTTTGCATTGTTACATAAAAGCAGCTTCTGTAAAACAGACATAGCTATAGGAAACTCATTCAGTTTTTTCTGCCTCAAAATAAGGTGTTCAGCCTCCCTATAAGTTAGTTGTGCCCCTCTAAAATTTACATTTGTAAACATTGCCAACATCATGCTTGGACTATAAAGCCAGGTTTAAATTGCATAACGAGGATGCTGTCTGAACTAGTGAAATACCTGATCACAGCATTATCATTATCATGGTCGTCTGAGCATGTGTCGGAAAGACATGTTGAGAAAGGAATGTTCTATCCCATAGGGCCATGCGAGCTGAGGAGCTGCCAAATTCAAAAAGTTAATAAACTAAAACTACTGAAAAACTGTGCGCTGGGTGTCTCTTTCAAGTGAAAGTGATATAAGTACCAAAAAATGTATTTCTCGTGGTTAAATGGTTAAAATAACCAAGACTCAACTGACTTAACCCAATGGACTAGATAAAGATCTACTTGGACCACACATTATTTCATAGAGATGGTAGAGAATAGTCATAACAGATATAAGTGTATATGTCTCCCACTAATAATGTAATTATGTTTAATTATCTGGTATTGTTTGGGATTTTCCAGCTAGCGGTTATCCAAATTCACGTGAACAATTTTTTCCCCCAGTTTTCATCTCAGTAACGCTCAAATACAATGTTCAGAGGGCAAAGCATCGTTAAACAACTAAGAATGTCAAATAAAGTTAGAAAAAATTCTCAAATTGACAAATAACCATTACACACTGAAAATCTTTAGAATCTTTGTTTGTTTCTTGTATTGTGTTTCAACGCTCGATAAGTGTTTTGTGCAATATAATTTGAAACGTGTTAAGTTTAGATTCATGCTTATCTTTTCATTTGCAGTTATTTGTTGCAATACTTTAGCCAGGAAATTTATCCCATACACCACAGCTTATCCTAATGATGTACATCTTGCTGCTACCACACAAGGATGGCCCAATGTGTAACCACTTCATTCTAAATCCTATGACATCATGCTAGCTGATGGCATGACAGTTAACAAGATGTATACACAGAACTGCATCATTTTGTTCATTGTTTTTGAGGGTGAATGCTCCACACTACCTAACTTGTACACCCTTTTCTGATTATTTCAATCCCCTTTTCCAATGTCTTGGGGATACTGGTCTGAGATTTTCTCCCTTTCTCTCTCCACTGCTCTTTCTTTCAGCCTCCATTTTCTGTCCCTCTGCTTTTCAACCTGGCCTCACTGTTTCATCTCCTCCTGTCTTTTTAACATTACATTCTTTCTGTTCATTTTCTTTCAGTCCTCTTCCTTTGAATAAACACCACTCTTTGGTGTTTACTTACTGTCCCTTTCTCTGACTCGTCTCTCCTGCCAAGAGCATTAAAAAGTTTATTACATTCATTCACAACATTAAGTCATAATCTTTGGCCTAATATTCTTGCAAATGACACTGTTTCTTGTCTCATCACATTGACAATATTGTGTTATATAGAGCCGTATTATATTACTGTTACAACAGTCACATAAATTGGCTACAAATTTTTACTTAAAATAGCAAAAATGGACAAAAGTTTTTTTTTGTTTGATCAGTGCGTTAATTTTGTGTATCAGCACAGATTAATTCTATTTGGATCTCCACAAATCATCCCTCACTAACATTTTTGTCTTGTTTTTATTACTTGACAAAAATGTAAACAGCTTTTTAGACTAACTCTACTTCTCACATCATAAGAGAATGGGAAAACACACAGCTTGTGTAACTTCTACTCAACAAAGATTTCTTTTGTATATTTTTAATTGTTTTAATTGTATCAGCCACTGATACCAGTGTTGTGTTTGTGTTAAAGGAACCGAATAATCCTGTAAGCATATACTCATCCTCATGTTGCATGACTGTGCAGCTGTTAGACATAAAGTTCACATTGTTCTTTTTTTCTTGAATGTACACTGTGACTGCACATGTTAATAAGCTTAATGCTTCAAAAAACACCACAAAAGAGAGCATGTGACTTGTGCATGTAAAGTGCCCTGTAAAATCCTTTAGTCATACAGTTGTATGTGTGAGAAACATCGCATTTACATACAGGAATTAGATTTGAAAGTAACTTAAATTTCAGTTCGCTTCTCATCCAAAAGCCGATTAGAAGTCTCCAAAGACTGTCTTTCTGGGATTTTTGTTTTTGTTCAATAGAATTAAGATAATCTGGACCTCAGTTAATTAGAACAAATAAATAAGATTTCATCAGTGTTGTTTTTGATATTTTGATGGGTGTGTTTGTTAACAGAATTATGTCAATTATATGTAAGCAAACTCATTCACTGGTTTTGTAAACACTATACCTGTAATTACAGGTATAATTAATATATCAGTGTTATATCTGTAATATTTACAAATAACTTGAAATTCCTATAAGCTTATTTTTCAGTATATAATTAAGGGTAATCAATTCAGTAAAGGTTCGTAGGTTTCCACAAACCTTTCTATAGGCCATTATTGTAATCTATAGTTTTTTAAATGTTCTTTTAATGTTTTAACACTTAAATATTGTTTAATGTAATTGTAGTTCCTTATACTTTGTGCTTGTGGCTGTATCGTTTCCTGACAACTGGATAAGCACATTCAGTCTCATGAGCCTTGGTGAATTACATTTTGGCCAGTTTTCTCAAACTTGTGTCTGCTTGTCATGCTGTGTGATGCCATTGCATCATGAGTTATGATTTTATGTCACTGTTTTGCAATGTTTTGTACTTGTATAAAGTATTTGGAATTTCAGAAGTCTAGTCACATGTTCCACTGTTGTCATTCATTGACTACGTCTCACACACATGACAGATATGATGGGGTGGAGTGTTTGGGAGGAGCATGTTTACTTTCTGTTTCATTAGTCGCCAAGAGTATTTATTCATTAAATCAACAATAGCATGCTGTGAAGTCATCTTACACAGACTGGATCATGGAGGAACACTCCTTTTTCTGTTCCAACTTTATGAGTTCCTTGTTTTCTTTGCTTGGATTGGTAACTTCTCTGTTGGATATAGTTCTGGATGTTTTGACTGTTCAATCATTTTATCAGACAGGGGATTATGTGTATATGGCTGTGATGATCTTTCTGTTGCTGGGGTCTTCACTGCTAGTACAGATATTTAGCTGGCTATGGTACTCAGATTCATTGGAGCAACTTCAGACACAAGTGGAGAAATATGTAAACAGGCATCATTTACTCAAAGCCTTCCATGTCGTGCAGCTTGGAGTTTATGTCAGGTCTGTGACATGAATCTTAATTTTTCTTTTATAATGTTCTTATTACTAAGACAAAATTATAAACACTGTGAATCAACATGAAATCAAAATTTGTGTGTTTATCAAAAAAGTGTGTTTATCATCGTATTGTGCACAATTATCTTTTGACAAGCAAGAACCTTGTTTCCACAGGTATGCAGGTCAACTGGAAATTTCAATATGCAGATTTCTTCGACAGACTGATCGCTCCCCACAGAGTGTGAATAAGCTGAAACGTGATCTTTGTATGCTTCGACTAATAGAGGCATTTTCTGAAAATGCTCCACAGCTTACACTTATGATGTCGATAATCACAATGAGACAAGAGCTACAGCTTTATACAGGTCTGTGAAAAAATCCCAAACACTTTTCACTAAACAACTGTTTTAGTGTAAAGTTGGAATTGTTGTCTACTCACCCTCATGTCTTTTGAAATGTATACTATTTATGCATTATTTGTCAACAAACAATTACTTCATATAATGTCCAAGCTGCTTTTATCCATTAAAGGAAAGCGGGTTGTAACTAGGGTTATTAACCACCAAAAGGACAAAAAAATATAAAATCATACAACCTATGTCATAGCTTTTGGTTTTTACGGGTATCATAAATGTACAAAAAACAAATAAAAAACTGGAAACTAGTTTCCTGACCAGTGAGTAACTTTAGTAGTAGATGATAACAGAATTTACATTTTCAGTTGAACTATTTAAATCCAGTTGTCAATGTATAAACTGGTGATTTGACACTAGAAATTGAAAGAAATGTGTCAGGATGCTTGTCACCATGTTTGTGATTTCACCCTTTGATAAGCCCTGCCCTAAAACCAATCTTAAACCAATACATAGCATGTTACCATGTGATCAGATAAGCTTCTGGTATTATTGTTTGGCAGAGTTTAACAGAACAATACAGTAAAACATTGTTGCCATTGTTTCTAACTTTACAGAAATCTGTAAAAATATGGAAATATGTGCAAAACATATATATGTTAATCATGTATAGATTCCACAGAAAAATTACGTTTATATATAATCTACAAAATACTAAAAACTGGCCATTTTCGTGTATCAAATATGACATTTCTGTAAATAACTTCTCAAGTATGCTTTAAAAACACTGTGCTTAATTATTGTATATTTAGCTGCTTTATTTCAGTATAATTTTTTAATTAATAGTGTATATATTAATCAAGTAGTGCAATACATATATGACCACATTTATAAGCTATATTTTCATTTTTTTTTCATATATTGCTGTCGTATATTTCTGTATGAGTGAGATGCCATAGATTATAATATGACAGTAGCAAGATTACATTGAAATGTTAAATGGTGCATCCTGGGAAGGATCAGGTGGCACAATTAAATTACATAATTTTTAATTTCAGGTTTAAAAACCCTTGTATCAGTTGCCGCAATTGCCTTCAGTGTTGTCAGCTACCACCGGAGCATGCAGAAGTTTCTTCATGAACAATGCAAGCTGAGCTGGACCTCTTCTGGTGTCTACTTCTTCTGGAACATGTTCTTGATCCTGCCCCGTGTAACCGCTCTGGCACTCTTTGCCTCTGTACTGCCTTGCTACATTATTGCCCACTTCCTGGCCATGTGGATGATACTGGTTTTGGGGGTCTGGAGCCAGAAAACAGATTTCATGAAGGATTCATGTTGGGAATGGCTGTACAGAGCTACTGTTGGACTCATCTGGTATTTCAGCTGGTTTAATGTGGGAAGCAGGTGCACCAAATTAAGGACCTTTGTCTATTATGTCTTTATGGGGTTGGACACAATGATATTACTGGGTTTCTCGTACTGGAAGATGGAGCATGCATGCATTTCGATACTCTTGCAATGTCATATAGTGCTCCCTGTACTAGTAGGTTTGTATATTTTAGGAATTCTCTTGATAATTATATACTACAAAAAGCTCCATCCAAACTGTGATAAACAGAAAATAGATGATTCACATGAACCTGCAGTGTTCATGCGAGCAGCAGCAGTGTGTGATAATTTGCTAGAGACAGACTCAGTACAAAGTGTTTCACCTAAAGCTCCAGCCCCAACACAACCTGTCACTGGAGCTGAAAGAAGAATGAGAATCATGGCTGCAGATTTCTATTACTAGGGCTTTTTCTTATCATTTTGTGTTTTTAATTTATTTAAACAGTTCATTTGAATTTATTTTATTACAAATATAATTGAAATATAAAGCCTTTTTTGTGCAAATATTTATCTGGGCAATGCCTTTAAAAACCTTTTAGAGCCAGGATGGTGTGTTGACAAATTATTATATACATATAATATGTTATTATTATAATAGACAGCACAAGTGCCTTCGTACTCTATGAATAACTTGCTATTTAGTTTGTCAAATTACAGAAATTACAAAGAATTTGGGCAGTGTGCTAAATGTTTGTTAAATTCACTTTATGGGCCTGAGAGAAAAACAAAGCAGCTGATCCAGCCTCAAAATATTTAATGAACCTTATTTACACAAAACCAAAAACAGTGTAGTACAGATATCAGCTGTGCAGAATCATCAGCCACTTTCAATTTGAATATGCTAGACATTTCTCCTGCTGTTCTGAAGCTAAAACAATTTCAGGGCTACAGAGAGAGCACTTATATAAGAGCCACAAGATCCCTTGATTGTCTGTGCATTAATAACAAATCCCAGTGCCAATGATAATAGTCATATGGCAATTAGACAGTATACAGGGACCAGACAACTTTCCTGAAAAATGCAGGAAACAAACTCAGAAAGTAGAACATAGAAAAAAGCACCAGATGAGAAATTTTCATGACGTGAAATAACAGCATCTGATAACAGCAGGAAAAATTTTGAGATCGTAAGATACAATGCAGAGATGTTTGAAAATACAATCCTCAGGAGTTAACGTACATCAAAAACACCAAACTAGCCAAAAACGAGATATAATCGCATAGGCCTATGAGTCAAATGTAACAATTCACCAGAAAACAATACAAACATGTTCAACATATTTCAATAATTCCCTTTATGATAATACATTTACTGAATGGTGATTATAGTTAATAAAGGCACAATATAAATATGTACAGGAAATAAAACACACACGTACACCTATGCAAAAAAACAAAGAGTACACATTCTTAATTGTCAAAGCTGCTTGAGTAAAAATGCTTTTTCTTCAGGTTCAGTAATGTTCAGTCAAAATCTCAGTGGCCAGGAACATTACCCACTGTGCTCGGAAAACCACCTTCAAACAACTGAAATAATCACTTATCACTGACCACAAATGTATTGCACACTCAGACAGTTTTCTCCCAAATATGTACAAATGAAAAAACATATCACAGGCTTGGGGCCCCACAGCTTCAATTTAATGGATAATGTTGACTGTATCCTAGAGGTATTACTACCCTTCTAATTCACATAACCGCCTGCTTATGTGTGAAAAATAGAGGAACCGAATGTGGTTAGTTCATGTGGCTCAGTATTTCTTATAGGCAAATCATTCTAAGGGCCAAAATGAACTGAAACTGCTGCCTACAAAGACAACCTAATCTTACTTTACATGAATGCTTTTTTGTTTTTAAATGATGTCTGAAGGACACTTTGAAGAATTAGTTTACAAACAAATCTGTCCACTCACCCCCATGTTGTTCAACATAAATATAAAGAAAGATATAAGATATAAAGAGAAAGATATAAAACACATTTATCTGCTTATTTCTATACAGTGAACGTGGATGGGGACAGATGCTAAGCTTAAAAAAAAATGACCAGTTATTATTTGCCTTTTTTTAACGTTTTTTTAGTTCCCTCCACTCTTGAACTTAAATTTCAGTCATTTTTTCAAAGAATTAGTTTATGGCTTCTGAAAACCTGGAAAATAGTGCATGAGTTACATAGACTACAATTATGCTACTTTTTTTTTTTGCATGACAGCATCTGTTCCTTCATTCACTTTCACTGTATGGCTTTCATTTTATCTCCTTGTGGTTCCACAGAAGGTCATGTAGATCTGAAGAGGGATGAGGATAAATAAATGATGACAATATTTTTGGATGCATTTCTTTAAGGAACAAAAAGTAAACATAAAAAAAAATATTAGGGGGGGGGAATTAGGTTACCATAAGATACTTTCACACCCATTGAACCAAGGAAAATTTTTAAAATATATTTTTGAAAAAGCATGTATTTCCACAGTAAAAACAAATTAGTATCAATGATTAACCCTGTAAGTACCAATTCAATACAGACATAAAACATGCAATATCTACATGTGACTGAAAAAAAAAACTTCCTTGGATGTTTCGCATGTGACCTGCCATACCATAATAACCAATCTTAGCCTTTGAAATGAGTGCAAATCATGAATGATTCCAACTTAAATTTCAGCCCATGAAAATTAATGCAAAAAGAGAATTTAAACTAGAGCATAGAAGCCCAGAATCACTTAGAAGTTTCTATGTCAGTGCAGACCTTTGGTCATGGGTTGTTCCTTTGGTGAATGCAGTTGTATTGAAGATGGTAAAGCCAGTAAGCCCTTTCCAAAAAGCTGAGATAGACACAATGAGTATTTTCTTGTATCGTACTACTGTATTAATGAAATGATGTCCCAGTGCAAGTCTCAACCCAGGGGGGAGAATAGCTGCCATTGAGGTAATGGAGGATTTGTGAGATCTTCTGGAGTTCTGTCTCTGGAGTTCAGCTCAGCTGCTGTGGATCAGGTGTCAGGGTTTGCTGATAGGGATCGGGGTGCAGCTGAAGGCTTTCTGCTAAGAGTTGTTGTCCACATCCATGTCTTACCTCCAGTTTCATCTATAAGAAGTCCAGTTCCAGAGCTTGGTGAAAGGAGCTCAGGTCCCCATGAGAGGATATTCGCCAAAACGGCATGTTGTGCTAAAGATCAGAATATAGGCTGATCAGATCAAGAGGGGTTAGCCGAATTTTACAGAATTTGCTTTCAGTTGCATTGATAGTGTACCTGCTTTGCTGCAAATTCTTCATCGCGGCCGTCTCCTATAACAACATACGTCACTTTTTTCCCAAAGCGAGAGATGATTCGTTCAAAGCAGCTTTCTTTTCCTGTTAAAATAAATGTCAGTCAGTCAGCACCACCCAGATGCGTGTACATTTAACCCTGTGATCAGACTACTGATGTCTGAAGTGCTAGTACTTTGCAATCAAGTCAATACTAAAAATGTCACTACTTGTTTTACTGCATTACAGAGTACCGACTCAATCTGGTACTTTTGCACATCAGGTTGACATGTTGTTGCTTTCAAACGTTACATATAGAACCCATTAAGAAACAGTTAGATTTTTTGCACTTTATGATCGTTTTTGATTTTGAAGTAAATATGGCCAAGACATTTTCACTGTTTTTAAGAGATTCACACCTAATCAATAATAAGATACCTAATCTGACCCCCCCAAAGAACTTTACTTTGGTAAAATTATTTATGGCTCTGCTTAATCTGCTCTGAGAGAAAAAACACTTTAGCTAGATTATTAAACTGACTGTTTTACCTATTTTAGTGGCGCTGTAGATGTTCTCAATGGGAAAGACATCACCAAGGTCATAGAGAAGCACTTTAGCTAAAGCAGGAACCAGCTGAGTGGTGGTAACCAGAACATTCATACATCTGCCCCTGTAAACAAACACCCAAACAAATTCATGATAATTGTGTAACTTTGTAGAATCCAGACTGTGAAACCTGCTCACTACATTATTCCACAGTTTCTCATGTTAGATCCCTAGCAACAGATCTGATCATTGCATCTGTCTTTACTGTCAAAACATGCATGGAGAGGAAGATGAATCTCACCTGGACTGAATGAGCAGGAGAGATTTGAGGGCAGTGCTCAACCAGGCATCAGTAACGTTTTCGATCTCTGAGCGCAGTCTAAGCAGAAGGTCTCTCTTTATGGGGCTCAGCAGACCTGCAAGGACATCAGGGGAGTGTTGCTGTTGATATCTATTAAAATACACTGACTAAACACATACAGCCTGTATGTTAGGCTCAATAATATGAAGTCATTTAAAGATACTACAGGACCAAAACCATGTTACATCATGTAAATCCCTAACAGCAAAGTTGTCCATTAGCGGATCTGGATTTTGTATAAGCTATAATGTTCTAGAACGACAAATCAGTTATTCCACATTAAAGGTAGTGTAGGCAATTTTGGAGAGGCTAGCAATAGCAACCCAGCTTTAAAAGCATATGATCCCACTCTCCCTTCAAAGCGCTCTCCAAAACCACACCTCCTCCAACACATGAACACAGTTTGACAGGCAAGTATAATTGCATTTGGACTTATTGGACCGGTCCTGCACCTTCCACAGAAGACATATTTATAGAAGTGCATTTATTACATTACACTATGTTCAACCAGCATAAAAATATTTCTGAAAAAAAAAAGCTTAAGCTGTCATGTGCTTTATTTCAATATTGTTCAGTGGCTATTATCCCCACTACTACCCTAGGGAGGGAGTTACTGCTTCCAAGGGACAAAACAACAGCGCCGCCCTGTTGGACCAGATGAGAAATCAAAACGACTCCAGACACACTCTCACCTCCCACATTTCCTTTGAATCCATTGTAGATCTCTTTGAGACGGCGATACCTGAAGGCCAGCTTACGCATCCACTCTACACCTCCCTGTACGGCCACGGTGGAACCCGGACCCCCGCCCGCACTGGGCCCACTAAAGCCGTCGCTAGAGAAGTTGTAGTTGCTAAAATAAAATGATTAGTGTCAGTTGATACTAGAGTTTAGTGTGATCAAGTAAGCTTGTGTTAATACACAATTAGCTACAACAAGCTCACAAATAAAGTGTCTTTGTGGTAAACTTTTGCTACGTTTTTCAGCTATTTTTGTGTTTAAAGTGTGAAAAAGCCTTGTTTTTAAGAAGCCACCAGGAACTTGCCACAGGAATTTGTCAGCTTAAAAAGTAACATTGTTTACATCAATATGGAACTTCAACAAAGGTGAAACATTAATGGCTAACTCTGACTACAGTAAAGAGTTAAGACATACTAATGCAGGTCTGCTGTCAGAAATTTCAGCCACAAGCATCTGAAATTGAACTGCCATTTCCTTGATTTACCTACAAATATATCATAACACATATATTTTGGTAGTTTTGTGTAGATGGTGTATGTGCAATCTTGTACTTTCACTGAAAATGTTAAAAGATGGTGGCAATTGTAACTAGAATTCAAAAGCTGTAATGTGTGAAAGTGGCTAATCAATGCAACATACCTCACATGGGCATTTAAGTGGCATAAGATACACTACTTATAAGATGCAGCACGTTAAAAACTTCTGATGTGATCGCAAACATGGACTGCTTATTTAATTGTTTCATTACCTCAAATCTTGCCCGTTGTCATCTGAAGCAACATCATCAACATGGACTTGATCACATTCCTGTGTGCACAGAAGGAGAAGCGTCATATTCATAAATCTAACAGACTGTAAACTGAATGTAAGGCAAGTGAAATAGTTTTGCTACTCTCTGTTTACCTCCAGATCATTGAAGAAGAGATGAGTGTCTGCAAGCTCAAAGATCAACTCCTCCATCTGCAGGCCCAGATTAAGAACTGTTGCTGGGTCCTGTTTGAAATAACATTAGCCCACAAATCAGTTAAAAGTTGGGAAGCAAAAAACAAATTTTGTAGATCTATAAATTGCATAACAACAATCAAAATGTTTGGATTTACGTAACGTACGTAATTGGTCATACCTTGCCAAACTTCTGTGCAAATGAACCAGTAAGAAGAGAGTGGAAAATAATGATTGTTTCATCAAGATCCCACAAGAAGACACGCTGAGAAAAGAAAAACGCTTGTCAAGTTTGTGGCACCTGGGTGTGTCATTAAATCATTTTACCTTCCAGTTAGAATTTTTAGTACATAAAACGAAACCATGCACTAATTTGCACATTAGTGTTAACTAAGTCTTTTTTACTGTAGGGTTTCTGTTCAGATCAACTACTGTCATAGCAGATCATGATACTGACATAGTAATGATATAACTTAGTACTGAGGTTGATTACTGCCAGAGTAAAGATAATGCACATTTAGCATATTTCCAGCATATTTGCACATGCAAGCTGCTGCACTACCTCAAGGTCATTGTCTGTGGATGGAGAGCTATCTGACTTCTTGGCTTTGCCTTTAGCTTTGCCAGGTGGGTTTTTGCGATTTGGCTCATCCTGGTCCCGTGCTCCTGTGGGGAGGGCCATCCCAGCAGGAAGAGCCACACCAGTTGGGAGCGTCACACCTGGGGACGCATCTGATAGAAAGAGCACAAGAAGTGTTGTGAACAAAAGATGGGCATTCATACTGACAACAACAGAATCGAAGTCCAGGGCTGAACAACACCACACTTTTGATTTTCTAATTATGATCACATAATATTTTATTTGCATGTGAACAGTCATTTCTTTCCTCCTACTGGTATTTGGACATCAGTCACTTACAAGTATGTGTATATCAACATACGGTATTTTCTGTGCATCTGATGTCAACATTAGCTATTAACAAATCTCAAGCACTTAAACCCAAGTGTTAACATGGACATGCTGCATGGTGGAGGTGTAGCAATCTCAAGCTATTTGGTGGTTAGTCTCAGACTTGTATGACACAACCACTTGAAACTTGTTGTTTATTCTGATAGGCTGACTGCTGTGCAACTTGAGAGAGGAACAGTACATATGTAAAGTGTTACAGAGGGAAATAACACACCTGTTGTGTTGGGCAGGTCTGCTGAGGCACTGCCTTCTGCCTTAATGGCTGGATATCCAGGTGCCACCACGCCTGCTCCATCTCTATCACTACTGGGCAGTCCAGTGGACAGGTAACTAGGAGGGGGAACATAGTACTGGGAGAACTGGCTTTGGCCAAGAGAGTTGTAACTTGTGAAGTCCTGGAGTGTGAGTGGAACATAAAGGAGACATCAGAAATTAGACCATCCCTATGACAACCTCTGCAACATTAATATAACAGATAATGCACCCTATGCAGTAAGATCTACTAAAAGTCACCCGGACAAGCTACTTTTAACTGACTCTTTGAATGTTTCCTTCTTACATGGTTTAAAAAAAAGTAAAACTTTCCAGAAAATCTTGAAGCAATCCTGCTCTATGCAGAATACAGAAGAACAACAATTCCTTTTCCCATTAAAAACCTTTTCTCTATGACGCAAGTGTGTGTTATGTAGCTCACCAGTGTGGTGTGAGTGGTTGTCAGCTGGTTGTTATAAGGTTGCTGGGGTGTTCTGGGTGGTTGGATAATGGCTTAAGTCAAAAAGTCTCTAATAATGTGGCCAACTAGATATAGTAAGAATTTGTCTTCTTTAATATAAATCTATTGGATTGTTTTCACCTATTTTATTGTCCGCCATGTGAACATCTTTTGGAAAAGTAATAACACGCATCTGCTCAACAAGCAGCAAGCTGTCAGGCATCATTCATGTCCATAATACAAACATGCAGGGCAAGTAACATGTCAGTGTTTAATAGTGTTTAATGGATTTGAACAACCCCTCACGCCAAGTATAAGCCTTATCAAGCACTACTTATTTAATCTGCACATAGCTCCGCTAATTAGATGAGCATAACATGATTTTCAAACTCACAGAAATGTATTGAGTGTGAACACCAGAGAAATATAATGAGATACTTCAAATTAAACTTATTAAGCTCCTAGTTGCCAAGCAGATATCTTGTTGTAAGGAGAAAGAGTACTAATACCAACAAAGACTATAGTTGCACACTTTGAGAAATTCCTGTCCTTGCAAATGTTTAGTTCCTTCTTCTTAGGACACTGTGGGTGGATTTATATGCCAGGAGACACTTACCTGATGTGTGGCTGTGGCCGTGGTCACTGCAGTTGCTGGGGGGATGTTAGTGTACACACTGGATGTGGTGAAACAGGAACCTAAATAAATATGAACAAGCATTAAACAGGTCAAACAACCCAGAAATCTGCAGAAATCTGAACACATCTGTGCTACTTGTTCTTTCTGATCATAAATTTTACTAAATAAAAAAGTGTTAATGGAAGTGGTTTTGGGTAGATGGATCTGGGTGGGTGGGTCTTTTGCCTCAATGGTTCTGAACTGATAAAGCTGTAGGCAGCAGAGAAAGAGCTGTAGCAGGCTTGCCTTGGCTGGGGTAGGTGTAGTGGATCTGGTTGGGTTGGGTTGAGGTATAGGCTGAGCTGAAGCTGAGAAACCCCGTCTGGCCAACAGAGGGTGCCTCAGGCAGCCGCGAGTCTGCCTTTAAGCCCGGCCACATGGTGCCTGAGGCCATGCACGGAGAGGTGGAGTGTGAAAGGGCAAAGAGTGGAGGACAGAAGGGATGCAGAGATGAAAGAGGTGATTAAAAGTTAAGAACAAGATG
The DNA here is from genome assembly GCA_036877525.1 of Chromobotia macracanthus. Lineage (NCBI taxonomy): Eukaryota > Metazoa > Chordata > Actinopteri > Cypriniformes > Botiidae > Chromobotia > Chromobotia macracanthus. The sequence goes on from JAZGTH010000037.1 coordinate 2,749,729, forward strand.
TAACTTAAAATGTGGACTGATCTGTCTGCCAGCGTACAGTGTAAAGGCAGGGTGAGGGTTTAAGTGGAATGAGTTTGGGTGACGTGTTTGGATGAATTAAAGACGGCAACAGGGTGAGGCACAGACCAAATGGTGGCAGCCCGTACATCTGGCCGGACTGAGGAAAGCCGCTGTATACGGTTGACTGGCCCAGGGAGGGGAAAGCCACTTGACCGGCGTATGTGGTGACTGCGTTGCTTAAGAGAAAAAAAAGCTACTACAACACTTACTCTAAGACTGATATAAGGCCATCTTTAGAATCACAAGGCATCATCTCAAGTTTACAAACCACATGCTGGACTAGGGCTGCGAGATATTAAAGAAAAATGTGATAAGCAATAACTTAATGCAATATGAGACAAAACAATGTTAAAAGCTATTTATTTATTATATTATAATATATTTAAAAACTGACAATTATATAACCAACATACATGTTTCACATTCTTTTTGGGAAAATAAAACAAATTCCAACTAACATCTAAATGCCAGTCTCTCTGCATCAACCTAAAATTTGGACTATACACAACTTTTGAAGAATTAAAATGATTTAGTTATTGCAAACCATTGCTATATTTAGTAATTTCAATATATCTTGCAGCCCTGTGCTGGACTATGTTCAATTCAAGTGTATCGAGTCCTAAATGATACGAGTTCCAAAAACAGGAAACACTTACTTGCTTCCTTGGTAGATGTGTGAGGTATATTCAGTGGCTGTGGTTGTGGTGAGGTCTTTGCATGTCACTGCTGTTAAAATTAATAAAAATACGGTCCCACTAGTTTCATGCTTTAAACGAATGCCTGCTTATGATCCTAACACTGATCAGCTAATCCTGAGAGGGTAACTTACCATTGTGAGTATATGCGTTTTCTGTGACACAGGTCTGGGCTCTTGATATCGTCTCTTGCTCTGATTGCTCTGGACCCACAGGCACTGCCAGACACATTGAAGGGTTGGGTCTTATTTACATCTCAGATACACGATTTTATCATCTTAATATGAACTTAATGCAATCATTAAGATCAAAATGGCAGCACAATGGCACTTACTCGTGTGTAAGTGAGTGGCAGATGATGGTGGATATGAATTGGCCTCTGACTTTAGAACTGTTGATTCGATCTGGTTAGGGGCATCACTGTTGTCACTAGCAACCACACCTCTGCAAAATAAACAGAAACTGAGGGTTTCCCAAATACCAAACACATCAGGTTCAGACAGCACAACTGTAACAATATCTAAACAAGCCAGACTAAGATTGTCTTGAAATCTTTTGAAGCTTTTACATTTCTTAAGTCTTTTGTGAAAAGATGCAGTGATTGTGGCTCCTCTGATGCCAAACTTTTTGTGACATCTAACATTTTGTTGTGATTGAGGACTGACTGTTATTTAAAAAGAAATCATGCATGTTTTCTCTTACAAGACACTCAAAGTTAATACAAACATTTAATTAATAAAATGCTGAAATTAGCTCCTAAATTTGCTTTCATAAAATCACAGACCATCAAAAAAACAACACGTGAAATGATCTGTTCATAAAGTGTAGCTGACATGGTCCTGTAATAACTGAAGAGTAACCGTGTGCACTTTTCTTTACTGTTTCACCTGTATATGTTTTCAACTCATCCCAATCAGTGATTAATTGGTTACATAATCATTGATTGAGCTTGTCTGCATGCACATCACGTTTCTTAATTCAGATTCATACTCTCATTCAATCTTTTTCCTAGAATGTTCACATTCTCCACAGAGAATACATATATAGGAATACTGCTGTATACATGTATCACTGTATACATGATAATCAGCATATTCTGAATTAACTAAAACATGCACATTTTTTCCCCATTGTTCTCTCCTGTCTGCTTTTGCTATTTATTATGTTCCATTTTGAGTAAATTCATTATTCTGGTCATCAACAACAGCAGACAAATGGTAAATTCCATTTTTAATGAGACTATATGATACAATGTGTCTCAATATACAACCGGAGTAACGACCTGTTACACATCACATCGTACAACCAGATATTATCTCATAGGTTTTTGAATTAGACGTCTTCCTTATGACACGCAACTACTGTATATGTGACAGACATTTTGAATGCAGTGGATATTTCAAGTAAAAACCTTGCATGACACATTCAAAAGTAAATGAAAATACACATGAACTTACCTTGAATCAGTCTCCTGACTCACTTCTGGATCATGTCGTGCTTTCTTTGCCTATTGACCAAAACAACAGAGAAATACTGTAAATGAAGTGCTGATACCCTTATACACCTGTAAAACTTTAATCTAAAACTTGTTGTTCGATAAACAAACATAGAAAAACACTTGTCAGTGTACTTACAGGTAATTCAGGCACCTCTTGTGATTCATCCATGGTGATGAGATAGAATCCTTTACTGTCGGTCCGGGTATCTCTGCCCTCTTAGTTTCTGCCACTCTGGCCAAGGCCCTGAGTAAAATACCACAAGTCAACACTGTGAGACATCTTTATATATATATGCTTATCCAGCCCCTAACTCTCCACCTGGGCATGAGGAGGCTGCTAAGCATTATGGGAAATTCAAAGCAAAAAGTGGGTCTTGCAGATCCTAATCCTGCTCTCAAACCCGTAGCAGGTGAGCTCAGCCTCAGCAGGTGAGGCACGTGAGGCTTCCCCACAAAAGCACCAGATGTTTTGTTCAAACCTTCCCACTTCACAGTGCACATGCCTGGATTTACATGGCCGCATCCCCTTACATGTATACTAACCTACATTTACTGAAAACTAGGAAGATTGTATTCTTCCCTGATTATATCAATGGCATTAGGTGTTTCTGCACAAGCTGTCTCATCTAAAGGGCAGCCAGAGATAAGATCTAACCTAATTTTATTCACCCCGTCCTTTAACTGCATTTTGAAATTGGAATATGAAGAAGGAAAAGAGTAAGCGGGTCAGACGTCCACTTACACTTAGCAGATGCTAAACCTTCATTCATGCAAACGTGAAGCTACAAGGTTTGGTAAAATCATGTGTCGCCCTGAATGCTTCTTATGCAATGTCCAGATCCAGAACACCATCTCCATACTGTTTTTCCTGACTGCCCAATACTGTGACAAATGTGGAAAAACTAATGAAAAATTAACATTAAAACATACCATGATACATTAAAACAACTAACCTGTGATAACTTGGACTGAAGATCTTGGTTTTACTTATTTTATTCTTAAATGAGTAACCTAATAATAATTGCGCGGAAAAAAGGGAAAACACTGTCTGGCCACATACTTTACTAAGAAGCACAGCCAAGAAGCATGATATAGGTTTCACATGGCTTCAGTTCTACAATGCAATAATTAGATTTGTGAAATAAAATTTTGTTTGGGTTGAGCTCAAAGTGTATTTCTGGTGGTCCATGTATGTTAGCGTAAGTGTTGGCTAAATAGAAAAAACATGGCTAAATAGAAATGCCAGCAAACTACCTGACATCACAACAACAGCATTGTAATATGACTGTATCATTTATTTATGAATCACGATTAATTTTATTTCAATAAATACTTGTCAAATTTTGCCATTACAATATGTTAATACTAATACTGCATTATAAACTAATAGTGTTAGTTTAATAAAATCACCAGTTTCTGTAAAACATTAGTCTATAAACCTGCAGACAGTGAGGAAAGAATGTTGGAAGCTTGGAGAAAAACATTTTATAGGATGTTTGCTTATATGTATTTGTATATGTATTTTTGAAGGCCAAAATATCCTCACTGATACTGTAAAACTCATACTGATAAAGAAATATTCATAAATGGGCCAGGTGGTGTTTTAACTTTCATTCTTGCAATGTCCAATGTTTGTGTGACGTTGTGATTATTCTGTTGTTAAGAGGTGTCCTCTATAATATCGATTTAATCTATATTATCTTTAATATTTATTTCATTTTAAAAAATTTATTCATTCAATATTTTAAATGTTTATTTATTAATATTGAAATCTTTTTCAGTGTTAACTGTTTAAATAAACTGTCAATTTGGGGTTACTAAATTAAACTACACTAAACTAAACTAAACCTAAAATAAAACTAAAATAAAATAAAACTAAAACTGGTCATTAAGAACAACAAAGCTCATCTTTCAGACTATTTCATAATGTAATATACTACCGTATAGTGTTAAAAATGCTTCAGTAATTATCATAAGAAAATCTGATACCGTCACATGCCTAGTTCAAATCTAGATAGTAAACAAACTCCTCCCACACTTCCACAAGTGGACAGCTGGTGTGGGTTTATGTTTTCTAGGTGGTTTTCTGAGATCAAAAACTATTGCGTTTTCATTGGAAAACAATGCAATAACAATACAAATTAGTCAAATGATCACATGCTCTGTACAGTATGTATGTGTGTTGTCCCCAACATGCATTTTTCCCAGTTTTATTATTAGCAGATTAGTATTGTTTTTTTCCATTAAGAGTTTCTATGAACAACATTGTCTAAAGTTAACATCTGATGGCTGGTATTTAATCTAAAGTTAACATTTGAGCAATCTGTTCCGATTTATTGGACATGGAACTAAATTAACATTCAGGCTGCCATCCTGTAAACAATTGATATGCTCACGTGAACCGTTACCTTTGACTGCTTCATATGGTTAGAAATACAGTTAATTCTTGGGGACCAATTCAATAATTAACTAATTCACTTAATACTAGTTTAAAATATTAGCATTTTTACCACTTGGCCCTACACTGATTATAAATTTATGAAAAACATATTACTTTTGAAAAGCAGTAAGATTGTAAGATGAGAATGCACTTGTCTGTGGCTATATTTCACAACCTGAAAAAGCAAAGTATTGCAATGACATTTTAAACTCAATTAAATGAGAGTACTGACAAAACTGTGTCATCTGTTTGAAGCTCAAATTTAGCAAACGATTTAAAAGTGAATTATCTACATAAACCAAAACACACTTGACTAAGTAATTTTTTTCATTATCGTAAAGGTACACCATGCAGAATTTTCAGTAACTGTTTGTACACAAAACATTCACACTTGGCCCCTCCTCTTGGGCAGAACACCACCAGAAGGGCACGCCCCCTGCCCTTTCAACTGAGCACCATTATTGGCTGGGAGCTACACACAGGTTGCCTCCATGAAATATCCTGAGCACCCCAAAACAATAAAAAACAAGAAAGTACAGGCAGAGGACAGTGTTGCTGTAGACACAAACACTTTTAATATCAAAAATAATGATGGAGAGATAATAAATAAACTTTATCTATTTACATTTTTAAGTGAATGAGTTGGACCAGTCAGAGAAGTAGCCAACATGTGGCCAGTGTACAAATACAAAAGCAAAAATAGTTGTTGTTTTTTAGTCACTACATAATTCCCATACCTCTATTTGTGTTCATATTTTTGATGATTTCTTTGTAATCCCAAACCATTATAAATATTTTAAATCATTTATAAAAGTTTAAACTAGCAGTGTATGTCAGCTATTGATAAATAGGTCAGCCTAGCAAGAATCTTCAGACGAGATTGTGGAAGACCTCTTCACATGTGAAATTCAATACAGCACAATATTAAACCAGCACACCAGTCACTGAGCTTATTAAAAGCACATGAGGAAGATCGTGACGACGGCAAGGCAGGTAGGAGATGTAAGTTTTCTGGCAAACTCAGCATGCTAGATGGAAAGCATGCTGCAGTAATTCAAGGATGGGTGACCACTGAAGGTTAAAATCACCAGACCTGATTGATCTCTCTTTCTATCTTTTTATCTCCATTCTGAAGCTTACCTTTTCTTTGAGACAGCCAGAGTTTCTCACAAACACTGTGGCTAATTCACATTAAATGTTCGCGAATTCATAAATTTACCGTGAGCTGTTTGTTGTGATGTTTGGGGAACGTGAAACTCGAATCATTTTTATATGTAGCATATAAAATATGAGATGCCAGCTGCTTTCCAGTCCAAGTGTTTGTTATGGTGTTAATGTAGCAGTTAGCCGACGTGAGTTATTTAGCTCGCAGTCTACTGACCTTAGTATTTCACACGAAAGCGCTCATTAAAGCAGTTAAACGCACAGTGTACGGAACACAAATGGGAAATGAACTCTTACCATATCACCATATGCTACCGTCGAGGAAACTTTATGTTTCCCTGGGCTAAAATTCCCTCGGTAGAGCGCTGTGTGTTGTTAGGGACAATTATTTGGCAGGAAGTCACTACAGATCGAACCACGCATGCGCAGAAACTACAGGCGCCGATTCGAATCACACTGAAGCGGAAACACGGAACGTTTAACAATAAGATTTTAAAAGTGTGCATTTGTTATTATATTTACTATCATGAACTAACAATTAACTTTATAACTTTTTTTTGCAAATGTTAATTTATAAACATTGTAATGTTTATTGTTAGTTCGTAAGCAATGGTGAACTTTTAAGGATGTAAACTGAAATTTAAAGATGCATAGCTTTATGTTATCGATGAGATGCCTGAATGCAGATAAACATTTACGTGTAAATGTAAACCAAGCCAAGATTAATCAAATTCAACTGACAAATAAATGCACTGACTAATGTATGTATTTGTTACATTTTTATTTAGCATTTAACTTCTTCCAATTGTTCAGCATTCTAAGAACGTAATACTCTGATCATTAGAGGTACAATCTGTGACATGTAAATAAATATACATGGAAAAATATAAAACAATATATGAACTTCCAAAAATGGAAGAAAATAAACTTTATCTGTATTGCCATGTTTGTAGTTATCTAAAGAACAATGTAAAGAGCATTATTGGTCCAAAGATATTAAATATATTACAGTTAATATATGAGGGCATCGGATCCCTCTTCTTCATCATGTTATACCTCTCAATCATCTCAAGAAAGTTTGTATGAAAATTTGTTCATTTCTATTGCACAGCATATCCCTGTCAGGCCCTAAGCAATGCTGACAGGAATGACAGACACACACATGGAACTGTACAGGCATACATAAAACATACATAAAACATCTGTACAGGCACAATTTGAACAAAAGGACACTGTAGAACTGGGCTACTCGAGAACTTCTGTACATGATGGATATGGTTTCAAAGCAATCTAATAGACATGCTGTGTTTACAAACAGTTCAGATAGCAGTGATAAAAAATAACAATGTCTCAATTGTTATTTGTGGATTAAAACACATTCATCTTGCTTAGTATATAATAAAATCATTTGATCTACTACTAAAATTGCCTTTCCAAGAAACACAGTGTCTGGCATATTGTGTAAAAGTGCTGGCATTGGAGAAAAAAGAAAGTACTAGTAAGACACAAAATTCTGTTTAGAAGGAACACAGGAAGTCGTCTACTCATTTTAGACAAATAATCACACCTAATAACCCTGTGGTTGGGGAAAGTAATCTAATTCCAATCGGTCTAGTCTATTACCAAAAAAATGTTCACATTGTTTTCAGTACTAAAGATTTTACATTTTACATTGATTTTAGTCATGCTAAAATAATGTGGTATGATAGGTAATGCAGTTACTAAATTAACATTTGACAATAGGAAGATAATAAATGCATTCATTAAAAATTTTTGATATTTGAGATGGACAGCCTGTGTATCCTCTTGTACTGGTGGGCATTTATGTATAATAATCCCCTTTCAATCCATCTGTATATTTTGTACTTTCCTTGATCCTTTACCTCCATTGTGCAATGATACATGAAAATACAAGTCATTAAAACATTCTAAAAGGAACTGTTCCATGTGACATTGTGTCTAAGATTTTGATCAAATCTAAAAACATGATCGTAGAAAGCATTGCGCCCAGTAACTGGTATCAATCATCATCAATAGTGACTCATAAGTCTGTTGTGTAATTTTCCCAGTTTTTCCACAGCCTTGTCATCATGATTTTAACTCTCAGGCACTTCCAAGCTCTCTCTCAAGGAGCTTAGGTCCTCTGTGCATCCATTCCTTGGCACACTTTGCATCTTTTCTAGAGGCTGTTAATGTCTGTTAAGTCATTTGTCCTTTGAGACTTTTGGCATCCCACAATCCTCTCACCTCAGATTTTCCTGTTCTGCCAGGTTATGCAAAACATTTGTAAGAGCTAAGAGGTCCTTATTCTGGGCTGACTCGACATCTCCTTCAGTTCTTGTTGGTTCTAGTGAGGCTGGAATGCACAGTTCTGGGGGTATGGGGGGGTTTGTTTCTTGGAAGCCATTACTGGAAGGCGTGGTCTGCTGGGGGACCATAAGAAAAACCCGGGAAAGCTCCTGCTGCCTCACGTATGCTGCTGGTTACATGCAGGTTGTCGGTGTTGCAAAGGGAGGTAGATACAGGTAAGTGGGTGAACTCGGGGTCAAAATGCCGAAGATCAGTGGGACCACTCTGTGGGTTAAAAAAACTCTTTATACACCCATAAAGGTTATATATTTATGTTTTATATTAAAAAATATTAATTTTAGTGTAGATAAAGTGTTAACTTACCACTGCTGGAACAAAAGGAGGGGTGATCTTCTTGGCCATGAGATCTTCCCAGTTGATGGGTGAGAAGAAGCTGTGGAACTTCAGTTCCAGCTACAAAGAAGCAAAGTAAATAATCATAAAAGAAGCATAAGTAAATCTCAGGTATAAGATAGATCTAAGTATATAGTATATAAGTAGATCTTAGAAATAAATGATACGTGAGTAAAGTGGTACCATTAAGTGTGTGCCGTTTGACTTACAAAATCATCCTTTGATCCTAGTCTCTTGGTACGATCCTTGTGCAGCAAACCCTCCAGCAGGTCACGGCCGGCGTTGGATACATTTGGCTTGAGCGCTAGAGGCTTGTGGAGAATGTTGTTATACATCTCGGCTGTGTTGCGACTGTAGAACGGAGGCTGGATAAAAACAAAGAAGGATTCATTTACACTGTTCACATAACTTATCCTCTGCCAGGGCCAAAAATGTTTCAAGTTTTAAGTATGCAAAGACAGACATAAAAAAATAGGTGGTCCTGCTGAACTAACAGGCACCAACAAGCCTTAATACTTAATGGGCCAATTGAGTTATCCTAAAACGACTGAGGGATTAAACCAGATGTGTCAGAAGTTAGCTGTAAACAAACAGGTTTATTGGATCTAACTCTTTCTTTGCTATGACATGCAGACAGTTTATCATGTTATTGCAGCAGTGCTGAAAATGCAACGTGCTTTGCATTTGAACTGTGCTGTTCAAACACAACTTTGGAATGCAACAATGTGAATTCCTGCATAGATAAAAATGTCTGCATTCACATTGTACAGAGTATATTTTAGGCCATAAGGGTGATGTAGTAATTTTTCATGAAAAAGACTTCTTCAAGCAAAAGTTTTTCTTACCAGTCCATATAGCATCTCGAAGAGCACTGATCCCAAGCACCACCAATCTACTGTGCGATCATAGGCCTGCTTCTGAAGTACCTCTGGTGCCAAGTACTGTAGAAAGAGCAATCAAAAACGGTTACAACTGCCAGTTCTTTGCTTTTTTTTGTTGGCTTTCTAGGAATGAACCAGAAGAAATCCAACTGACCTCAGGAGTTCCACAGAATGTTGTTGTTGTTCCATTGGGTTCCAGTCCCTCTTTGCATAGACCAAAATCTGTGAGAACAATGTGGCCCTGAGAATCCAAGAGGATGTTTTCTGGCTTTAGATCTCTGTAAAAAATGATAGGAAAAGTTCAAGGTCACTAGTCATAATTAGCAGAATTAAATATCCTGCTTCTCCACCAGGGGGCACCACAAGCATTCACATACCTGTAAACTATGTGCAGGGAGTGAAGGTAACCAAGTGCACTAGCAATTTCAGCAGCATAGAATCTTGCTCTGGGCTCTAGAAACACCCTCTCACGCTGAAGGTGGTAGAACAGCTGCAAAATTAAATGATTAAAAGTTTATGAATTTGGTTTATGAATCTGTTTTGAGGTATGGCCTCTTCTCATCTATGCAAGTACATGAATAATATATTTACTGACCTCGCCTCCATTCACGTAATCTAATACAAAGTATAGTTTGTCTGTGGTTTGGAAAGAGTAGTGTAGCCCGACCAGGAATGGATGCTTGATGTTCTTCATTAATACACTCCTTTCTGCCATGATATGCTTTTGCTGGAACACAATTTGAGACTGAGAATTATTATAATGATACTAAGAATGGCAAAAGCCCTTTCACTTCTGTGTAAACATGGTTTAGGTTACCTCTTTCTTTTTCAGAATGATTTTCTTCTGTAGCACTTTCACAGCATAGTAACGTTCACTTTCCTTGTGTCGCGCAAGCAGAACCTGAGGAATAAGTTACAGTTTGCAATCTCAGTTTAGATTCTGACAGATAGACTTGGAACATTTTCGATGGTACACCATTAGTATGAACATCTTTGTGCCCACCTTTCCAAAGCTCCCCTTCCCAATAATCTTCAGGTAGTCAAAATCTGAGGGCTTGATCCTGTAAGTAAATCAATCAATCAAAACATTAGTAATGCAGAAAGCAAGCTGACTTAACTGCAATCCAATAACTCAGGCAAAAGACTAAGAATCAAAGCAGTACATACTGAGTTTCCTCAGCCAAAGAGCTCCTGGGATTGGTCAGACACAGATGATTCTCCTCAAGCTCTTCATTCTGGTTCTCATCGATTTTTAAGAAGGAACCAGCCTCAGTACTAAGACAAAGAAAATATAAAACATTACAGATTTAATCTCAGTTAGCAGACTTTGTGCCAGACCTAAACACTTTACATCAGGCTTGAACATGTTGTCCTATTGGAATGAAAATACACTACAATCATTTCAATAATAATAATTGAAAACAAACAAAAAAAAATGGTGATGATTAAACAACTTGCAACAGATGCCATGTTAATACAAGTCATGTGAAATATCATACAATTTTATAAAAAAAATTAAAAACTGTGGGAGAAGTTCAAATGATGTGGTAATTGGAATACAGGCCGTAAACAGTGTTATTAGTTTTAACTGCTTAATCTGGAACAATCCTTTAATTACATTGCTCCCCTTTCGTGTAAAATTTCCTGTAAAGCATTAACCGGCTGATAGATGGCAGTGTTGATAAAGTTTGTGAGGTGCAGGTTCGAGTTAGGAAAGTAAAGATTTCAGACGTTTTGACTTTGGCAAGGCAGTTGTTATCAGTGCAATGAAACAAGATATATGAATGTGTTAAAATTAAGCACAATTTTATTGAAACCATTTGTCTCCCCGCCCAACAATACTCATAGTAAGCAACTTTGAGTTCTCTGAATCCAAATGATTCTTTATGATGGCAACACATTGTAGTAACTTTTATAGCAACCCTATAGTTTTCTAACACAAATGTTACAAATATTCTGGTGCATTTGGAGGGTGGAGATGACGCAGTGGGAAATTTTCCGCTGGTCTGACCTGAATGACTCTAGGTTGATATCAAGACCAGACAGGCCATGCTTAATTGTATTAGACCCTTATCCTCATCTAGGGGACAAGAAGGATTTTCTCAAAGGTGCTTTCTGCGCCCAAGTGGCCGACTGAACAGCTGCTTTCCATGTAGTACTATTCCAGTGCTGGCTTTAAAGCCGGGCACAGATTAACCTGCAGAATTAGCAGAATGTTCAGCCAAACTCATTAATGAGATTACAGCCTCTACCATGTCTCAACACAAGATGTTTATAAATACACTACTTAGGTCACACTGTTGCCTTGTTGATTGAATGGTGGAAATTTCCTGAACCGCCTTCTTGCTAATGCATCTTAATAAGCCAGAAAAGTGACCATCACCTATTCCTAATTTTTTTCCTATTGCTTATCATGGCTTCGCCTCTTCACATATAGTATTTTCTGCATGTAATTGCAAAAGCATTATGCAATTGATTATTTTAATGATTACATACATAGATAACGGGATACTTACTGTTGACAAATGGGAGGGTTGGAAACCAGTTTCTGGATGAAGTCGTTCAAGCCCATCTTTCTTTCTTTAATGAAAGCTGCGAAAAAAGAGGTATTCACGTCAGAAGGAAATCCACAGCTGACGTCACGGATAACGCTGCATTTCATCTCAATAAAATATCAACCATATTAGATATGGAAAGTCTATAAATGTCAAATGTTATCGGCAAATGAATAATTTGCACCGTCAGTTCTATACCAGAGATCTTTAATCAGATGTCGTGACCGAGAGAAGCCGTGTGTGGGATTTCATGTTGAGAGAACCAGTGTGTAATTACACAACAGTCCGCATCGCATCTGCTGTACTGGCTGTATAGGATTGCTGCTGATTTTGGTCAGGAATTGACACTCACATCTGTGTTTTGAATATTTGCTTAAATTAAAAGCTAAACATCTCATTTAAAGTAAATGAATAAATGCAATATTAAAAAAATAAACATTTGAAAATAAAAAATAAATGACAGGTATAAGACGATGAAGAATAGAAATAGAATGTCACCAGAACAACAGGCTAAAATAAAACGCAAAATGATGATTATCTTCTGATGTCATACAGTCGACCCATAGTGATAAACGAACAAAAAACATCTATTACATCTAATGTCACGTTTCTCTCATTGCAATTACTCCTTCCCATTTTCTCACTACCTTATTTCTTTTCTAAACTAGAATAACACAATCTATTAACCAGAATAACTCAATAAAATATATTCCCAACGTACCAGTGAGAACTGACACGATTCCCCTCATCTTGCAGTATGTCAAGTCACATCCAGCCTGGGTAACAGCCATCACAATTAGGATTAAAAATCCAGACAAGAAATGTTTTCCTTTATATTGTAACCGCGCTAATCTCCCAGCAGCAAACCGCACTACTGGGTCTCGACTTCTTGCTTTCGTGTATCCAGCGCCACTGTTTGCCCCTGCCGGTGCTCAACTGTATTTTATACGGAACACACGGTTGTGGAGGCGAGGCCCTGACGTCACGTAACCAAGCACCCTGTCGAATAGTGACGTCCCGGGATTCCGCAACTCCCTGCACCGTCGACAGAGGGCGACGCGACTGGAGGCGGAAGCGCTTTTAGAGAGATTAAACACTTGGGCTCTCTCTGTGAATGGAAAATTACTACACATCTGGCCCATAATCCCATCAAAGTGTAACAGATTAATTCTGATCCTTATCCTCATCAGTCATAATGAAAAGGTGAATCAGTAAAACATGAGAACGCATATGCACACAGTAAAATAGTGCATTGTGAAAAATGTTACAGGACGAGGTTAATAAGATTACGATCCACAAAATGAATGCAATGCATTCCTTTGGTGAGCAGATGTGCTAAAATGCTTAGCACACAGATGATGAACTCTTATGACGCACATCACATTTAATCTTGTGAATGTCATATTAAACTCAGTGATCAAGCCATCCAGCAGGTGCAAAGGGTGCAAAGAGGTGGTACTAATAAGGCTTACATAAACTGCTACCCTGAGCCATGCCATGCATCTCTTACTGTACTGCAGGCTGCAGTGGCAAATGTAGTCCACTGACCCTGTATGTTATGTAAGTGTTTCATAACGATTGCCATCCTTTCTGTCTTTTAGTACAGAAATTGTGGTCCTCCTTTTGCCAGATGTGATGCTGAGGAGATTAAAAAGGTGGCCTACTAAGCTCCACAACAGTGTAGCCCATGGGTCTCCAATTCATGTTTCTGGAGGTCCACAGACCTGCAGAGTTTAGCTCCAGCCTTCTCCAACACACCTACCTGGATGTTTCTAGCAGTCACAAAAAACCCGGATTTGCTGGTTCAGGTGTGCTTTATTGGGGTTGCTAAACTCTGTAGATATCATTGGAGTCCTCTGGTATAGCCTATTTAGTGGAATTGAGTTGGGGCGCCAGCCCATATTCTTACATATTCTTTCCTTAAGGTCTATGTTTTGCATTTCCACTTCCATGGTACCATTGCAGACTTTTTTTGTGGAATGCATAACCTACTCAACCGGTTTGAAACGTGTAATGTTCTTGTCATTCTTTCATTTATCAAAAGAGGCTGAGTGCTTTCAGAGAGCTTTAAACTTGTCCTGCCACAGAAGCAATTTAACACCACAGGTAAAGTGGTGGGTGACTTCAGATTAAGGTGTCTTGCCAAGGTCTGCTGACACGAGAGCAGTTTCGGTTGAGATGACCTCACCTGACTTAGCAGGTTACATGCTTTAAGATTTTGTTTAACTAAACATTCCTATCAGCTGTTAAGAGGAAACCAGCAGGGAAGTTGCAATTTTAAAACAATAAAAATGATAGGAATGCTCCTAGTTCAGTGGAATAATAGATAGTGCTCTTTAACCTCCAGTTCATATATTTACTTAATTCATTGTACATTCTTTGGACATATGTGGCATTTAGGCCATGTCAGTTAGCACTGAGGTCATCAATATTTCACTGCTCAAGTTTGGTAAAATTTAAATTTAGCAATTAAAAGTCTTTCTTCTCCAGAAAAACAGACCAATAACACTGATGACTCATCTGATTTTTGGTCCAATAAAATGTTCTGTAGAATGATGTCCCATGGTGCCTACTGCAATACCACCTGTCACCGACTAGCAATGGCAAGTAGCAAATCATGATTCTGTTTAAATAGGAAATATGTCAACATAGGAAAGACAATCAAGCCATATCATAAAGTATTTCACAGATTTAGATACACAAAATTATGAATTCTTTATACAAGCATTTACCAAAGGCAAACATCAATTTGCATATGTTACTGTATGAATTCACTTTTTTAGGCCATCTGAAATGAGTCCTTTTGATGAAATTACCTTCGCTTTACAGAGATCACATGATTGGACCTGGTGACTGGTTTGGCTTTTATCTCTGTCTTACCCTACATGCCTGCCCTTGTTTCCACATAACCATGTTACTGTAACACTCATCTCATCTGCCAAACGGGCAGGTGGTAAAGTCTTTCCGCCACTCACCGAAAGTCCTTTGAATGAGCCATGCTATCATTTTTGTCTGAGGTCCAACTATTAGTATTTATTTCCTGTTACTATACTTGCCATGCTACTGTGGAGACACTGGTCTCTGCTGCTCTGTTGAGGGTGCAGGAGTGTGTGCCTTTACATTACAGCCAGAATGTCATTTGCCCCGATACTGTCTGCCACACTCTGGTGGGCAGAAAATGAATCATCTGAAGGTGTGTGTGGGCAGGGGTTCTCCATTTATGCCACCTTCTCTCAATGCTTGAGGCAGAGTGGACCCACACCAGCTCGCTATAGTGAATTAAGAGCCAACCATATGCCCACACACTCATGTAGATTAGATTTCACTCTGGCTGTGTTTGTCCTGGCTGGGCCCAGAGGGTCCTGATGGTTGTTATTTTAGTTCTATATCATTTAGGAGTGATGAATATATGACTTTCTTCCACCCATTTAGTTTCTGTCCCTTCTCATTATGTATACGCCTCATTAAGTTGTTTTCTATAAATCATTCTTTGAAGTGGTTTTCTATTGTTATGTGCTTAATGGGGACTATTTAATGGGTGTAGAGGCCTGCATATGTGGGTGTTAATTGAGTACTCTAACAGTCTCTAACTCTCTTAGTCAACTGTATTCATTACTTTTTAAGTGCAATCCGCAACTTTTGCTTCTCTATTGCCATCTCTGTTTAGAGCATAACATTGCAAGTTGCCTGCCAAATTATTTATTTAGGGTGACAAGTTTAAATTCTTATAAGCTGTTGTAAGACCAAGCTACAAGTGCTCCTGTCCTCCTTGCTACTGTCTGAATTTCTTTAAATATTTGAGTTATTAAATGTAAAATAAATAGGATTTTTTTGCTTCCAGGTCCCATCTGTTGTGCTTTATTAGCATAACAGAGCAACAGTTTTTTCAATTGACATAGGAATTTACAGTTGTCTCTTATGAAAAGAAAAAAAACAGAATGTAGATTCTATACATTGAAGAGAACTATAATTCACAGTGGGAATTCAGTTCTATAGCAATGGAATGTCTGTTCAATGATAGCAATCATGTTCAGTGATACTTCACTAAACCTTAAGTATTCACAAACCCTTTTACTTTCATAATGTGCTGTAGGATTATTACCAACCAACTTTGGATATTTAATAGAAAATGTAGGTTGGGACTTTTATCCATCATGAATTGTACCTAGAAAGTAAACAGAGTCAATTTTGATTTTATGTTGACCTTAAAAATGATGGTTTAATGATGTAAACTTTGATGTAAAGGTTTTTAAAGATTATTTAAAGTTTTACTAAACTAGGTTGTGCAATTCAGATTTTATTCAATGGAACACCTAATGAATATGAGAGTTTTATATTTTTTTAGTATAGTGAGTCCAAAGGTTTGCGAATACTAGTGAAAGTATTTTTGTTTATTTTAATTTAATAATTTTAAAATCAAATTTTTGATTGTATGTCCATCAAATGTTAAATCTTAAACCTTTAGTGCTTAAAAGGTTTTTGTACCACATTTAATGTAAAAGTAAAAGTGCTTCCTGTTCTTGGTGACAGATAAAACAAACACAGAGCCAGAAAGATCAAAGCCTGGACAACTAGATCAGACTAAAGTGGATTACGTCCATTGTGATGAATGAATGAATGGATGGACTGTCAAAGCTGATCTACTGACAATATGTGTCATGTTTGCTTTTGTAATGTCTGTTTCCTCTTTGCACAATGAAAGACTTATGGAATGGAATTTTCCATTGAGTAAGGCAAGAGAGGTGATTAATATAAATTAAAATACAACATAATATAGAAATATAAGTACAATGGTGCCAATATGTATTTGGACATTTAAGCCACACTTAAACATATGGAAATGTTGTTGCGGTAATACACATATAGCAAAGTGGCATTATTTTAAAGAAAGACAGCACAAGAATACTTTTTAACCAAAACACTGCACAAAAAGAGGTTTGTTACTTTAAGTTTGTTAAATACAAAAGTCAAAACTATTCAGACACTTCCTGGTTGGTATACTGTATTGGAAACATTGATCATAATGTGATGAATTACACCTGTGGACACTCTGCTAGAGCACCTGAGTGAATTTAAGGGGACTTCCAACGTCCATTTAAATCACCATGATTTATTAAATGTCATAGTTCAACTGGCTAAAAACCCGAAGTTAGTTCCTGAAACATGTCTAGCATCATTTGTTTCCAAATGTCACTTGGTTTGATATTTTGCTACCCAATGCAATAGCAATTCTACATTTTTAAGTGAATTTAAAATGCTTTTGTATATTGTGCTTAACTATATTTGTGATAAAAGAGAGTATCTAATTGCATTAAGAAGAATTATTGTAAAAGCTATGTTACAATCTGAATTAGGCATTTTAACAGGACAAGATGTTACACATTCATATAGCAGAAGAGTAAAGTTTTATATATACTGTAACATTTAAAGTGATACAGATCAGTTAAAAGTATAGAAGTATAAAAGGTTCCTACCTATGAAGGATTTTTTCCCACTCTTCATGTTCATAGGAGCGTTTCTCTCAGAATAGGAGTTCAATCCTTATTTGTTAACGTGATAAGTCAGAAGTCTTTTCAAAATGCCGTATCCTCAGGAGTTCATAATTTTGCATCTCTAGTGTGTGAACATGTATGAGTGTGTGTGTGTGTGTATGTGTGGGTGTGTGTTTCTAAATGAGACTATCTCTCTTGCTGCAGTATTAATAGAAGCAGACTCATCGTTTCAGTTTCAAAGATCAGCAAATTAGCAGCCTCATCTGTCTTCTCCCTCTTTCCTTTTCTTTCTTATAGTTCAACGATAGCTGAAACCAAAGCTCTGTGACGCACCTATCCTGCCCTCCCAGCTCCCTTGTTCCTGAGTCTCACAAACACAACAAAGCAACAGGTGTCGGATAGCAGCTCATCTCATGAGCATTCTGGTCCCGCCCTAGGGAAACCAGTCTCCAGGTTACAGGAATCACTGAGGCGATACCTAAGGGCGACTTCTATGGTTCTTTAATTGTACCATCAGCTTCTAATGACCTCTCAGGTCCCTCAATACTCTCAGAGAACATCTTGCACAAAAATACTGGGAAAAAACAATGACTTGGCACGTTTTCTTTGTTTGCTGCTTAGGAATTGCATATTCACAGATATACCTGGGAAGCAAGGGTTGTGCAGATGGGTCGTGGATAGTACAAGAGACACCACTGTGTTACAGTCAGGGAAACATATGTTATGCAATTAATTTGCATGGGGGGGGGATGTTACATGCATAAGCAAAGCATGAAAGATTTTTTTGAACAGCGATCTTTCATTCAGCCTTATTCAAATCTATATGCAAATTTAAAAGATAAATGCTAAACGGCTTCAATGGAAAGAGGAAATTTCCCCATGTACTGAAGGTTTACTTACCTTGTTAAGGCAATGAAGCTATTTGAGATATAATTTTTAAGGAGACAATCAAAATTGTTATTTCTTTGTCTCCTACCCAGTGCACATTCATCACATTTGCCTGTAGAACACTTTTATGTTAATGGCCTTATGGGTAATAGAGACCATCCTCACTCAGTAGGGTCTGAAAATGGCATCCACTAGGCCGTGCAGAATAATGTGGTCTTTAATTGGCTTGCTTAATGACACATAGGAAGTTTGATTAACCTATTATAACCTTATTATGGTCTGCTTTTTCTATAGGGCACCTCAATATTTATGTCCTGTGTTCTGCAGGCCAGTTCAGTTGGCCTGGAATGAAAGCAGAGGCAAAAAAGCCCTTTCAGCAATAGCACTGCGATTCTTTCTTATCAAACAACTGAAAGAGTGGCTCTGCTCAACTATAAATCAGGATTTTATTCATTATATTTTAATTAAGCTTTTATGGGCAAATATTTAAGCAATAGGGGTTCATACTGTAGCTCCAGGGATAGGACATATTTTTTTCTATATATTTTTGTACTTCCTTATGATCGTTATGGTGAGTATAGCTGTATCTAATAAGACAAACTGTCCCTATATATTCTTACCTTTAAATTAAGGTCAAGCCTTTGACCTGTTATGGATTACCAAGTGGACTTTCCCCCTGTTACGTCATGTCTCAAGGTCACATACACTGTATTTCTCACTGTATAATTCACACACATTTTAGAAGAGGAACTGAAAGTCATTGTATTTTTTCCAAGCAGTAGCGTTAATCTAGTAGCGTTACGCGTTTGCACTTCTTGTTTATCTCAATCTCAATTTATCTCTAGTGTGATAATTTAGTGTGAGACTGAATTTTTGTTGTGGACACTTGATCATTTTAATGGTTTTATGGTTTTATAAAGAGCAACAGATCAAACAAAAGTGTTTGTCAACCAATGATACACCTTTTTTTGGAATGCAATTTTATTCATATTTTTAGTGAAGACTTTGACATCATCGTGTGATTCACAGATGAAGAGTCTGGGGGAATGTTGTGTGCTGTGGAATGCTAAACATTCCACATTCACAAGAACCCATGACTGTGTGATGACAGGCCAGCTGGAGATTCTTGTAAAGGCCAAATTTTTGTATCAAAGTGCAAATACTTTCCATTTGAAAGGTTTTTGTTTTTTTCAGTTCCGAAGATAGCATTTGCTTTGAGAGGAAATAAGTAAGAGAAAAAGAGAAAGGCCTTTTAGATTGATAGCTAAACTGCAGTTACAGGATGTGCTTAATAACTGGTCCACTTAATATTTTTGTGGTATTAAGTGTTTAAACACTAGGATCATTGTAGTTCAATCTTAAAGGAAACAATTTAAACAAGCCCTTCACCCTAATTATAAAATAATGCATTCTTTGTGCTACAGACATGACTGATACCTCAATCATACATCTTAAGAAGAGATGTGCTATTATTTTCTCATCTGACCATTTTCCCCTAGAGAATGAATAAACAATCCCATACAGGCTTATATTGAAATTCCCTAGAAACCTACCCATCAACACCTTAGCAAGTGCATAGCAACACACTAAAACTAATCAATACACCCAAGTCACACTCATTGTGGTTGCTTGCACAATCAAGAGCCACATTTTCATCACTAAATTTGAAATCTACTTTTAACACTTATTTGCTCTATAAGCTCATAAATACAAGGAATTTGCAAAAACTACCAAAGAACACAGCGCTGTACCATCAGTACCAACAGTACTGCACCTACTTTGGTAAACAACCTAATCATTCAGCGTTATCATCATTTATAATAATTCAGTGCAAGAGAAGTGTATGTGGATTGCTCACTCATGCTTATTCATGTCCAAATGTGGGAAGAAGAAGGGAGAGAGAAATGGAGAGAGAGATAGAGATGGATTAGCTTGAGAAACAAAGATGACTGAGCCTGTACACTGTCGGGAACATACTTTAAATAGCCTTTGACCGTTACTGAGTTTGGACTGATTAATCTGTCTTATAGACAGACCTGAATCATGGCTCACTGTTTAGAACATGAAGCAGCTTGGAGCAGCTTACACCCACCAACATTTTAAAGGAGGCTTTTAACATTCAATTCAGTGTGTTTAGTGTAAATGAAGTTAGCAAACTATTTGTACTTTTATAGTTATTCAGTCGCCCTTTCCTACCCACACACTGACCCAAATCTCACTTGAGCTAGACCTGTCCTTTGCTTATCAGATATAGCCTCTGTCATTTCCTTGATGCTAAAAAAAACTGTTCCCTTTGAGTATAAAGTCCCCTTAAGGAAGTCTCCGCACTTGGCAGCCATCTTTGCAATGCCTTCGGGAAGCTATTTCAGTCATACAAGACCAAGTCCTAAATGCTTGAATGGGGAAAGACAGATATCTCTAAAATTGCTGGCTGAGATCACAATAAAACAATATATTTCTGATATTTTCTTTTGATGGTAGTTGTCCTACATGTGCCTAAAATTTCATACAGCTTTCATTTCTGACGATTGAACCATAGTAGCAGTTATTTGCCAGAATGTTTTGATTACTTATAATGCAATCAGTTTATAGAAAGAGTTTTTTACTTCATCATATATATCTCCTTCACCTAAAAATTTGACCTTCAGTTTCCTGAGGGTGTGTTCTGTGATCCTGACATAATGAAGAAAAGCTGAGCATGTCTTTGCAGAGAGATGATAGCTTTATACTATGGCATGCAGATTAATACTTTAATTTTCTGTACATTAGAAGAAGGGCATTAGGTTGAGTAAGGTGCAGAACATCAATGTAAAGGACAAGCTTGTATTAAAAATAGCCTGTGCCCATGTTACTCATGCGTCAATACAATAGTTGTCAGAAATCCAATAAGTACACAGACTGGCCTGATTAATAAATGTAATGCCCATGTTCCCATTACATCACTGTGCACGATAGTGTGTAGATGACCGGCCAGTTTATCCCTAATGAAAAAAACCCACCAATATCTGATTAATATTGATACTCAAGATATTGATCTGCCTCTATTGTTTAAGGATGTAGTTAGTTCTGGTGTGGGTAAGGGGTTCTAATGTAAAGTCTAAGCAGTCTAATGGTTATGACACCACAGGTCAGTGAGGTTTTACAATAGTAGCTGTGTAGTGAATGGGATTATGGGTTTATAGAGAGTGAATGAGAGTTGGGTTTCAGACTGGGGGTGGAGCACCATAACGCAATCTGTTTTAACAAAATTAGCATGTAGTCTCTAAAACAGATGTGCTGTCCAGAGGTCAGATTGCAAGCAGGTCATTGGTTTGATGTTATGTCACAGAACAACTGGCCAGTGATAGCTTTCAGTGCAAGTCATTATATGATTGATTCATTTGCTACAGTTTGTGTGTTGGTAACCATATCAGCTATGGGCAGGAAATGTGTTTGGAAATAAGAGAACACATAAGAATGGTATAATCCTGGGTAATGAATGATAATGGAAAATGGTTGCATAATTTGAAGGAAGTCTGTATTTTGTTACGGTAATGATAGATGAGGTGGTCAGGAAGCATTTTCTTTGCTTACTCTCACTTCATTCATCATTGTAGTCAGTTTGGCTCAATGGCTACAAGGCAACTTTCTTTAAAATTCCAGAGTTCTGATATTCATATTTTTATGACAAAAATTTAAACAACCAACATTTGAACATTTCAAATCAAAATCCTATTAAAATGCATCATCTTAGTAAACCTGTGTTATATCATAAGAGATATAAATCAGAAATGGCCTTTGGTGTGATCAGCAACTCAGTATTTAGCAATAACCAGACCATTTTGTCAAAAGGATGTTTGTAAACTGTATATTTAAAACATTTTATATAAACAGAACCTTTTAAGATAAAACAGCCCATTAAAGTCAAAGAGAAAATGATTTTCTGACAATTACCAGAAATATCGTTTTGTTATTTACAGAATGTTATTTCCAGCCAAAATGATACAATGTACTTCTGATGAATGTTTAAATTAATTTATTTTTTAGTTTAATATTCTGTTTCAATTGAAAATATGTCAGATTATAGACATAAAATGGGTTGCAAACACTGCTCATATCATTTTGAAGCTGCAGCCTTATTCATAACATTATTCCACAGTTATGTCTCATTATTTTAAAACAAATATAAAAAGTATTTCAGAATTGGATTGTACAAAAAGAAAAAATGTTGTGGTATATCTTGATTAAATCTGTCTGTCCAATGGCCTTAATTTCACATTGGCATTACCTTTTCGGCTTGCTTCCTTTGGCAGCAGCACAAGTCATCCATTGAGCAAAAGAAGCACTTACTGAATCAAGCGTATCAGTGAGGCAGGCAACATTTAATGATTCTAGTTACAATCTGTGGCTCTACAGTCTGCCTCAGTGCACTCTGGGGAAATGAGCCATCTCTCTTTCTTGGCAAGCAGCGGTTCAGTGTGAACTATATTGAGAATGCACAGCACAGATGCCCGGCCTGTTTTGACTTTTTCACTTCTGTCTTGCATAAGTTCCCACCAAAGTGCGGCTAAAGAAAGAAGAGGTTGTGACCCCTGTAGGTGTTGTTTCAACAGGTTGGTCAGTCACACCCCTCAAAATAATTGTGAACATGTGGAATCTGACAGAAAGAGAGAGACACCATGAACCAGTATAATCTGGCATGCTCACCCAAATAATTGAAGGTATCTGCTTTGACAGGGGTGCTTAATCTGGATCTAACCCACTGAATCCACTAATGTGTGTGATGTGAGCAAACAAATGAGCTACCACAGTCCTAATACTGAATAGAAAAGAAATTGTGATGGTATTGTTGATAAAACCGAGACATTAGTTGCATAACTCTCATTAGTCTGACTCTTGGGTGTTGAGCAAAGGTTTAATTGATTCTATGAAAAAACAGTAAAACCACTGACAAACATAACAAACAAAAGACCTGTTATTATTTACTCCCCCTGATGCTGCTCTAAACTTAAACGGTATGCATTGACTTTCTTAATGGAACACAAAATGAGAAATTTTAGAGAATCTTCAAGTAGCTTCTTCTGTAAAACAATTATTAAGAGCCACAATCTGAAAAAGTATCTTTAAAAAATACACGATAGCTAATTACATCATTGACTCAAATGGCATTATTTCTTGCATGTGCAGTACTCAAACACAGCATGCTAGTTTGATAACTTAGAGAATGAACAGGTTGCATGAACTAATAATTTAGAGGATTGACATTCCTTCAAAAATACAGCATACAAGTTTGGAACAACATAAGATATAAGAATTTTCATTTTAAAGTGAACTGTTTCAAATAAAACAAATACAGAACTTTCTGACAGAGAAAAGTAGAAAGCATCTCTTTATTATTCATGAAGGGAACGCTGCATTCCGACACCTGAGCCTGCAGGGAGGTATCTCCAGGGATACCACTGTTTTGGCCCATCCCTGTGACGCTTCTCTTTCTGAAACATAATTGCTGCAGTTGTGAGGCGTTTCTCTGCTCATGTAAAATGTACATTTGTAGTGTCTCAGTGCAGAAAGAATGCAGGCGTCACCCACATGAATGTGACATCACATATACACGTACAAGCATCATGTGACTAAAACCCCAAGGGTTTAAATGTAAACATGTGCAGGCATTTAAACATGCGCTTCAAGTAAAATGGGCCTTTGTTGGTTGTAGGAAGACAACTTGTGTAACTCCCAGAATTTGACGTCATGGTGCCTGAAGTGCCGTTAATGAATTAGCAGAGCAAAACACGCTCATGTGCTAACAGTCTGAACATTGCACAGGAAGCACTTTAAAAAAAGACTTTCCTATGGGACACCCCATAGGAAAAATATATTTCTCTGAGATAAAAACCTGAGATCTCCAAATCTCCTGAGCATGTTTCAAGTTTCAACTTTGACAACTTTGTCTCAGATGTTTCTCCTAAAACTGCTTAGGAGAAATTAAAATAG
Organism: Chromobotia macracanthus; assembly: GCA_036877525.1. Lineage (NCBI taxonomy): Eukaryota > Metazoa > Chordata > Actinopteri > Cypriniformes > Botiidae > Chromobotia > Chromobotia macracanthus. Next base: position 2,774,075 of record JAZGTH010000037.1, read on the forward strand.
AAACAAATGAGACAAATGTTAAAATACAATTAAAAGTATGGAGCTGTAAAATTAATGTAGATTGTATTGCTAAAACAATCTGGATTTAGGTAGATTTTATGAGAAATGTTTGAGTTCATTGAAATCTTCAATATTGTTGACATCTGATTGCAGACTTCACAAATCTCAGCTCAGTTTGTGACACAGTTGTCACCTCTTCTAAAACTCTAATGGAGACATTTCTGGGTCTTTTTCTCAGGAGAAATATCTGTGATACATCAGACTTAAGCAAAAGTTTCCTTTTCCTGTCCATTTAATCTAATTGCTGTCTAGGAGAGAGACCTTACCTGTGATTTTTCTTTCCTTTTGCAAAGCCCTGCATACAATGTGATAATAAAGTGGACATATAATAGAAATAATTGCCACTTAGCATTAAATCTGACTAAACAGCAATAACTGAGCCAGCAGTCTTTCTTGTGTTGTTCGTGGGTGTTGTGTGTTGTGGTGTGTTCCTGTCGCCTTACTAATGTCTGCAGACCTGGCAGAGTAATAGTTGCATTTCTCTATCCCACATAAAATAATAATAACACTGTTGAATAGTGTGATGCTTTTGAGGACCTCTCCATCTGTATGCAAGTATCACCACAGCATGAATACTGCTGTATTGTTGGATGAAGAAGGTCTGGAAAATGTGGGAGCAATGTAACAACATTTTAACAAATATCAACAAGATTCTGTATTGTCCTAGTAATTTTTCCCATTATTCCATGAATATGTCCCTAACATGTTTTTGGTATTTATAATTGCAAACATTTTTCCTTTTATTCTCTTCACCACTTAGCACTGTCAGACAGCATGGTTACTACATACAGTACTGTGCCAAAATCTTAGGCCACCACCACCTTTGTTGTTTTAGCAAAGTTTTAATGACCATTCATATTTATTTATCTCTTTTTATTAGGAAAGTATGGTTTTATTTTATTTAGGTTTAAGACAGACAGTTCATGCTATTGCTCAAGTGTAAGGGGAGGTCACTGTAAATACTTGTCACTTTCGGCTATAGAAGCTGATTTTTTTTCTGTTTTAATACTCCATACAAGTGTTCTGTATCTTCTGGGTGTCTTCTAATAAAGTAAGGGTGTCCAAAATTGTTCCTGAAGGGCTACTGTCTGTAATGGTTTAGCACCTTGATTAGCTGGTTCAGTTGTGTTTGATTGGGGTTGGATCTAAACTCCAACCCCAATCAAATTGGACACCCCATAATAAAGAAACTAAGAAATAGTTATATATGATCATTGTACCTTTGTTTACACCATTACTGAAATCTACTAGTGACATAAGACTTTTGCACAGTATTGTACTTCAACAGCATACTTCTACAGCAGCATATTCCAAATGTAATCTAAACGAAAGCTTATGTAAATACTTAGGCCTGATTATCCCTTCCAGTTTAAGGTCTTAGTTTTCATTTGAACAGATTGTCCGTCCTGCTGCCTTTGCCAGGATAAAAGGACATGTTCCCAAATGTATTTCATTACGTTATGGAATGATGTCATCATAACTGTGTGGGATTTTAGCCATACAATCTTCCGTATGAACACAAAATGTCCTTCAGCAATCCAGTTAATTGCAATTTTATTTCATGTGGTCTGAATGCTCTGATTGTGAGCAGTCATTTGATGAATCAGGTCTGAAGTGAATATCTTTGGATGACCTAGTCATGGCAAAGTTATATAGAACATTTGTGTTACAGAAACTGGGTCTTTAAGGTTATCAAGTTCTCAGGGGAAGATAAATGGCCCACTTAATTTTTAAACTAAGACGTCTATTGCAGTTTATTATATAATATATAATAATTATATATTATATAATATATAATATATATATAATTTTTTTTGAACTGTTTATTTGTTAACATTAACAAATAAAGACTTACAGATTTTATCTGTAAGTCTCACAAATGTTATTATACTTCCTACTTTCTGCAAAAACGTCTTATCTCTCAGTATCGCTGACATCAGTTTTCACTTATACATAAACATAAGGCCTGGGACCATGAAGCATTTTAGCATTTTTCTCAAAATGTACCACTCCACTCTTTGGCCTCAGGGTCTGACCCACACAGGCCTGTGATGTTCCTAATTCTCATTTTTTAATGTATTCTCCTAGTACTCTGGGTGCTTCAGGTTAAGTTGAGTTTAAATTGTGGTTGCGTAAGCAGGATACGCAAACACTTCTGTCAGTTTGCTCTGGGCTCTTCTGGGTTAATGATGGAGACATGGGAACATCAGGTCCAGCTGGGTTTGGCTGCCTCAATTATCAGACCACAAAAACACAACAAATCACACATTATTTATGTAAAATAATGAAGTGTTTTTTCGATACATTAAGTAATTATCACTATTATTATTGCTGATTCTAATGGTTTGGAGTTTGTTTTAAGTGAATCAAGTGGCAACTCATGAGGAATGGTGAACTATGACTTACTTGGGGAGTACAACAATATTTGGGTAGAGATAAAAATCCTATAGATTTACTTGCATTAACTTTTACAAGGAAATCCCACAGACTTGGTTTAAGGTCTTTTGATCTACCAAGGGCAATTTTACTACAGAAAAAAGTAAAAAGTTTGTTTTATTATAAATTTATTATTAATAAATAATAATAAATTAATAACCTAAATTGATCTAAATAATCTAAATTGAATAAAATTAGAGTTGAATTGAATAGATCGGTGCGTGGAATTTCACACAGTTTTCACAAATAATTTCCATTAACTTGTGGGTTACAATGGCAGTTTACTAATGTCTGTTTGCTTTGTAAATATGCAAATACTTGCTTTTGCTAGTCAGATCTATTTTCCAGTTGAATTTGACCTATATTTCTTTTAACAAGCTAGCCAAGTAACCTATTTTGTACATTATCAAAGTACTAGTATATTTATATTAAGTATATTTACCTGACATGACAGAAGATCTTATGTAAGTAAGCCCTTTGTCTTGTGTACAGACTAATCATGTATCCCTTCATTGTGTGGTGGATATTACCTAATGAATGTGTAATACTAGCCTGACACATTTTCTGCTTGAGTAGAGAAGAACATTATATGTCTTTAGGATGAAGGAGAGAGAAAGATGTTATTCATTGTTGTTCATTCATTGTAAAACGGGTTTTGTTTTCTGATTGATTTTATAAATCCAGAATATAAATAACTCTTCAGCTTAGTTTTAGAAGGGAAACTTTAGGCTCTTCTGCATTGGAGTGGTGCAGTATTGAATAGGGTTGCTGACGTGGACTTTTGGTGATTTTCGTCATGGTAAATTAGCAGACATGTATTGATTGCTGTTAGTCACTCACTAGACTTCTCACTCGACTTGATGTTAGTTTACAGCTGCAATCAATGGGGAATAATGTGCCAGTGTGCCCTCCCAGCGGCACACACACTCTCATTCACCCTGAATAGAGCTTTTATTTATAGACTTACAGATGGGAAGATGCCGTGGCAATGGAGATGGCAGCCCCAGCACATTGCAGCCTTCTCATGAGGGTGATGTGTATATGAAGCATCTGATCTCACCGTAATGGGGGAAATCACATGATCATGGAAAATCACTGGGAATTACCCAGAATACTACAGAGAGAGAGAGAGATTCTAAACTAAAAGAGATGTAGCAAATGAAAACTAGGATGAACCTAAATGATAAAAGGCACAGCTGGGCCAGTGAGGTTGCCCAGCTGGGGATGAGTTATATAAATGATGCCAATGCAGACCATGTTCCTGAAACAACAATAATTTTATTTTATTACAGTGAAAGTGATGATTCAACAAAAACAATATTAGCTGGATCTGGGTTTTCATGTTCTTGCCTGCAGCTTTTGCAAACACTACATGGACTGTTGTCTTTCAGGAAAACACAATAGAAAATAAGCACAAATTGAATTGTTAAATCTATGTTTCTATTATACACATATAGATTTCTTATGACATAAATTAGATTTTTATTTTTTTATGTAAAAGTGGTGCTTGCCTCAGTGCCACAATGGGTTGCCAGGGATTTGCTATGTGATCGTTAAGGTATTCTGAGTTTTTATGATATTTTCTTCTGGAAAGGCTTGATTCCCTCTTTCAGTTTTAGTCTAGAACTTTTTTTGCCCATTTCAATGCTTGCTATAGCAAAACTAAAAGAGGCCATGATAAATCCCTTCAGTCAAAAGCTTAAAGGAGAGATTTCATGTCATCTAGTGCTGGGTTCAAACTTTTAGCTAAACATATGTTATATCACCAGTGCCTCTTATTCAGAAAATTATAGGATTTAATGCCTGTGCCGTTTAAACTGGGAATTTTTCCATTAAGATGAAAGGGTCAGATTAGTGTTATACAGTTTTGTCCAGTTCAGGTTCTATTCCTCATGAGAGAATTTATCTGATCCATTGTTGGTTTGGATTAAAGGTAATGTCATAGGAATAATGTTTTTGTCATTCGAAAATGATGACATAACCTTTTTCATCATTGTCACCATCATATTAGATTATTAAAATAACAAATGTTATGAACCCTTAGTCAGCAATGTTACAATATTATAATCATGAAGGAAATCAATGAAGGGTTTTAGAAAATATCTTGTCTTAGTAGATCCACAGAATACAAGGGAATAGGACCCAAAATATTTACCCTCCAAAAACCACATGTACCCATCGTAAAAGAAATCCACCTGACTCTGTGGATTAATAAATGTCTTCTGAACGCTTGGTGTTTAAGACAGAAATTTGTATTTTAACTTATTTAATAAAAAAATCTTGACCTCAAAATCAAATCACATTCACAACACAAATCACAAGTCACATGACTAAATGTCATGATGTCAAGAAGCACATGTTCATATTGGAACATTATTTTTTAGATACTACAGCATTATTTGAGTTTGGATGTGCATTTGGAGTACACATTTGGATGTGCATGCCTTTGTTATTTTAAGTATTAAAATGTAAAACAATGGACCACATTGGACAACATTTTAGCATTTTCGACAGACCTTAAAATATGCTTTTATGAAAGTGACCTTAGTGTACTCACTGTTGTTTGTGTGAGGTATTGTCTGCTCTGTGTATATTAAACAGTCTGAAAGTTCTCATACAGTAAGTGTTTCATTAGCGTTTAGCTGTGCATGGAGCAGCAGAGATGATGACTAGAACAGTTTGTCCTAACGCTGGCCAGTTCATTTGTGGGTTCTGTGCCAGTGCATTCCCCCCGACTCTCAGCACAAAAACAGTTTCATATTACATTACAGCAATTCACTGATTTATAACACGTACTGTCAAATATCCTGGCATGACTCAAGTAATAGGTTATTGAGTAGGTGCTGACTCATTTTATACATACAATCCACTAATTAATTATAAACTCTAAAATAAAAATTATATTATCCTATTATATTATCCTGTTACTTCTATAATGTGCTAACCTTCATGCTAACACTATTAAAACCCATCTTCTTTTGTGTTCCACAGTAGTAAGAAAGTCATGCAGGTTTGGAACAACATGTGGGTAAGTAAATGAAAACAGGATTTTGCAACTAACCTGCAAATAACCCTTGTGTTTGTTTGTCAGACCCTGAGTCAAAATGGGATTGAGGAGGAATGGAGGTACACATGATCCCTCAAGGACGAGGGTGGAGTGGCTATAGAGCCACAGAAAGAGGCGCATTATACAGGCCCTTGCCCACACACCCCTGGCTTTAGAAGCACAAACAAGGTTTCAGACAGGCAGGGAACTTCAGCCTCCAGCCAGTGAGAACATTACAGGAATGTGTGAAATGTCTCCTCTGTGTAAGCAGTGGGGTGGATTTTCAGACTCTGAAGTCCTGTGCCCCTGGCTCAGACATGATCCTTTTCCCATAAGGCTCGGCCCATAGCTGGTGTATGCAGGTGTGTTTTAGATCCCTTGAGAGTGAGATTAATGTGTTGTGCCAAAATGCTGTTGGTGTTGTGCACCATGTGCTGTTGATGTTCTAAACGCTGTATGCTAGCTAAACATTGCATCACAACCATGCATTACTCGCTTGCATGGTTAAAACCCTGTCACCATAGTTACAGAATCTAAGTATAAAAATTAAAAATAAAATGTATAAAATGTAAAAACATGTTAAATAACATGAAATTCTAAAGTGTGTTCTAAGTTAACCAATTCATAGTTTTGATACCTCTGGAAGACAGATTTTGATAAAATGAGTATCTTGAATGACTTATTTTATTTCTTACTACACTCTAGTAGTAATAGTTACTATGTATCACCAAAGGCATATATGTAAAGGGCATCATGGTTTAGTACTAAGCTTTACTACTGTAGCTTTTTCTGGCCAAAAACAACCAACTTTGGGATTGTCTTTATGTACCAACTACAGTTTGCATTTATGATCTGTTTGTTTTTTCTGAAATAGATAATACCACAATAACAGACTGTAGCACAAAAAGTTTTTAAAAAGTTTTAAATGTGACAGTCTCTGTGGATGATTGTACAGAAAAGACAGGAGCTGTTTAAATGTTCTGAGGAGAATTTCTGTCTCTTCATAAGTAATAAATTCTGATTATTTGTTATTTTCAAAGATTTGAAGCCACTTGAGCAAACTTGATTAGTAGCAAACATAATTAGTTCTTCCTCACTCATAATTTTTTTTCAGACTTCAGACTTTTCAGTCTTGACAGACTGATTAAAATGTGTGCAATCTGACTGATGGTATGGCCCAGACTTTGATCAGAGAGTAGGCTGGTGGTAGATTCTGAAGAAAGCTGACATTGAACACAACTGTTCCACCTCCACAACACAGACTCGGCCTTTCTCTGTCTGTCCATCCACTCATCCACCTCTCATCTGTTCATCACACCTCTCCCTGAATCATCTGTCGCATTCCTCCTCCACAGCCTTCCACTTCAAATCTCTCCTTCTCCTAAAGCTACTAGAACATTCACTGCTGTGTGAGGGTAATTCTTCACATGAAACATTGATCTATCCTCTAAAATATTATATCAGGTAATGTAAAACTGAAAACTTGAGTTAAAAAAGTTAACTTGCTTTATTAAAACCACAGAAATTATTAAATATGACTTTAAATAAATCTGACCTCATCAGGTTAGACCATCAAAAGAGGCAAATTAGGTAGAGAGCTTCACCAAAAGGAGATGTTTTAAAGAATGTCCTGACTGCTGTTTTACAAATAATGAAAGTGAACAGGGACGGGCTAACAAACACCAAAAAGAAGACCACCACTGAAGCATCAAGAAAGTATTCTTGATGTAGGCTTGTGTGCTATATTCCATATGTCTTCTAAAATATCTTTGTGTGAGGATGCATTAGCGATTACATTCAAATATGGTGTATCAAGAACAAATTAGACTACATTTGACATATTATCAATTGGTGACAGTGTATGCAAAGACCAACAACATTTAATGTCCCTAACGTCAAACTTTAAACAGCATGTTAAACTGCATCATATTTGAATGCACAAATGAGATTTGAGAGCTACAAAAGAGGGGAACAGTAAAAGGGTGAATAAATGATGACAGACCCTGTTTTAAGAATCTCTTTGTGTCTAAAATATAGTCTTCTAATATGAGTTGACATTTACTTTTGCATGCAGCATCTGATATGTGCCAGAATCAGTTCATAAGGATCTACAGCAGTCAGTGACATTTCAACCAGCCCAGCACTTCTAATAAGAGCAGGCAGAAGAAGACACTTCACATGTTTATGTTATATAACCCTAGAGGTCCATGTCAGTAGTCAAATAATCTTATGAAGCCCAATAGCAGATGCATCTTCCTGTTTACTTGCCTCAGAGCTTCCCATCAGGGACACCTTAAGATATTATCATGACTATACTAAAATAAAATAACACAACTGAGACTTAAGCTCGTTTGTGTGATTAAATTATTTAATTTTGCCCTATATCTTAGAGAAATGCAATACAAGTAGGTAAGACAACAAGTTAAACTTTGCATCATGTTGTTGGTTAACACAGAAAATAATTTTGAATTGTCCATTACACAAACAATAAGTGGTATGTGCATGGTAATGCACTTACAATGGAAGTCTTTAGGGCAAAGCATTTTGGAGGTACTAAAAGCAAAATTGTGCAGCTCATATTATTTTAGCATTTATATTAATTAATCTGCATGAAAATATGCTTTGATTTGAGCCATCAATTGTGTTAATCCTCTATTCAGAGGCGTCTGTTTTTCCAGGCAAATGGACTTGAGGTAATTCCTGTGAATGTGTTTGTAGTTATGTAAATTGTCAGTTTCTGATATCCCTGGACGTATTGGGTTTGGTTAACACTGTATATTGTCAATGTTATTCTCAGCCTCATCTTGTCAATCATGTCAATGCCTACAGACTTTTTTCATACTTTTTCAGTAAACCCTGTGGGAAATCGTTTCAATTACAGATATAAACATATTAATATATATATATATATATATATATATATATATATATATATTTATTATTATTGTTACTTTATTTAGTATGGCCAGTTTAGTGTGGACCAATTAACACAGTGTTCTACATAAAGTTAATGTTTCATAATATTGTGTTGCTGAAACAAGCTGATGCCTATATTTCATTTCCTTTTGTATGTGCTCTGGGAGTTCTTGCACTGTCAATTCTGCTGTTTACCATCTAACCACATTTGTGTTTCCTGCCCCTTCATTCTGGAATGTCCATTTTGCTTTGTAGTGCTGAATATTTTCTGCTCGGATTCCTACTCCTTTGCCACCACTGAAGGATTCCTCAGATAAAGGAACAATACAGAGTTTGTCCAACATGTTCTGACCCCATTCATGTGAGGTAAGGACCAGGAAACTGAGATTAGCTTATCTATTTTATTGATTAGGGCCTGCTGAATTGGGCCACATCTATTATAGCCAAACTGTGATTTCGCAACATAAGCATTGACAGAAACTTGTAGGTCACTTTGGGGTATTTACGCCCATGCATAAATATGACCACATAAATGTGTTTCAGGTAAATGGGTTTGTAAATATAAGCAACAAATTTACATTTCAGTTGGTATCATTAAGCCCCTGCAATCTCCACTCCAATCACCAGCCTTGAATCTTGTATGACACACCTACTTTTACATTCAAATCAATTTCCAATGGATAAAATCAGGTCAAACCCTACATTTTTTCTGTTCCACTCAAAAATATAACATGTAACTGAAGTAAAAGGGGTTGGAAATGTTGTTTCATGTTGTAGAGTTTCACTATATTGTCAGTGCATTTACATTATTGCAATTGGCAGAAACAATTGAAATTGACAGCTTACAGTGCATTTAAGGTCTGCATTCATCAGCGTGTGTTCTCTGGGAGCCCATGATGTTGCTGTTGTTAATGTCATGTTCTACTAATTGAGCTGCAGAATCATTGCGTCAGTCTTCTCTTTCGCAGGCATTTGTGTTTGTATCTGTGCGTAAAAAAGCCACAGGTAATGTTGTCTTAACGCTTCACCTTACAGGTTTACACACAATACCATTTACACACCCTGTGTGAAGACAAAAATAACAGAAGGATGTTTGAAATACCATTTACTTTTGGAACACACGTTCCACTCAGCAAAAAAAAACACAGATGATCATTCAAACCCTATTTAAAAATAGCTCACTGACGTTCGACTGACTTTCATTCTCTTGCCCCAGCTGGCGTTAATGCCTTGGCATCAGATAATAACAGGAAGTTTGTACAGGGAGTGTTTGCTTAGAAGCTTCAGGCTACAGCTAAAAGAATAAAAGAGCCATATTACCTAAAGACATTGTTGACATAAATGCATTTTCTCAAGTGAAGAAGAATGAAGATGTTGTTTTGGATGATTGTCTTGCAAAATGAGTGATACAGTTGTTGTTTTTCCAGGCCTGCAACAATAAGTGGATTCCTGCAGCGCCATGCACAATAAAACCCTCATTGATGTTGCTGAAACTTTCCAATCTGAGGTGAATCTGAAACATTCTGAGACATTGTTACCACAGAGTGACCTGCTGTTTAAGCAGTCTCACATGACTAAGGAAAATGAGATTTGATCATGTTCACAAGCTTTTCGAACAAACTATTTGTGTTAGCAACATGCTGTTCAGATAAAACACGATAGATCTGACTAGTGTGACCTCTGATGGAAAATCTTAGACCTTTGAAGGGTGCATATCTGTCTCTTATACACTGCTAAAGTCGGCAAGAGTCTGTCTTGCTCTCTCTGGCTTTGATGAGCTGAGATATATTTAGAAGTTTATACTGTAGGTAACTCAGCTTTCAGACTCCTTCAGATGGTCACTGAGTATTTCCCAACCTTTGTAAGCTTTGTAAGATGTTATTGTAAGATGCACTCAAATGTTATTGGAGTAATTGAAAAGTTGATGTTCTACTCTATTGGTTTATTATAAAATCTAAACTAATAAATCAGCCTAATAAATAAGTTTAGGTGATGTTAATGCCTGAACTGATGCCAATGACTCAAAAGAAGATCATTAAAGATCATTCATTGGGAAGGCCAAGTTAAAAAATAATTCTTCAAAATAAGTACTGTTTTGCAATTGAGGGTGACTCACATTGGCACATCTACAATTTTTAAAATGTGCTTTTTTAAAGCACTTTAAATGGTACTGTTATGGTATAGTGTTGTGAAGAGCTTCCCAAAATATGCGCAGCAGCTGAAACAGTTACTGAAACAAGCAGTTTTAATGCAACTTGAGCTTAAGTTAAGTCCTCCCCAAATTGATATTTTGTCAATAAATTACTCACCCTCATGGCATCCTAGGAAAATATGAATTTCTTCTTTCATCTGAACACAACTGCAGTTATATTAAATAATATCCTCGCTCTTCCCAGCTGTAAAATGTAGTGAATGGTACTCATTCGTTTGAAGCTCCAAATACATATCATATCAAAGCTGCTTTACAGAAAAATTAAATTTGAACTTTGTCAGTAAAACGGCACAGATTATGCAAATTGGCTAATATTGTGTATGCACTGAAGCAGGAGTGGCAATCATCTAAAGTCCTCACTGAGGTTGTACACTTCTCTACACTCTCTACTGTTGGGTCTTCTGAAGTCATCTTAAGATGCTGGATCCCTACTGGAGCTGGCCTAATAGCCCTGTAGCTACCCTGGGATAGGTGTCCTGAAATAGAAACAGGAGGCAAACAGAATAATTAGCATAGCAGTTGGTAACATTACTAACACAAGGTAATAATTAGCATTTTATCCAATGTAATGGGAATATTGGTTTTGGAATGCATTATTTGAATGCTTGGCTAAAGCGATGTGTCTTTAATCTAGATTTGAATTTTAAGAGAGTGTCTGAGCCCCAAACAGTGCCAGGAAGATTATTCCAGAGTTTAGGTGCCAAATGCAAAAACACTCTACCTCCTTTACTGGACTAGGTATTACCAGAAGTCCATAGTTCTGTGATCTTAAATAATGTGTTGGCTTGTACCGTGACAGAAGATCAGTTAAATATACAGGAAATAACCTGTCTAAGGTCTCGTAAGTAAGTAACAATAACTTTTATGTAATATGGAACTTGACAGGTAGCCAGTGTAGAGATTATAAAATTGAGGATAATATATGATCGTATTTTCTGGATCTGGTAAGAACTCTGACTGTTTGAATTATGGACTAACTGTAGCTTGTTTATTGAGGATGCTGAACAACCACCCAGCAGTGTATTACAATAGTCCAGTCTGGCTGTCATAAATGCATGAACTATCAGGAATCCGTATCAGGAATGTTGTGAAATCGCAGCTTTAGCAATGAAGGTAAAAGAAGTTTTAGTGACATTAGACATATTTAAATCTTGGATCTGTAGGATACAGGTGTCCAGTTTAATGCAATGAAGATATTGCAGTGGACAATGAGCCCTTTGTGTATGTATCATATGTAAAATTTTTACATAACACATTAGGGGCACACTCAAACACCATCTGCAGTTCATGCACACGGTATATAACAAAAAAAGACATTACCTTTCCTGTACGCATGGTCATGTGTGCGTCCTCTCAGCACATTCCTTGTGATATTAACTTACAGACTGTAAAGAATCACATGAGATCTCTTACAGTAATTGTCACAGGAAGGAGACTTACATAACTGCACAGAATAAAACAAAACCTGTAAGTGCACTACAGAGAAGGGGATTGTATAAGGGACCCCAATCACAGTCATGTGTTAGAAGCAGAGAGGTCAACCGTGTAATCAATGGACAAAGCTCATTAGTTGAATGGTAATCTCCATTCCAGCTTCATACTGATGCACATGATTAGACTTAACCTTGTGGGTAACCCTTACATTGTCTTTAACTTTGAGACACTTGATCATGTTCATTCTGTCTCTAACATCAGAACTATTCCCACTTGTAAATGTAGATTTGTAGTCTAGGTTTGTTGGTTATTAGGGCAACATTTTAAATGCTCTCAGTTTAAGAGATGTAAATGATAAATCTAAAACACATTCAGTTGTAATTTTGTAATGAGTGTCCCATGTCCTATTCCACATAGTATAGCCCAATGTTCTGTAATATTTGTCAGGTAATAACCCAGCTAACAGGGAACATTATCAGGGAATCTGGTTATCTCAAAGTTCTCTCAAGGTTATCAAAAAACATTCTTGCAATGTTTTATGTCAATGGCCAACCTTTTAAAAACATTAAGCATAAAATTCCCTTAAATTCTTAAATTGTTAATGGAATGTTTTAAAAAACAAATTACAGAATTTAAAAAATGTTTGAACAGCATCCGTATAATTAAGCATTACATTAATACTAAAAAGTTGGATGTTTTAAACGTTTCTAGAATATTCAAAAAATATTTTTAATGTTTTTTACATAATGGAAAGGTTAGGGAAAAGTTCTTACAACCTAAAATTGTTATCTGGGAAACCACAATGTATGGCCATTAGATTTTTAACTATTAAGGATATGTTGCATAAGTCTTACATATGTGTTTGTGGGAACACTTTGTACAATAAATGGTTAATTTAATATAAAAATGAAAGCAGAAACCAACTCTATCCATCTATTAGTATTTCAGTTCATGTAACTATTGAGTAGAACAACCTAAAGGTCGTGGGTTCAAAAAGGGAACACACAGAATGATAAAATGTATATATTGAAAACACTGTATGGTAGTTTAGATCGTTTACAGTATGCAGAGTCTGGTGGTTGACATAAATTTGCTTTAATGAACTTTGCGAGCAGTATGACATATGTTTTATGTAAAGCTGCTTTACATAATAATTTAATAATTTATAGATAATTTATAGAGCTTGTATAATTACAGTATGCATTTGCATTTATGCATTAGGTTTTATGATCTCATATTAATTAGTATGAATATTTGAATTTAATATTTGTTTTTGTCACACCACAGGACCATTTAACTGTAAAAGTGAATGAATGGTGCACTTAAAATATGTACTTGTACATCTAAACCTTAATCTAACATCTCAATATTTAATGTGGTTTCATCTGTCTCTATATATCAAATAATTAAAAAGTCACTTTATTTTTGATGGTTGATTTAAATCTCACAGAGATTTTGTCACATGCACACACACAAACACTTAATAGTATACAGTCTGGCTTCAAGTACAGTAAACATATACCTAACACTCATACATACAAATATTCACTCATATATTATGTCATTGCAAGGTACAGCTTTGCATCTTGTGAGACGTCATCTGGACGCTCAAACAGATGGGTGAAGTGACCGTGGAATTATGAATTCTCCGTAAATGAGATTAGACAAGCTTAAATCCCTCTTCATTCAGAACCCATCAGCTTAATCTTAAAACAGAACCTTCATTCAGACAAAAATGTAAATCTAAAAAATAAAAACAGTGTAAATCTAAAAAAGGTAAAACATGTTTTCCTAAAAACAAACTAGATCTACTGTAGGGTAAGGTCAGCATTTAAACAGTGTGAAGACATTTTACAATGTCGTTAATCTCCTTTGAAAAAATGAATGAAGGAACAGAGAAGTGTGAATGAATGACTGACACAGGATGAGCTAGTGGACCCTATTCCTGAATGAATCTTCCATCAAGAACACACTGCTGCAGATGAAGTGTGAGGATTAGAGTATAATATTCTAGAGCACAACTCGCCCTCCCAACATGCCTGGCCAACATCTGGATAGCACATGATGCCACTTGACTGGTTGCAATGAAAATAGCTTGATTACTTCCTGATCACAACATATTTTCCATTTTGTTTAGTCTCTCATTTTGAAGAGCTGTACCTTTTATCACTATAGTAAAACATCACATACAATTGCATGGATGAATGGATGGTCTGTGGCTATAATTGCATTTTGTGATGGATGGGATGCATAGTTATCTAGCAACAAGCAGGTAAATTTGCAATAGTCAAAACAACAGCCTTACTACCATATTTCAGTTAGATATTTAAAATTGTATTGGAGGAATTCTCATGTCTCATCAAGGATCCATAGGTTCTGCCAAAATATTTCTCGGTATTTTGCAAAATTTATATTGATTTGTTAGTTGTTGTTTTTTTTGGTGGATATGCAAACATAATCTCATCAGTATAACTCATAGACTCTTTGTATTTTTGCCAGTGGCTGTTTAATGTTTTATTCATAGCAGTGGTAAAAGCGTTAAGTTTTGTGTACACACGTTATCTCACAATTTCTCTGGATAAATTTTGAAGTGAGATATGTATGTGTGAATGTTGAATTGTAATATATAGATGATAAACAAAATATAGAAAATAATTAAGTCCTATTAGGCATAAAAGGATCTACTGATACATTGTAAGAGAGAAAACTCAAACCAAATCCTGCAACTTTTGGTTAATTTTTCAATTATGAACTATTATGACACCTAATGTTTATATTTACTAGCAAAAATAGATGTCTCTGTGAGGGGCCATTTGCGGACGTGCATTATGAGAAACAGGCCTGTTGGTCAGTTTTCATTCTGCTCTATATTCAGTACTAATAATAGCTTCGTCATCTGCGTAGGGGTCTTTAGACAGCTGGTGTTGTGAGTGCTCCTCGCTGCTTGTTTTCAAAGGCATGTGTTGTTTCCAAAGTTCAATCCTGACACAACAGGTCAGTCTTTTCCCCTTGTGCTTCATAGTTGTAGATGTGAGAAACTGTCGGTCAGACAGTCCCAGTTTGATCCTGTTGAAACCTGAAATCAGTGCAATTATGATGTAGAGGGTGACTTTTGAATGTGTTTATCTGTTAAAAGCATACACAAGCTTGCCTAAAGCTCCCACACATGGACAAAAAGCTATAAAACTCTTATTTCTAATTTTCAAATTTTATGTGATTTTACGGGGATACTCAACTCAAGTAATATAAAGGAATTCGGAAGAGGCTAATGACCTGTGACTGTTATGTAATATAGCCAAACAGTTGGGAATGACTGAGTCAGTGGAAAGACAGTAATTACAATAACTTGCCTGTACAGTGACCTCAAGATCCTCTATTAAAAATCTTAACAGAATTATCTGAGCTCACAACAAAAATTGTCTGATTTATTATATTAAGATTGCTCTATTTTGGCTCTTTAACAGCACTGAATTTTAAGCATGAGTGCTAAAAAAATAGTATGATTATTCTGAACACAGAGCCAAAACAGGCACAGGAGCTTTGAGATATTGAGATCACATTAGATTATGCTGTAAGCATACTCTGATATCTGGCATGTCCCTTATTATTGTCAGTTTGTGTGGTAGGAAATACAGTATATCACTGTTTATATTGTTGTGTTGTTTTTATTTTAATATTAAAGTCAACAACCCAGCTATATCCCAGCTTAATGTGTAAAAGAAACCATAAGCAAGCCATTCTTAGGTTGATTTTCTTATTCTCACACTTGGATTAAGGACTTGAATCAAACTTAGCATTGTCTTACTACCAGACCAGAATATCATGTTAGTAAGCAAGCATATAGCAAAGACCTACTAACAGGAAAGCAAAGTAATGTGAAAAACTTTCGCCACATAGCAATGACTTGGCATCCACCCAGAATGCTGTAATGTAGTTATGTCATTTGCAAGGATAAGCATCATAGAACCTCTTGAGGTTATATGATATGTAGTTTTATTTAGTTTATGGCTTTCCACAGACAGTTCCAGTTTAGTGTTAAGCTATTGTTTTAATACAGCTTTTATTTTCAGTCTGACAAGGATTTTAAGTATTCAGATCTCTGGCTGTCTGGCTGTATCTGTTCAGTACAACTTGATCAGGTGTCTGATCAAGTCCCCTGCCAGTATGTCTCCACACATCTGCATCATAATTACTGCATGGCGATGGGAACGTTAGTTGAAAAATAGTCATATTACAAATACAGCCTGCATGTAGACAAGAGCCTGGAGAGCAGCACATGAACCTACCTTAACTGTGACTGTGAAGCAGGGGGTTCCTCATGTTTTGCTGTGCAGCATTATCATATGTTTTCTGATTCAGAGACATAACTTAAGCACACAAAGTTATGCTGTTATCTTTGTTTGAGGTTATTTTAAACTATGATATAGAATATGGTATCATTCTCTTTCATATTTGAATGCTAAACAATTATATTCAAGTAATTTCTGATTCTTTATGGCATATGTTTGGCAGATGGTTCTACTCAAAGTGACTTACAGTGGTTTTAAAGTATACATTTCACTAGTATGTTTGTTCCCCTAGAAATTCAAACTACAATCTTGATGTTGCTAGCACTGTGCTGTACCAGTTGAGCTACAGGAATAATTGTGTTGGTTTAATGGTGAGCACACCCTAGCAATCACATAGTAAATAAAATATTTTACAGATTCATTTAAACTGCATTACAGAACTTTTGCCTCTTTATCGCCATCTCTGTTTATAACATAAAATTGCAAGTTGCTTGCATAGTTATTTTCTTAACTGCAGCTGCTGTAAGAACAAGCTACAAATGCTGCAACATCCTTAGCACCCACACACATAATATAATCTTATAATCTATTTACAGACATAAAATAACCATGCAGATGAATGAAAACAGACTGACATTTCCTGTGGACTTGAACCCTCAAAAATCAACTTTCTGTTGCAAACTTTGTTGCAGTAAGAAGACAGTTTTGAACACTTATGTTTTATGTATTTGCTCAGTAACTCAGATTTCTTGATAATTTTTAACCAAATAAAGTTGTCACAGCTTTAAAAAATGTATTTATAATTAATTTAAAGAATTTATTAATACCGGCGATACCTGGGATTACACAGAATATATTTATGTGAATGGATGCTAATTAAATGACGTATTTAATGACCAGTGTGGCTTTTACACACTAGCAGGGTTTACACCAGAACAAGCAAACATATAAAGAAACACAACCTTCTACTATGTTTATTTTGAAAAGGATTTTGGATTGAATGAATCACATAAATCCTGAGGCAAATATTACAAAATGTAATTATAACTGTCAAGGGAAGTCATATTCTCTTATCGCAGCACCAGAGGATTTTGTGTTCTGAGCTCATGTTACCAGTGATAACAGACTGACATCAAACATAGTCATGCTTCATTTCGCAAAAATAATGATAAAAAAAATCACTCCGTCTCAAGAAGAATTATTGCGATGATAGAATGTTCTGCAAACTTTGTGTATTGAAGCAACTACAAAGAACAGAACATTGTGAACCTTTCAAGAAAGAGGTTTCATGATGATATGTTTATATTGCGTTATGGGGAAATATCTCACCCCTAAATTTCGACCAGCAACATGAGTATGTCATTAAAGGTCATGTGTGTAATTTCCTTCTATTCCAGTTGAACATGCAATATGAAATATAAGTTGCTTTAGTCAAGTATAGGTCGATTTCTCTGCAAAGTGTAAACACTGTGGTGCTTTCAACATTGCTCTGTTTGAGCTTGAGGGTAAATGTTTTGGTAGTTAGCTTCAGCAGGTTGCCCCTGCTGGTAGATGCTGTAACTACATCATTATGCTGGTCTGTTTCTCCATTGATGAACAATTAAAAAGTATCTGTGTGTACCTATGACACACTTTGCAAGCAACGTGAAAATAGCAAAAAAAAATATATTTTTAAAAAGTTATATTACAAACTTATACATTTATGAATTTTATTTGATTTATTTTGTGGACTCCTAGCACATATCCTTGTAGACTCATCCATATCTGCTGCAAAGAGTTTTTTACAGCTCGGGTTGTATGAGTGATTAAAAAGTTTCTAGACCTTAGTGCAAAATATATAAAAGATAGTAGAAAGCAGGTTGCATTTCTCTGAAGCTGCATGCTAAACACATGCCTAGCTTGAGTTTTGGTTGGGACTGCCTGTTTGTCTCAAAATAATGGCATGGCTACAGTTTGGGAAGTGTTTGGAAAACCTGTTTAAAAGCTATTGTTATTTTTGCAAAAATTTTGAATTTATTTATGATTTGATTGTAGACTTTGTTGTCTAAGCAAAGTTTAAGAGTTCTCATTTCTGTCTAGAAGAATCGATTGATATATTACAGAGATCTCATATGATGTTTTATTTCTCCTGTGGGCATACCTCCATGTCATGTCTGAGAACCTCAGACGGTCAGTTCACCTGGAAAGACAGACACACACATGCTGTGTCACCGTATAGTGTGTCATGTGATAATTCCATTATATGGGGATCAGACCTCCACAAATAGCCTGGATTTATCCAGTCAGCTGACCTACAGAGAGGGCAGGAAGTTGGACAGTACACAATGACACAGATGAATGAATGGAACGAGGAGTGTGGAAACATGCCAACAGGAAATAGATGTAAGAGAGGACACTTCATACTGTAAAACTGCAGAACATTTTAGCATTTTAAACACAAGTCCTTAGGCCACCGGGAGGAAGAATGGACTATGGGCCAAGAAGATGACACTGCAAATTCGACTCCTCCATGACACCATCCAGTGATCACCTTTAATATATATTATGTGCACAGACCAATGTTTGCTAAGTTTTAACAAAGTTTTTTTCTGGCTGCAAAATGTCTGGAGTTAATGTAATTAATTACCCCTTGGCTAAATGCATGTTATCGATTAACAATCACCTTGGAACTAGTTGGTGAAATCTTGGTTGGGGCCACAGTTTAATTGTTGGCTAGCTTAGTGTGAGAAATTAAAGCTACTAGGGCATGAGCAATGCTTACTCAAGTTTCATTTGTGTGTGTGTCTGCTATGAGTCTATAACCTTTGTGTTTTCCTTATAATAATCTGACAAAGTCAGCTGACTGGAATTTTATGAACCCAAGTTATATGGCAATAAGACCTTAACCGTTGATCTGAATATTTCAAAATCTTCCCAATGTTCTCCTGTTTCACAGGCAGCTGTGTACACGACTATCAGATGATCATCCCTCCCTAGCTTTGTGCTGGAGTCTACATTCTCTCAGGGTATTCAGTGGAAAATTTACATTGAGGTTAATGTGTCCCAGGTGCTATGTCCAAACACAGAATCAACTTATTCAAACAAATTTGTGAACTGGATCAAGGTATTAGCAGGGAGTCGGTTAAACTGTTTGTTTTGCCCTGTCAGGTTTTGTTCTCAGATGTGGGCAACAAATGTTGAACCATTATCATTCTGTAATTTTAACATTGCTGTGTATTTAATGCTATTGCATTACTCTTGTCTTATACATCTTATTGTGTTGCATTATTTAAAGTATGGTTCTACATTCAGTAAAATTGCTACTTCTTTATTGCAAAAAGTATGAGTATTTATCTGTCTGTCCTGCCTGACATAATATTATACATTCATTAAAATAAGTTTATCATGCATTAAACATTATTATTGCAAACCAATTCAGACTGAAAGCTTCTAGGTTCTGTATGAAAAAACTTTATAAGCAGCCTGCTATATAGCACATTGTCATCCAAAAATAAAAATTCTTCCATCATTTACTCACCCTCATGTCATTCCAAACCTGTATGACTTTTATGGTTCTGAGGAAGACGTAAGAAGATAACAACATTGGCACCCAACTGACTTCCATTGCATGGACACAAAGCCATTTCTTAAAATAATTTATTTTTTGTTCCATAAAAGAAAAGAGACATTTTGAAATGACATGAGGGTGAGTAAATGATGGAAGAATTTCATTTTTGGGTGGATTATCCATGTAAGGTATCATGATGCTCTATTCGTCATGCTCTAAAAGTTTTTTGGGGAAATTTAGGGGAGCATTGCATGCATCTTTCACAGAGAATGCAATCCCAGACTGCATTGCAAAAAGCTCAGTGAGAAAAATGTAAGGGGAAAAATATCAAGGTTACCTCACAACATCCTAACCTCAATCGAGTTTTCTTCTGAGGAGATTATTTGTGTGGCTGTCTATGTAGAGCATTTAACTGTCACTTACAGTATAAGACTTAAAAATGCCCATTTAGGCAGCAAGGCAGCAAATATATTCATATACTGTGAACTTACACTCTGCCTTCCCCATACTCAGCTGATGAGAGTACGCCACCCTCACACAAAAGCATCATTCACTGCCCTGACCAGCTCTGCTTATGTAATTCCATGATAAAGCAGCTGTGTTTGTTCTCTAGGAAAAACACAACATCCTTTGTGCTTATGAGTGTATACAGTGTCTTACCCTGAATCAGGGTATCAGTGGAGCATCATATAACCTGCAGAATTAAACCAGCATCATTTGGTTCTTGGAAAGTGAAGCCTGACCTGAAGGTCAGTGTTGCTTTTAGCGGTATAAGCTCTGCGGTTTGTGATGTGCGTCACTGTACTGCATTACGGCATTGTACACTCAGTGCACTTTACCCAGAATTCCTATGGAGAGATTACTGTTCTTAATGGCTGGCAAAGAAAGACAGCTGTCATTTGCCCAGGCAGTTTTTTTTAAAATACTATTTCTGTGCTTAATCTTTTTTCTTGATCAGAGGGATTTGCATTGGTCTTCTAGAACAGAGGATCTTGTGCAACATCCCTTAAAATGGATCTCCTGTCTTTTGTGATAAGGTAACAGCAGAGAAAAACTACAGTGATTGCAAATAATAAAATGCCATTAACCATATAATCATACATACATCAGGTTTTAAATGGGAGGACCAAATGCTTTCTTTATGATTTGTTATTTGGCAGGTGTAATTATTCCAGCAGTAATTATTTGGTAAAGCTACACAAATTACGTAGATGACAGGGAAAGGTTGTGTGACATGCCAAATACTGATAAAGTAAAAGTTTATTAGCATAGAGGAGTTTGTCCATCTGCACAAGAGCTTAATTTCATGACACAACCCTGGTGTCTGTTTACTATGCTGGCACAGTGCACTGTTTTCTCATATTGCTCTATGACTCTCTGTGTTGTCTGATTAAACCTCCATGTGTCAAACTGAAACATCCATACTTTTAATCTGGAATCCAGTGGAGTACCAAACCATCTCACTCCAAGCCTGTGACAATGTCCACTGTCATTAACTAAAGCAAATCATGGGTATGTTTGTATAACCTTTTGAAGGATGGGCAGGCAGACCAATATAGACAGCTGGTGTGTGTGTGCACAGACAGAAAGCACAGATTTATCCTGGCCACTACCTCCAGAACTGGCAATGCTAGTGAGCATGAATACTGGACCAATAGCATTGCTTTCTTTTTGACTGACCCTCAAATTTGATACACTGGGCAAAACCACCCTCACTCTAAAGGTGGAAGTAGTAGTGCAACATAGGACGGGGGGAATGACTTACCCCAAAGGAACTGTAGGGGACAGTAGTTTGTACTCTAGGTGTACTGTTGGGTATATATGCATATATTGTATTATTTGGATGTATGTGTGAAACGAATACAAATGAACCAAATTACCTATACAATTAGGAAAGGAGTAAATATTGGATATTGGTTTAAGTTCTTCTGGAACGTGAACTTGATTATGCTTCCCTCTAGTGGAAGTTTGATACAGCAGGATTTTCCCCACACAATAACACATCAGATTTTCTGAGTTAGAATAAATCATGATTTTCCAACTTGCATTGCACTCAAAGATTTTTATGTGCTTAGAGGGGGAGCTGATATCATTTGATAACTGTAAATAGGGATCAGTTATCAGTAACATTGATTATTTTTTACACCAACATATAAATATAACATACCCATATAAAAATACATTTATCTCAGCCCTCATAAAAAAATCAAATGTCGAATTAGCATCATTAAAACAGAAAAAAATGAATAAATAAATGAATTTTCCAGATGACTAGAAAAGGGAAATACACATATGGACATCTATAAAGAATTGCTTTACATGCATGTTTTTACATTAGACTGGAATAATCATACGAATATAAGTAGGTTAATGAAGCATGTAAATACCAAAAGGCGTTTTGGCGCTCTTGGAGGGCACTGTAGGAACGGGACGCAGCACGAACAGTCGTTCCAGATAAAGAGAAAATGTTTTGGGCTCCATTGCCAAGCGTACAACTGAGCTACTACCTACTATGAGTGCACACAAGGGCTCTGCTCTTCAGAGTAGGTGATAGTGATTCTCAGCTCCGATTGGTATTCGCCCATAGTGATGTTACATACTTCATTGTGGCAGGTGGCCGTACGCACATTCAACAGTGTCCGTAAAGCGCCAGACAACAGGGCGGATAGAAGAAGAATAGAAGACGTCCCTTTAGTTGAGGATAGGGAAAGGAGCCGTGTTGTTATTTATTAGTTATTTTTTAGTTTTTTAATGTCTGCTGATGTTGTTAACTGAATAGCGGTTAAGTAAATAAAAGATTTAATGGTAAATACTAAAGTGCTGTTTTATTTGAGGTGCTTTATTGGCTGATTAAATAAAGCACGTTGAAGAACGTGGTCACATTTTTCCATGTGCTTTGCTAGTTCAGAAGACTTTATTCTTGTAGTTCAACGCTTACATTTCTTTACCAGTTCTTTTCATTTGAGGTGATTGTACTCTTATCTCTTTTGATTAAGCAGTTTTAACATTTTTGTTAACAATAAACAAATAAGCTTTAAGTATGAATGGTATGATGCTTCTATGTAGTGTGTGGATCTTTTAAACATGTGATGTTTAAGCATGTAAAATAGAAACATTTTAGCTTGTAGGTGGGAATGTAAAATGTTTTCTGCAGGCTGTTCAGCAAGGTTGAGTCTGGGGGGACTCTGTGTTTTGTAAAGCACATTGAAATGATCTTTCTCTTCCAACATGGTGAAATTCCCATGGAATGTTTGCAGTATTGTTTGAGGTGTCTGGATGAATATACTATGCAGTTTTGAGTTTGTCTCAAACAATAAAGTTAGTTCTTCATATGAAGATTTGGCAGTAGATTTGCTGTTGGGCCTTTTAGTTTATTACTGTCTGGGGCTGTGTTTCTCAAAAGCGTGTTAAGCGCCCTAAGTTAATTGTGGAGACTATTGGTTCCAGTTGGTGCTACCATATACATGGGCTTAAGATAATTTTGAGAAACGTAGCCCAGATTGAGTTCTCTCAGATGAAAGGGGTTTCAAAGCTGAAGCCAGAGCAACATAACCTTCTTTTTCAATATTGCAATTATACAGACTACAGCGAGAGCAAGAAAAGACCTTATTTGAGCTGAATACAGATATACTTTTAGCACTGAGTGATGCAATGAGTTGACATTGTGTATGAAGATGGTGTATGTAGCAGGTACTTGTATTTTGTGATTCCACTTTTGATTCCCATCACCATATTTCGACTTCCTTCATCTGCCTTAGCTTCTTCCTTGTAAAGATCATTATTGATAAATCACATATAATTTTTTTTTATTCTTATTTAATCTGCTTTTATAATTTGTAAGTTGATGACTTGAGGTTTGACAAGATGTCAGATGTATTTTCTCTGAATTGTACAGAATTGTACATTGCTGATACAAAAGAGATTCTTTGGCCATGTTTGGATGTTTGGTGATCAGGGCATACACACCATATAGTACCTCAGTACTGTGTGATCAAAAGTTGGTTACCAACTCATAGCTCATATTCTATGGGACAGGGTAACAAAATACACACAGCAAGGATTTTCACTCATTTAAATTACCTACAACCTGTTCCAAAACGTATGTATGTTTCAGATGTGTGTGCTGTTTCTTAAATAATGGTAGCTGTGTTACAGCCCTGTAGATGTGTTACTGTGTGTATGCATGCTTATTACTAATTACTAAATAATGTACTTCATATCATATCCTAACATAAAGGGACTTGTGTTCAATAGTTAACCCAATGTAAGCATCCAGTCTATAACTGAACAGAATATATGTTTAACGTACTCCAAGTATTGGCCCTATTTATTTAAGCAATTTTAAGTAACTGATGGTTCATTCAGTGATTATGCTGACCTTTAAACACCATAATTGTTTGATTTCCTTTTTTTCCTTTTTCCACAACCAATGTTTCCATTACATTGTCAGACATCAGTGTCAGACAACATCAGCAACTGGTGCTTTTACAATCAATCTAGTGTTCTCATATATAAATAACAGATATTAGAAAGAGAACAGAATATCTCATTATTATGCCAGCACATTTAAATCATGCGCTCACACCTCTGTCTCAACTTCTGCATAAATTTGTAATTTCTGAGATTAAACTTATTAAAACGTATTTTAATAAAACTTATTTTAGGATATTGCAGAGGTGTCCGTCTCCCTGTCCCACATTTCTTGTCACTAGAGTTCTCTAATCTCTTCCTTTTACCTTTACTGAAAGGAATTTGAACTTCAACAACATCCATATACCATTTACATTTAGCCAGTTTATCCACTGTTGCACTCTCACATGCCCAGATACCCAAAAAATGTCAGATGTGGCGTGTTCCAAAGCAAACTTAATTGTATTAGTCAAATTGAAGTAATTCTCATAGATGACAGTATTTATACATTTTGTTAGACACATTGAAAAAAATACTTTTCACTTCTACTGTAATTATTTTTTTTCAGATTGAGTGCATGCAGGTGACAAAGCGACAGAATAAAATGAATAAAATTGGTCCCATAACACATTTAATTCTATTGACATAGACTGCTTCATTATTTAAGGTGGACATCAACAGGGTCAAGTCATTTTTACCCACCTGCCAGGATTTTGTCTGGATGCTAAGATAAAAAGTTTTAAATACAGTAGTGTCAGTAGTAAATACACACAAGCTATATGTCCCATAAAACATTTAATTATATTGCCATAGATAGTGTGATGGTATGAACTGGGTGGAGTCATTTTTACCCACCTGAAATTAATAAAACACCAGTTGGTGACAACAAAGGATTTTGCACCTGCTACCCGCTCTGATTTTCTTTTCCCTCTGCCTTAACCCTCCTTCCCTCCAGGGCTCAGGTCACTGAATGTTTAATAATCATGTGTCAGTAGCATGTGTAAAACATATTGTAAAGTCATTGAATTAACACATCATGTTTGATATCATTTTAAAAAGATGACTATTTCACACTGTATGTAACAAGGACTCTGAGGTATGGGGATCCATGTGCAACTTTATTTAGAATGGTCAAGACAGTCAGGGTCGAGAAGTAACAAGGGCAAGGCACAGGCAAAACATGAGACAGGCAGAGATCAGGGCAGGCAGCAAACAATCAAAATCCAAACAACAATCCAAAGGGGTCAGGGCAGGCAGCAAACAATCAAAATCCAAACAACAATCCAAAGAGGTCAGGACAGGCAGCAAACAATCAAAATCCAAACAACAATCCAAAGAGGTCAGGGCAGGCAGCAAACAATCAAAAACAATAGACAATCCAAGAGTAATAACAGGTAATCCAAAACACAGGGTAACCACTCAGAAATGATGGCCAGGACAAATCAAGACTTTGCCATTATGAATGTTTGTTAGGTGTTTATATAGGGAAGGGATAATGAGCTGCAGGTGTGAATGAGGGGCGTGGTCAGTTCCAGGTATGTGGCATGATGGGAATTGTAGTCCAAATGGGAAATGGTTAGTACTCAGGTGAGGGCTCCCTCTGGCGGCACAGAGGAGGCGGAACGGGAGCCTCCTTTGTAGCACTGTAAAAGTGCATAAAAAATGCATAGTGCTTGGTAAAAGTGCATCTGCATTTTAAAATTATGCTAATGTAATGCCATGGGGAAAATGAATAAAAATTGTAAACCACATTAACTAAAAATACTGGAGTTGACTTAAAAATAACTATTATTTTAGTGTAAATCAAAAAAAGGCACAGTTTTATACTATCAAAAAGTGCTAGCACAAAGTTACCATACTCAGTATTGTAAATTAAGTGTAATTAACATTAATGAGTACTACAAAATCAAAATCTGTTTGTTCTACTTGGAAATCTCTAAACTTAAAAAATTTGATGTAACTAATTATGTAATTTTGTTAGTTTAGTTAACTTCTTTAGGCTTACAGTATGTGTGATGCAATTATATGCTGAACATGAGACAGGCAGAGATCAGGGCAGGCAGCAAACAATCAAAATCCAAACAACAATCCAAAGATGATAATTTAATCAATTGAATTAATCAATTGAACTAAAATACATTTATTTAGTTGATGTTTTATCCTGCCAGACATTCGAAAGGGAACTGAAAGTATGGGAAGATTAAGAAAAGTCAAATCTCTAAATTATGATCAGCAACTAAGAATTTAAAAAGAAAATTATATAATGAATTATTTTTAAAATAGTAGAAATTTAATAGAGAAATCTGTTAAAAACGCCAAGGAGAAACAGAACATATGAGATACATTTATGCCATTGTATTTAGTTGTTGAGCCATTAAGTGCTTCTTACATAAATAAAAAGTTTGTTATTATGTAAGAAACAAACATTGATACTTCTTTTCTGAACTTCTGTACATCACACACAATACCCAGGGTACAAGACGTTTTAATATACAATAGCAACAAAGTCTGCCAAGGAAAAACCTGGGCCTAAAATTTGGCATAGGAAGTTGTGAGTTCATAATAGAGAAATACATGTAGAAATTTATTCACTTGTGATATAATCCATACACATTAACAAATAAAATAAACACTTTTGTCTTTCTTTAAGACTGTAATTTTATAATCAGCACAAATAAATCTATTTTTCTATTTCTCCTGGTGACTGCAGACAGCTGCACCTGCATGTAAAAAAACATAATCTTGAATATTATAAGTTGGACTGCTGTGTAAAGCTGATAATAGTTGTGAAATTGTATAAACTGTAAAGAAACAAGTAAACATACAAATGGCACTACACCGCACCTGCATTTAAGTAAGATGACACAAAATGATACCAAGAATTAAAAAATCTGTGAAACACGCTCATAATATAATACATATTTTCTATATACTTTATACATATAATGAAGCCTAGAAGATAGATAATAATGTTATAATGACAATAATAATGTTTTATAAACAAGGTTTCCTCTATCAGGACTTAATCTGTTGATCTTCAGTGCATTTTCACTATAAACTGCCCATGGTGAAAAATAGTTATGACAAATTTCTACTTTCTATTTTAAAAGTATCTTCTAAAAACAACAAAATAAATCAGCATATAATTGCATCACACATGACTGAAAGATCATAGTGTGTAGTTTCATAAGGTTTCATCACAAGTTTCTAAAATATTTTAACCTACCCTGCCACCAGTAATCATTCTTTGTTCACTTAGATCACATTTTCCCCCATTTTGCTGTTTGATCTGAATTGTAACAAAGTCCCTTTAAGGAAGTCTCCACACATTTTGGGCAGCCATTTTGCCTTTGGGCAACTATTTCAGTCATACAGGACCAAATCCAATGTACTTGAATAGAGTAAGAGACATCTCTAAAATTTCTGCCTAAGATCACAATAAAACAATACATTTCTGATCAACTTTTAAACTTAATATTAACTGAACCATAACCTGTGTGTTAACCTCAGATTGCACTATAAAAAGCAGTTTTTCCCAGGTCGCTTCAGCTGCTGTGCATGTGCAAAGGCTGTCAAGTACCTCGCAACACTCTGTACAAAGCCCCCCCAGAGGATCGTTAGTGTTTAGCAATTGATGATTGGCTCTTTCTACTAGAAGGCGTGGCTTAATTCGCTACAGCGGACATATTGAGCATTGCGCTTTCCCCAGTTTATACTAACAACGGTTTCTTGTTAATTCTGTAATCTTTGATAATAACTAAACCTCTTGGCCTTTGCATGCATTTGCATAAAAAGCTATTTTTAGTATTGACTGTATTGACAGTTTTGACTGATTAGATATTTCCATTAACAAGCAGGTGTATAATAAAGTGGACACTGAGTGTAATTCCCTTTAAATAAGAGTTTAAGTATCACTTACTGTAATTTCTTCAGCTGACAGTGAGAATTCTCCAGTCCAGCACAGAGCAGATTACTCTCGAATCCTGCACATTGTTGTCACTCAAGTTCAAATCTCTCAGATTTGAGGAGTTTGAGCTGAGAACTGAAGCCAGAGCTGAACAGTTTTTTTCTGTGAGATTACAGCCATTCAGTCTAGGAAAAACATGAAATAAAAGTATTTTATAATTTATATAATAAAAGCTGTGTAAAAGGCCTCCAAATTTAATTCTGTTGGCACTTAAATATCTCAAACCATTAAACTATTTTCTAAAAGAAATGTTTTTCTCTCCAGCCTACAAACAATATTCATGTAAAGTGTTTTTTGTGTATTTTGTGATAAAAGTTTGAGGTTTGTACAATTGCATTTGTTGTTTTACGTATATGATTTTGAGGGATATATCACACGTTTCATGATTTTGAAACGAAGAGGAAAATAGAAATTATGAAAATATTATTAGCAATTTACACAGTTAAATACTCACTTAGCTTCAATAGATGAAGCACAGGCAGCACCCTCAGAAGACATTCTTCTTATTGGCCAAAATTGCTCAGTGTAAAGTCATTCAGTTCATCTTCTCAGTTCAGCAACACAAATACCAGAGCTGGCCATTAAACAGGAGACAATTTGACTTCAGAGCGATTACTGGCATTTCTGCTGCTCATGTATGTTTGCACTTTCTACACTAGGGAATGATCACTCATTTCATTCAGACAATAGAAAAAATTGATGCATTTCTCGGGAGAGGGATTTTCCCTGATCCTCTGCTTAATGTACTCAACTATTTCATGATTGTTGTAAAAGCTGCTGCTTCTCTGTTGCAGTAGACCTTGTAAGCTTGTATAATTGGACTTTATTGAGAGACCCAAAATAAATCTGTGGAAAAGATGCAGGTGACCGCTCTCACTCTGTAAGACCTTTTCAACCTTACTTTTCAATAAATCAGTCAAAGATGGTCTGAACTTGTGGAAGAGTTTAGCTGTTTGCTGAGAAAAGCAGATATGCACATGTAAAAGCAGCAAGAAACTCCTGGATGGTCAGGTGTACAAAGCTGAACACCTTCCCCAGGTGCAGTCCAAACTCCTCTCTGAAAATGTGGGTACAAATTCCTGAATACACTGATGCTTGCATGACATCAACGCCACACTCTCTCAGTTCCTCATCATAAAAGATCAAGTTCCCCTTCTCCAGCTGTTCAAAAGTCAACATTCCCAGTGACTGGATACTCTCTCTAGCCTGATGAAGATCTACCTCACATTTCCCATCAACTTCTGAGATTTTTGTTTTGTCTGAAAGACCAAGAAGTGTGTGAATATTTCAGTGAGAGTCTTGGGAATCTCTTTACTCCCTTCTTCACTCAACATTCTCTCCAGAACAATGGCTGAAATGCAACAGAAGACTGTGATGTGACACATGATGTACAGGCTTCTTGATGATTAGATGTGTTTGATAATTCTGTTGGCCAGACTTTGAGCTGTTATTCTCTTGCTGAGGTACTCAACCTTCTGAGGGTCATTGAACCAGTGTACATCAGTAACCTGTTCGACACACACCTGTTCGACAGGAGGACTCTGATTGGCTTCTGCTGGGTGAGAGGTTATCCATAGCAGAGCAGATGGAAGCAGATTCCCTCTGATGAGGTTGGTCAGCAGCATGTCCACTGAGGCTGATTCTGTAACATCAGACAAACTCTGATTGTTTAGGAAATTCAGAGGAAATCGACACTCATCCAGACCATCAAAGATAAACAGGACTTTGAAGTCATCAAGGTCTGTTGATCTCAGATTTTTGATTTGAGAGTCCCTTATTAATTCTCTGAAATTTCTCCTTTAGTCTGGATTTGTGGTCTTCTAAATATAATTTAGAAGACCACTTCTAAATATACTCATCAGGGCAAGCTCTGATGAGTAGAAAAGTGGAAATTGAACTCAATTTTACATTGGTCGCAAACAAAAATTAAACTAATTTATAAACATAGAAGAAAATCATACATTTTATGTAATACATAGTCAAAACTAATCAAAGGAAAAAATCAAATTATTAATGTATATTGTATATGATAAACACTGTGGTTAATTACCAATACAAATATATTTTACAGATAATTAGAAAATAAAGCCACTGTGCATCTTAAGTAAAGTTTATATAAAAGTCATGTGACTCAAAGTCCTTACTGGTCTGTAATGTGTTAGCGCGGTCTGTCTGGTTCATTTTTCTCAGGATGTGCAGTGCGATCTCAAGAATTCTGTTCCTTAATCTGATCTGATCTTGACCATGTTCCTCCTGTCTCTCAGAGCATGCTGAGAAATCTGGATTTAGTAGTGCCTTGAATCTCTTTAGTTCTTTATTCACCAAAAAGATGATTTTGTGCTCAAGCTCCTAAAAAGTCACAGAATTCACTGTAACTGTGAATTATCAAATAATGAAATTTGATTCAACAGATTGAGAATCCAAGTACAGCAGCCTAGAAACTAGTAAACATTTATCCATCTTTACCAGTTTTCTCTGACCAAGGCAGGAAACCATCCCAGACAGGCTATTTCATTAAATGGCTAACACAGACACATTTACACTTACACATATGGGGAATTTAGATTTCCAGCTTAACCTGACTGGCATGTCTTTGGAGTGTGGACCTTGAAATAGGACAGATTAGCACAAGTATAAACTGGAGAATCAATGTTTAATCTGAAGGGAGTCAAAACAGTGATGTAAAACTAAATTACAACTGAAGGGAGAAATGAGAAACGTATACAGACATGATAGGCTATGCATTACACTTTCTTGAATTTAGTGCAGTCATGTTTATTTGGAGATACACACTTCAAAACACTCCTACCTTAAAAATCCAACTGATTCTGTATAGAAGAATTTGATTTAGGCTTTGGTTCACCTTGTTTGTTGCTGTTAAGCATAACATTGCAATTTTTGTTTAATTTGTAATCAGACAATATACATGGTAATTATATTTGTGCATAATTCTATAACACAAAGTGTATGTGTGTATAATCATATAACACTACTACAGCACAGTAGTGTGAACTAAAGTGTACAAGTGAATATCTTTGAACCACTGTTCCCTCCCCTGCACTGTTCAGACTTCTAAAACTCACAGATTTAATCCTAGTATAAATCATGACATATCCTACTGTAAACCAGGAGACCTCACCTCACATCAGTGGGAGAGTCTGTCTCAGGTGAATACAGGTGACAGTTGCATTGACCCGTCACTCTTTATAGACACACATCTGGCTTCAGGAGATTCTCCATGAAACATAATGAAACACAGCAATTCATCACTGTTACAAAATTACAGCTTTGTCACAAACTCTCTTCATTTTTCTAATTTCACATGCCCAGTAACATTCTTTTCCTAATTAGGAGGAATGAAAAGGTATGTGGGTAGTAACTTTAATAATCCAATCATCATCAGCTTAAATTCTCTCACCTAATTGTTTTTGCGTCACTTTCTCCAAAGAGACTTTTTCTGGTGGCCATGGTATTGTCAAATGTTATTCCTTCAAAGGAAATGTGCACACAAATATCGGTTATTCAGAAAAAAAACACATTTAAGGTATTTATTGCACTGAAATGTATTCTATGTATTTTATATTTTTCATATTTCTTTTGGCTTTTTTTCTGTACTGTGTTCATATTCTGCATTGTTGTTTCAACAGTTTGTTTTAATGTGTATTTTCTGTAAGCTGCTGTGCAAAAACGCAAAAAAAATGCGAAAAGCGCTATATAAATACATTTGAATTACACTGCATTGAAAAAGCTTGACTGATGAATAGAAATGAATTACGTGTGTGTGATCTTTCACACAACACTGAGTCTGTCTCTCTGCACCACTCTTTCCATTTACGCTGCAGTTTCAGTGCGCGCACTAAGGGTACGCGTGCGGACACGCCCCTTTTGTTTCTGTGGAGACGTCTGCTGAGAATCCAGCAGTTTCACTTTCACTTCACATAACAACGAACATAGTTGCGTACAACATTTGTATCTCACTCTGGCGAACATAACATTTCTGTGGCCTATTTATCGTCAGCAACAGGTGAGTTTCTAACTGTGTACGTGTAAACAAAATTGTAATATCTGTACATTTATCATAGAATTTACATTGCATGTTCTTTAGCTATTGGCTTCGTATTATGTTGAGAAGCCTGCAAAAACTTAGTTTTAATTTTGGGAGCTGTTTTTGAAGTTCAAACAAGAGGGGTGTTTATAAAAACCCTCTAGAACACAAGCGTGTGTGACGTGATAAACCCAGAGCGTACTTTGATGAAGCTGCTGCCAGTGTAGACTAGTTTGCTAATAATGTTGTCGTTAGCATTGTAAACGCCAAACATTCTTAATGCATGCTACAACAATAACGCCATTTCCTTCAAAACAGGAATGTCCAAATGTTTTCTTGAGTCAGATGCAGAAAAGCTATGTATTTAGGTCACATGGCTGTGGTAATGAATAAATGGCTAAATGCCTATATCACAACACACTTAAATAAATGAAATTGGATTTAAAATAAGATCTTGGAATTTTTTTGGTTCCACTCAATAATATTGAGTAGTTTCTACATGGAACAATTTAGTGGTATAAAGAAAGAAATTTAGGCTGACAGAATATCTTTGAGTATTTTCTACAATTTTAAGTAGTTTCTCACATAACATTTTACTTCTTGACACCCTTGAACTGGCACAGCACAGACCTATCGGTGTGTATGACAGGGTTAGTCAAATCAGTCCCTGGAGGGCTAGCTTTATGCAGAGCTTAATCAGAGTTTAGTTATAAAACGTGCTGACTTATGGGCCTTTAGCACAGCAACTTTTTCAGCAAAAACTTTTTGTGCGTTTTGGCTGTTGGTTTACATGACAGTGGCATTTTGGGGTCCTGAATAAGCAAACTTTTGGAAACAGGTTTCAGAGTGCAAGAACAACTCAGATATGTGAAATTATTTATTAAACATCAAAATCAATCAATTTACTACAAAATGTACAATGGATATGTTTTTTTCTATTGTTTTCAGTTTAATTATGGACTTAAAGGAAATGGTTATCGAAGTCAGTGGGCTTCCAGACACCTACCCAAGAGGCAGTATGATTGATAAATTAACCATGCACTTTCTGAGACGCAGTAACAATGGAGGAGATGTGTTAACAGTGATTTATCCCACTTCCATCAAAGGCCAGGCATATGTAGTCTTTGAATCGCCTGAAGGTATGATAGTTTGCCCTGATATATTTTAATTTGGTTTGTTTATGTATGAGATTCCATGACTAACATCCCTTTTTTCTGTTGAATATCTTAGTATCTGGAGTCTTGCAACACACTCATGTTTTGGAAGTGGATGGTCAGTTTTACCCAATAGATGTTAAAAGGGGCTATCATCCTGAGGTAGGCTTTTCATTAGAGAACCTCTGTGAACCATGCAGAGTGGTGGGCAATATGAAGGCCAGGTGCAACCCCAAAATTTGAAACAAAAACTTTGCTTGTAAAATGCAGGCTCAAAGATAGCAGGGTGCCAAGCAACATGATTGAGATTGGCTCATTGTGGGGGACATCATATCTAATAAAAATTAGCAAAATATTGTTGCTGTAGTTTTGCTGTTGTGAAAGTATTGTATTATAGCTTCTGATCTTTAAAATGATACATTAGTAATGATACACAGTCAAAACAGCATTACATGTACATAAATACACAACTGGGCCACTGATGTAAATATTATTTGATCATTATTGTTATTGTCCTTTTATAAAAAAACATAAAGGTAAATCACAGATTAATTTAAGTAATCGCAAAGTAAATTACAATTTTTCCTCACCCTCTATTACCTCTAGATAGACAGAGCACATCATTTCAGAGCATATAAATAAGCTGCAGACTGTACATTGAGATAAAATTGATAAGCAAATTTAAATACATAAAAAATGTAACAAATTAAATAAAAAGAAGGGAAAAAAGAAAAGACGTATCTGTCATATTCATTTAATAATACTTGTAACTGGGGAAGTGTCATTCATATCAAACTTCACATTTCTACTTTACCATTCACATAACCTTTAAATGTAATATCACAGTTTATAAGATAACCAATGAATTTGTCCCAGATCTTCCCAAACAGAGATATCTTTTTTAAGATTAAACATATATTTCCCACTTGAACATAAGACGATAGTTCTTATGTTCTATCAGAACCATCTTTATAAATTGTAGATTTGCCCTATGTTCAAGTAGAAAATGTGATTAATCTCCCAACAAAATTAATTTGGGATCAGATGGAAATTTAACCTCAGTAATATAGCTAATAGCATGTACGTTTTTCCAATACTTGTCTTTTAGTATATTTTATGTTTTGTACATGCCCAGAGCATATGTAATAATGAACCAACCTCTACATCTAGGACAACATTCTGAATGGGAATTTTTTTGTGTATAATCCCTCTGTTGTGTACTGCACCTTGTTTATAATGAAAATAGAAGTAATTTATGTCTATTTATAAATTAAAATTTTAGAGCATTTTCAAAAATTCCCATTCCCAAGTGTCATTAATACATGATGTAGATAATATGTCATTGTCCTATTATCTAGTTGTATCTATTATGTATGCGTTCAAATAATGCTAAAGATATCGCCTTAACATTTTGATGTATATGTTCTTTTTCTCAGCTGGACATGCCAGTTGAAGCATGGCTCAATGTAAATATGTTCTCCAGACAGAGAGAAATCAAA
Organism: Chromobotia macracanthus; assembly: GCA_036877525.1. Lineage (NCBI taxonomy): Eukaryota > Metazoa > Chordata > Actinopteri > Cypriniformes > Botiidae > Chromobotia > Chromobotia macracanthus. Next base: position 2,809,090 of record JAZGTH010000037.1, read on the forward strand.
AGTCTTTTTAAGAAGTATGGCTTTATCGTGTCTGAGACCAGATCAGGTGAGCTGCATTTGCAGGGTTCATTTCTAAAGCTAAAAGCCATCCGACCTAAGCTCATGCAAATTCTGGCTCAAGAAACTCAAAGAACAACATCTTTGCTGTACACTAACGGCTACTCCAGTGGCTCTGTCTGCAAGTCTGGCTCCAGTGACCTTGAATCCATGAGTAATTCCACACCGAGACACAGACACATCAATGGCAACTCGGGGTATACCAGGGTCAAGAGCCCATCTATAGGAGCAACCTCAGGCTCCCCCGAGTCTCAAAAAAATCTCCCACTTTCATTGACTGCTTCTTTAAAAGATGGAGGCTATAGCGCACAAGATTCCCTTAGCAGTGCCACCCAGGCTTATTCAAAAACAAGCTCTAGGCTGTGGGACCTCCCACCTCCCAGGCATAGAGAGATTTCCTTGCCTGTTGAACCGGATGTGTTTAGATATGCTATGTGTTTTAAGAAAGATGTAATTAAAAAAATTGAATTAGATCATGCCGTTCTAATTAAGCATGAAGAAGATCCAACTGTTTTTACAGTTAAACTCTTGGGAGGAGGTTGTGAGGAAGCAGCTAAAGAACTGGCTTGCTTCATGCAGGATATCACAATATCTTTACGCACACAAGAAATAAACCTAAATGAACTTGATAAGAAGCAGAAGACACTAATTTCCCAGCCCCAGCAAGCTGAGATATTCCAAGAAGTCTATAAAGTTTTGATTACACAGGAAGCTGACATTATTAAAGTTGTGGGGTCATCGAAGGACAGCTATGAAGTGAAGCAAAGTCTTCTTGGACAGAAAGTTGACACTCCCATGGCCAGTCTCTTGCAGAAGAACTCACGTTTGCGATGTAGCACCTCTTTACCAAGACAAACAACAAAGTCCAGAACAGAGGATTTAGAAGTAAGACAAAGTCCTGACATTGAAGCTGCTGCTGCTGCTAGTGGCTACTCTCCTTCACGTTACCAGACAGACTCTAAGTCCCAGCAACCCTTACAACAGGAAAGAGGTCGTCAGCCCACAAAATCTATTACGCCACGCAGCAGAGTGCAGACCGCCTCAGAGTCTCGCTATAAAAGGAGAGAAGACAAGGCACTGTCACCCTCAGATGAGCAGGATTTGTCTCCCTCTAGTGGAGCTAAAACATCTAAAAAAGGGCAAACACCTAAAATAATGTCTAATCTTTTCCCTGTTAATATGAATCTTCTGAAATTTCACAAAAAAAAGCAACACGTTTCTCATGTCTGAATGTGGTGAATCAATAATTCATTACCATCAATGTCTTACAACTTTTTCAGAACAAAATTTGTCCGGCAAATTATATTCCTTGTAATTTAAGAGAGATATGAGAGTGTATAGTGTATGTCAATGACTTTATTTGCTCTTTGTGCACTTTACAACAATGATTGTCATTGTTATATATTTACTTCTTCACATGTGACAAAGAAAATCAATATATCTGAATAGTTTCCTTCATGTCTTTGTTTTGGTCTTTGCTATTGTTAACCTGTTTAATATGTCCAATTATGGACTGTCCTTTTTTGATTGCTGATTTAAGACTCCATTACCATAGACAGGACTCATTGAGGAAGTGCCTTTTTCTGCATTCTGCAGGAAATAAGGCAGAGTCTGTGGTTAGCTTGGGGCTCCTCCCTGTCAGAAAGAGTAAAACAAGAACTTAGGCTGTAATGTTAAAACACTGGAATGTGAATAATGCTTCAATATGTAGAATGCTATGACAAATTAATAGTTTTAATCAGTATTTTAAACAGTTTAAATGGTATAAAATGTGATTTTCAGTATTTCAGTCAGATTTTTTAGATGTACCAAAAACCCCTTCAAATGTTCTGCTTTAACTCTGTTGCCTTCTGGTGAGTCATTTTGTTGATTGTAAAACAAATTTGGCTTAATTATGTTTAATCTGTAATTCAGATAAACCGAGAATTCTTATTTGCGCAACAGAAGTCTTAGGATATTCTCCCATTTTAAATGACACAAAACCAAATTGCCAAACTCACCGAGTTTATCATATATTTAAATAGTTTTGCCACTATTAGCTGCCTCTTATAGTAATACAAACTTAAATTTCTCTGTTTTTCACAGAGCTAATTCAAAGCTAGTGTATGCGTTTAGAGGACTTATGGTCCTCTAACCATAAGTCATATGGACTCATGGTATTGTTTTGGTGATTTTTGTCTAAAAACCACTGTTCATTTTTGTTTTATTGCATATTTTCATCTTTCGGAAGTTGTGCACACTGAGACTGTTTTAATGACAAAACTCTGATTAATCTAATTTTTTTCTATGATAAACGTATAAACCCAAACTGTATAAACATGTTCTAATCCAATAAACCAGCTAAGGTGTTACTTAAAATCGCCTGTAATGTGTTTTTATTTGTCACTAATACTTTCTTATTGTGCAAATGAGGAAAATGATTTAATAATTAAACAAATCAAATAACATTTTCAGAGCAATAAAGTTTCTGTCATGGGTTCACTGATCAAAACTTTTAGCGATTGAATGTATTAATACATAAAGGCATTTAGTGGGAGCTATAGTTACTAAATATATGCAATCACTATATTAAATTACATTTTTACATGGCTTTAATGACACAATTTGTAAGACAGATTTAACATTTGTTTGGTGATTACATTCTATAGTATCAGATAGTATCACCACTGATATCACAACACCCCTCAGCAAATCTTCTCCAGAAATGGCAAACTGTAAGTCCTGTCTGCATTTTGTTTAGTCCTGCTGTTTATAGTCATGAGTAGGTTTTAAAAGAATGAAACAGATCCTAGATTAGCATGTGTGGGTAACACAGACCAGATTCAGTGGAAGTTCTACTTCTAGCATGGCTCAACATAGATTTTAGTACTTTTCCATTCTGCAGTGACTTGATACACGTCAGGGTAATTGAAAAGGGCAGAAAGAATGGCTGAGCTAAAACTATTATCAGGACAAAAGTGAAGGGTTTTAGCTCTGAGGGTCTGTAGTACAGTAGCCCATGAAAATGCAAAAAAAACTCTTATGTTTAAAGATAGTTCCTTAGCCACTATATGTGCCCACATGTGTACAGAAATACATGCATATGCTATCGTTCTTCTGAACCGGATGACATGCTGTAGCCTGCAAACCACAGTTGTCATCGAGCCCAGACTCAGATGAGGCAAGAACAAGACTTAGACCACACCCACTCCACACTTGTCTTCTCTGCCGGCTTCAAGAGGACAGCAGCCGCTCTTTTCTCTGTCTTTCTCATCACCTCCCTCTCTACTCTCCATCTGTTCCTCCTTTAGATAGACACCAGCAGGGATGGCGGAGCTGGAGGGCTTGGAGTTTGGCAAATCGGACTTTATCCTTTTAGATGAAGTGATTATGGAGCAGTTTATGGAGAATTTGAAGTTGAGGTAAGAGTGAACAGTGTACACTAAGGTGTGGTGTGTAAAGAGACGCAATGGCCATTATATTACAGATGACCTAACAAGACAGAAGTATGGCATTTGCTATTTTCAAACAACTTGGTGCTAATGTTGAGTGTGTATGCTAAAACTAGTTTTGCGAGCTTGAAACCACGGTACAGACTCTTTGCCTGTGTACTGTAAGTGTCATTTTGTTATTTTTGTCTTTTGGCCACTTCCTTCTTGCAGTTAAAAGAAATGGTTAGAAAATGATAGATGGAGAAACAGAAGAAGAGAGGTAAATCCCTTGTAATTTTCCTGCATACAGATAATAAATTGAGTGACAGCAATAGATTAAGCATAAATACACATCTTTTGTCTTATATCAGCTGATCATGAGCAGCCAATGGTACTTTGCAGCTCTGCTCTGATGATGAAACCAAAAGTTTCCAGTTCTTCTTTCCTTTAACATACAGCATTTGCCCCCAAATCCACCTTCTGTGATGTCATAGGTCAAAGTGGGTTGAATTAGATGACCTTTGCACAATTCAGTTTTTCAGTATAATGTTAAATTGTGTTTGAAATTGTGTTAAAACATCTAGCGGGAAAAACTGTTAATTTTCTTATTCTTTGTGATTATATCATGCTTTAAATCAGTTGAGGTCTGACAAGGCCTCATGTGATTACACCACACAATCACAAAGCAAATAGTGACTGTTTGAAAATAAGTTAATTTAAAACTTTTTGCTTTAAGTTAATGCTAATTATGTATTTACATTTATCATTGCTAATTTGAATTATGTAGTGAATGTGCTTGTCTTATATAAAATTAAGGTCATATAGATTATAGATGCATTTTTTTGTAACTATAGACGGATGTTTGTGTATTTGAATTGTATGCTAGAAAAATATAGCCTTTTTTTATGTTTGGTTAACCAAATTACACTTTATTTTTTGTTCTGAAAGTGAGTCATCTTGAGCCCCATTACACTTCCTGTTCTCACTTCCCAGCCTCATATCACTTCCTGTTAAATATGGGCGTGAATGACATCAACAACCATATTGTGGTTCATAATGTAACGTCAAGTTTTTACCCTTTACTGTTTCCCCTCATTGGAATTTATATGAGGGAAATTCTATTATGACAATTATATATTATGATAATACAGCAAACAGCATAAGTCTGTAAAACCGGATGCAGTTTATTAAACCTTCATGATACTAAGTTATTCTAGATGCTGGAGTTCTAGATGCAAAGTAAAATATTTCTGTGAATTAACAGCAAAATTCTTATATAACTTTTTATAATTTTTTAAATACAGTATATTGCTACCAAGAATTCTGGTAGACCAAGACAAGTCTTATTGGTTTTGTGATAGATAATTGTTATTTGAAAAATATTTTGGGTAAAGAACATTACAAAACTTTTTGGACGTTAGTGACATTTTTAACCATACTGTATATTTAAAAACTAAAATGGTCTGGCCTGTGACATGTTCATAAATCATTAGAACCATAATCTTTGATGCTTTACTCTGGTATTACATTGGCTTTATATAATAATAAGCCAGAACATTACAGTATTTACTTTATATTTACACCAGCTGGCTGTTTTTGGTGAATACTGTAAAATCTGCATTAGAGATTAGGTTTGCCATTTGCTGCTCCCTTAACTGTAGTGTAACTGTAGGGGTTGTATTCCTCTTTATTAACCTCTCACATGACAGAACGTTTTATGATTTATACATCCTACTAATCTAATTAATACTGACTGCATATCATGAAACAATGATTTATTCTCAGCTCTGTCTGCCTGTTTAGCTTGGCATTGTTCACAATCAGATTATTGTTTATTGTGCTCAGGTTTGAGAAGAACCGTATCTACACTTTCATTGGAGAAGTGGTGGTGTCAGTGAATCCCTACAGAAAGCTGGATATCTATGGGAAGGAGGTTATAGAGGATTACCGGGGCAGAGAGCTGTATGAGAACCCACCTCACCTGTATGCTGTTGCAGATGCTGCTTACAAAGCCATGAAGAGACGAGCCAAAGACACATGCATCGTCATATCAGGTAGAGCAGCTATTATACACACATTTACATACACTCTTGTTATTAGTGAGGTAATTCCATAGACTTCCATTGATTTTATATCAGGTTGATGATATTTTCTTTCCCCCAACCCTAAGCTTCCCCCTAAATTTAACCTTAAATTTAAGATTAATCTAAATAATCTAAATAAATCTAAAATTATCTAAATAATTTTAGATGTAAATAAAAACTTGATTTGGCCAATTTTCCATTTTATTTGGTGAGGACCAGTAAAAAGTTGGTTATCATGATATTTCACTGTGTTGGGTAACAAATATAGATAAACCTGTACACACACTGCTGGCTTTGGTGATATGCTGAGCAGTCTGTCAGGGGGTATACAGATTTAATTCTTTTACAGATTTGAAGATAGCAAATCCTGATAAAATATGTGGGCATTCAAATATATATTTAAATTATGCTATTTAATTTTGAAATAAATATTAAGTATATAAGTACGTTTTGTATTTTTGTAAAAATAATTTCTGTTCTGTGTGTGTTGAAAAAAATAATTTTTTGTAAAAAAAATACTGCAGGAGTCTACAGAAAATAACACTAATTGGTTGTACTTCCATAGTTTATCGGGGCTATGCATTGGTCATTTATTGTCATTTAAAAAACGAATGACTCTGATTTGATTAGAAATCATCACAAGTATGATTTCTGGTTTGCAGCATGTCTTTGAGAGCCTTCAGCATATGAATTAAACTTAAGAAGAATCTTTTTGTGTTTCAGGTGAGAGTGGAGCTGGAAAGACTGAGGCAAGCAAGTACATCATGCAGTATATTGCAGCTATCACCAACCCCAGTCAGAGGGCAGAGGTCGAGAGGTCAGTTTCCTGGGGTCATTACCAGCTCTGATGATGTTCTGATGATGATTATTATTAATCATTTTTATTGATAAAGAGGGTTTTTTTTTCTTTGCTTGTAAACGAGATGCAACACGTTGTATTTTGGTGTCCCTTCATTTGTGAGTTTCTTAGTGAAGCGCAGGTAATTGCTCACTCCCATTAGGTGGCAGTATAACACCGTGTTTCTATAGGCTTGCGCTTTGTTATATTGACTGAAAGGCAGGTCCGTAGGAAATTAAGATTTGAAAGTGAGTTTCAGAAATACACAGATTTGTTAATGCATAAGAGATTTGTATCCCACCACAGTGTAAAGAACGTGCTCCTCAAGTCCAACTGTGTGTTAGAAGCCTTTGGAAACGCAAAGACAAACCGCAATGATAACTCCAGCCGCTTTGGGAAATACATGGACATCAACTTCAACTTTAACGGTGACCCAACTGGAGGACACATCAACAACTACCTCCTGGAGAAGGTCAGGGCTTCAGTGTCACATCAGTGCAAAGCAAAGCACATATGTAAACATTTATTGCGTCTAATCAATAACCCGGTATTAAGATTTGTTGTTAAAATAATTGTTGTTATTTGTGAGGCAAGGTTTCTTTATGAAACCTGACTTTTAAGATTTGCACAGTTGTTCTTATTCAGATTATTAATCAATTCATATTTTCTTGAACGCGTCACTCTGTCTGAAAATATTTGTAAGCAATGTATGAACCGTTATTCATAGATAATACTCAGGACGCTTATCATGCCAAACTTTATGCAAATGAGAGGTGATAAACGCGGGACTGCAGCCAATCGCTGAGCGTGGATGTAATGACGTCTGTTATATACGGAATAAAATTCCTACACCTTGTTCCTGTTTTTAAAAAGCATTTGAGATGCAGTTTGCGAGCTGTTATTGCGACTACCCTGTACCCTGGTTAATAAAAGTGAATTAAAGTTACATTGTGTGTATACTTCAAGGTATTTAGGTATAAAGTTCGTATTGTGCGTATAATTACCCTGACGACATCCATGCCGTACATTTTAACAACATCCCTAAACGAGACAGTAAGGAGCGCAACAGTAGGGTGTCAGAACTGAAAATCCCATTCATTTATTCCAAGAGAATTCGTAATGATAACTAAATACTTGTCTTCTTGTGTTTCTTAGTCAAGAGTTGTTCAACAGCAAGAGGGAGAGAGGAACTTCCACTCATTTTATCAGGTCAGATCTTTGGCCAGATATGGGATTATAATATGTCTCAGAGAGCTCCAAATGCTGCGAAAACTGTTGTAAAATGTTTAACAGATCAGCATTTTATGTGTTTACAGTTGTTACGGGGAGGTTCTGATGATTTGCTGAAGTCCTTGTATCTTCAGAGAGATCCTGCAGGATATGCCTACACCAGTCAAGGAGCCTCTGTCACACTTGTATGTACTTACCTTAAATATTATATAACATATAAATATTTAAAATATACATGTAAATATATAAATATTATACACTTTTGAAACATGCAGTCTCTTCACAGAATAACATCCATTGAGAATGAATGGACAGCATTCTCGTTTTTTAACAGTAGTAGTTTCACTGTAAATCCATGATGTGGACATATTATAACAGCAAAATGCACCATAAATATACACAAAACACTTTAATTTCTCTCTTGGCCTGTCTCTCTTCTCAGTTTTTTTCCTATTGTTATTTTTTATATCCTGTTGTCATCACAGGCATCCAATAATGACTCCTTATGTCACAAAGCTGTGATGGCAGCGCTAAAAGTGATTGGTTTCACTGCAGAGGAGATAAGCTCTATCTACAAGATACTTGGAACCATACTACACCTGGTCAGTCCCACTCTGCACGCTGTGGACAGAGTTTGCCACTGTGTCTGAATGCTGTTTCTATTTTACTGCGTAGTAAATTAAAGTAATTTGTCATTGTGAAACATTCTGTTTTAGGGTAACCTTCAGTTTACTAGTGATGGTGAACATGTCATGCTTGTTGGAAAGGACACAGTAAAGCAAATCTCGGAGCTGACATCCACAGAGGCTGAGAATGCCACAAAAGCCCTGCTGTACCGCACTGTGGCCACTGGGGGTGGTGAGGTCATCGAGAAGGGACACAATGAGCAGGAAGCTAACTATGGAAGAGATGCTTTCACCAAGGTATTACTCCCTGGACTGAAGAAAACTCAATGGAATGGGTTCTTAAAGTGGTCATACATGAGCCACTTTGTCACGTCAGTGAATACATACACACATAAGCCCCCACATTTACACATCAGTGACACTTTACTTTATGCATCTTGGATGATTGGATTGCTATCTGATGAGGTATATGCCGTTTATAGCTGGCTGCAGATGCAATGACAAAATCTAAATTTCATTTGCTTCAGATGCATTTAAACTTGGCCAAGTAACATTGTGTATTTTAAACCAACGGTGATGATTGTGTAAGATGTTTTGAATTATTATACGTTTATATTATATGTTTAGTTGTTGTCATTTTGGTTGCCTTTGTTTTAAGGCTTTATATGAGCGGTTATTTGGCTGGATAGTGGGTCGCATCAATACTGTAATTGAAGTGAAGGACTACAACCCTGCCCTGCATGGCAAAAACACTGTTATTGGTGTTTTGGATATCTATGGCTTTGAGATCTTTGACAATAACAGGTCAGTGTCGTGTGGTCATTACTATTGCTTGGCATTTCAGTTAAAATACATAAGACTTAACTCATTTATTTGTGATTAATTTTAACGGTTTATTTTTCTCATATCCATGTCCTGATTGCAGCTTTGAGCAGTTTTGCATTAACTACTGCAATGAAAAGCTACAGCAGCTCTTCATCGAGCTTATCCTGCGACAGGAGCAGGATGAGTACCAGAGAGAGGGGATCACATGGCAACATGTGAGCGTAACACACACCTTACGATAGCTCACCCAAATATTAAACATTTGTGGTTGATTTACTTACCCTCAGGCAGTCCAAGGTCTAGATTATATTTTTCTTCAGTAGAACAGTAAAGAAAAGTCTGAAGGCTAAAACTGATGAAGCAAAAAGATCAGTCTGTCCAAGAAATTGAACATTGTTTACAACATTACTAGCAGTAATCCATATTCTCAGTTAATAGTCCTAAATTAACAGCAAATTTTCATTTTTAGACAAACTACTTTAAATATAAGGCATATTGAACCTTAGATCTTTGCAATTCCAGCAGCATTTCACTAAGTTGCACATTTCTTTTGCTAGATTGAATACTTCAACAATCAGATCATCGTGGACTTGGTGGAGCAGCCTCATAAAGGGATCATCTCTGTTTTGGATGAGGCCTGTCTCACTGTGGGCAAAGTCACAGATACTGTCTGCTTGGACAGCATGAACAAAAAGCTGGGCCAGCACCCTCACTACACCTCCCGGAAGGTGAGCACATACTGTTATTTTCTTCCTCATCATTTCTCTGATCAAAACATTTTTTACCCTTCTCATTAATAATGCATTTAAGGATACAGTAAAAATATGCAGAAACATTGATGAAAATTGAAATCCAAAACTAAGCAAACAATTTTTTGAATGTTTTATAAATGTCTGTTCTGTGTGTTGAAAAAAATATTGTGTTTGCACATAGTCCTGGCTGTATAAATAGAACAAAACATGTGGATGTGGATCGGACCGATTCACACAACACTACAACAATTTTGTAGCCAAGTTAGCAATAGGGAGTGTGTGCACCAGCTGTTAGTCATTGCTCGTATTGCATATCATGTTCGTTATTTTAAGGGTGAAGTAATAAGTGTGAAGGGGTTTGTTTGTTTGGGTGTCAATTTCAAATTTTAACAATGTTTCTCAGAAATCACTTACTGCACCTTTAACCAGACTTTTACACATGTTAATAATGGCTTGGCCTCTGAAACTTAGTGTGGTCTTTTGTCTCAGCTGTCTCCTACTGACAAGACCCTGGAGTTCAACCGAGACTTCCGTATCCGACACTACGCGGGAGATGTTACGTGAGTGTTTGAAAGACATTTCCAGTGTGACCTGTGACATTATCCTGTGCAACAAAAATTTTTCATATGACTCAAATGATGGAGGTGAACAGACTGATGAAAAGAGCTTTGAATACTGCTTTTTCTTTAGCTATGGAAAACTTTGGAAACGTCAGATTGTATTCATTTTTTTTAAATGGGTTGATACAGCGATACACTGTTCCTATGAAGCTATTTTAGTGGCATGTAAATACAATAAAAAAAATTCAAGAATAAATTTGCAATGCTTTGAGATGACCAAAGTTCCCTTTCGAGGAACTCAACACTGCATCTAGTTTGACACTAGTTTGACTGCTTGGGTGAGCCTGGCAGATGCCCTGCGGATCAGGTCCTGCCGGATTAAGTTCGCAGGAGGCTTTCTTGCTCCTCTGCTGAAGGGGGGTGTGATCAGCCAAGTCAGACATGGCATCCTCTGATATGTCGGATATCATACTGCTGCCAGCAAGCCAACATATACAAGATGTGGCTGGGGAGGCGAGATCATGGGTGAGCTTTCCCAGCCTGCCTGCCCCGCATATGAGAAGCTGTGGCCAGCTCGACGAGCTCTTCCTGGCAGGTCTTGGCCGCAAAGCTCCCATGAGCCTTCCCTGTTTCCCTGATTTCAGAAAGACCTTTGTAGAAGCTGAGCCTAGTGATGGTGTGATGGTCAGCCTGTCATTGCTGAACATGGAAAACCTTGTTTTGATCCCCCCTCTAGAACCTCCTTAGGCGCTTATGTGTTCCACCCTTTTAGCGATCTATATGGGGTTTCTTTGTGTGGTTGCAGCCAGCATTTTTAAGTCTGACTCCCACAGCTTTGCAGAGTTGCACCTTCCCCCTGTGGCGAAGGATGATACAGGGTCCTCTAACAGAGTCTTTTGCTGGCTCCCCTTGGGCTACAGGCCCTCTGGGTCAGATCCCCCACTCCCCCAGAGCTTCTTTAGGGGACAGTTGTTTAGAGCAGTTGTATCTAGCTGTCCATTAGCTTCCCTGGATTTCTGGTCCTAGAGCAAGTGTGGAAATTAGTCCAATGTGGTTGGGGCCAAACGTTCTCCTCTGGGATGTGTGCAGAGTAGCACCCTTACTGCTATGGTGGGTCCTCCGCCCACCCTAGAGCAGGATGCAGGTGGATTATACTAGAGTAGTACCGCTCCCCCTAGAACTCAGTGTAGCCTTTATGCAGATGGCCCAGTGGAACATTTGAATGATTTGAATCTCTTGTCCCAGTATTTTTCTGTCACTTGCAATGCACAGGTAGGTTGTTGTTGCATTCTGCCTATGGTGATTGTGCTTCAGCACAGCATGGCACAGTTAGTACTTCGTTCTCAATAGCATCAAACCAGACTGTTTAAGTTGATGACATGCTCTGCAGGTGCTCTAAAATAGTTGCAGATATGCACCTGATGCACATCAAACACTGCTGTGAGCCAAACAGATTGCTGTTTTGATTAGACATGCGATTCAGGCAGCGGTCACACCAAAGGTGTTCCACATACTGTCAAATCAGATGCAGTGTCTCTGTCCCTTTCTCCGGGAACGGTAAAAGGTTACATACGTAACTGAGGTTAAATACGTAACTAAGAGACGATTTCTTTGTTTCCATCTTTAAGTACGATTTAAATGAGTGGTTAAATCTATTTGCTACGACAGCATGTAATTATTCTGATCACACCTTTTCTTGTATATTTTGAACAAATCACTGTCTTTTAGCCTTTTAATTTTATGACTATTCTCATAACATTATGATTTAATGTCATATTGCTATGACTTGCAATTATTACCACTTGTTAAAACAACTCTTGTTGTTTTCATAATTAAGTCTAATTATTTAAGTATAATTAAGGTTTCTGATTAAGTCAGATTATTCAACAGTAAGTCATGTAGAACAGGGATCAATTTTATTTTATAATCAGGGTTTGATTGAATCACGAAAAGTGGACTATGATTTTAATGGCTGACACTATTTTCCCTGCCTGTAGCAAAAAATGTATTAATTTTTGTAGAATTATTTTAAGTTAAGTTAATTAAGTTAAAACAACATTAACTGTTCTGAGTAGAATCTCTGCATCGTAATCTTTTATTTGAAAAGTAAACAGGGTTTCGAGTTCATGTTGTCTTTAATAACTCCCTTAAGGGGAAGTTTCTTTAAAGGTTAAGAAATGAAATTTTATAAATATATGAAGTTGCTACTGCTGCAGAAGTTTGCAGTTAGTGATAACTCAGCAAAGGCAGTGTCCTCATTTAGAAAATAGCAGACCTTTTCTCTTTGAGGAAATAGGAGCAGAGAGAAGCTACTGAAGGACTCTGAAAATAGATGACATATTTTTCACTTCGTTTTTGCTCCTTAATGAGCATCAAGCTCAAGCGGAACCACTGATGTCACTGATTAAATTGTCTTGAAAATAAGCTTCATTGTATATTTCTGTTATTACTATTTGTGTACATAGCTGTGATGTGTGGCAAAGGGTTATATTGAGCCTCCCAAAATGGGATGTGGCTATAAGAAAAAGCAAAAACACTGAAAATGCCCATTTCCACCATCAGGGCAATGATTAAGAATTGCAGAAGTTAGTTGAGTTGTGTAGACGGAAAGTCTCCAAAACTACAATCTGACATTGCCTACATCACCACAAATTGTTTGGAAGGGTTTAAAAAAAAGCCTCTACTCTCATCCAAAAACAAACTCAGGCATTTTCAGTTTGCCAGACACTTCTGGAAGTTCAAATGGGAGCGGATTCTATGGTCAGATGGCAATCAGAGGTGGGTTTGGCATACACAGATAGGTAGCATCAGAGGTGGGTTTGGTGTACACAGATAGGTAGCTATATAAAAAGTATCCCATGCCCACAGGTAAATATGGTGGTGGGTCTTTAATGTTTTGGGGCTTTTTTTTGCCAGAGGACCTGGTCATCTTGTTAGGATACATGGCATCATGGATTCTATCAAATATCAACAGATAATAAATGAACTTATTGCCTTTGCCAGAAAGCTTAAAATGGGCCATAGCTGGATCGTCCAGCAGGACACTGATCCAAAACATACATCAAAATCAACACAAAAATGGTTTACTGACCATAAAATCTTGCCCTGGCCATCCCAGTTCCCTGATTTGAATCCCATAGAAAACCTGTGGGGTGAACTGATGAGGAGAGTCCACTAGTGTGGACCTCGAAATCTGGAGAGATTCTGTAGATCCCTTGCCATTTCTTCTCCAAACTCATCAGTCATTATAGGAGAAGACTTGGCTGTTATCTTGGCAAAGGTATTGACTGAAAAGTATTGACTGAAAGGGTGCCAATAATTGTGGCGTACATATATTTAACAAAGATATTTGTTTTTGTTTTCAATGAGAGTTTTCTGTTAATATTTTGAGCAATAGATCAAAAGGATAAACAATATAGACATTTTTTAACAGCTGTCTTTGCTCATATTTACCAAGGCTGCCAATATTGGTGTAGGGCACTGTATGTTTCTTTTGAATCTGAAGTGATTATGTTGTAGGAAAATGCAGTTTGTAAACTCGTTTTATTGCAGTCTGACCTCTGTCGGCAGCCATAAGCCACATGCTTGATAATACAGAGGACTCAGTTCTTAGCACTGAATGGTACTATTATGACAGACCTGTAGTTACACACACACACTCACATTTTGTGACAATTACTTTGAATCTGTCTGAGAATGCATTTGCAAAACAGATTTCCTGGACGTGTGTCCCTTTTGCTGTCTCAAACAAACACACACACACACACCCACACACCAGACAGGAAGTCTGGAAGTTCACTTAAGGGTGAAGAGTGTCAGAACTAGGATGTCAAGCCTCACTAACACTTATAAAAAAAACTTGGTGACATCCCTCAGGCTCTATTGTGTCAGGGATGGATGGAGGCCTCGCTAAATATACAACCTGACCAGCCTTCATCAGACCCCACCAAATCATGACCTATTTCCCTCTCACTTTATTTTAACTCTCATTTTTTCTCATCATTTCATCATTATGATCAGAATTACATATTGCCAAAGACCTATTTCTAAAGTGCAGTTGCTTCAAATAGTATTTGGACATTTTCCCCCCTTAAGTCAAATCCGAATGAATGCATTAGATAACAATATATCAAACCAGGTGGAATCTTTAAATAAATGATGCATGTAAAATAAATGCAAATTTAAAAAAGTACTGTTGACCAGCTTGGATCAATATAATTTTTAGTGGATGTATGAAGTCAGTTTTCCTCAAGTTTACACGGGTGTCCCAGAGTAACCTCATGTTTAGTTCATCACATTAACTATGGACATGTTAATAAGGCCAATGCAATGAAATCATGTGATTTCAGTGTAGCATACTCCTTTTTAAAGTAAGCACCATAGTTTGGACTGCAAATTATTCAGTCTGAACACAGCTTTTATCACTTTTTTATTTTCCGACCTTTATCAGTCTTTTGTCCATCTCATTGTTTATGTTGCTCTTCCATTTATCACATAACCATTTCACACCCCATAATAAGCGTAATAAGATTTTTAATACGTGCTAAAAAATCAAGCAGATGCACATCTGTGTCTGTATTTTTATCCACAATCAGATGAGCTTTCACGATAACACTGTGATTCAGAATTTGCTCTCACCCTGATTTCTCGAGTTTGCCCCAGGCAGCTTAGAATGGCCACAGGGCCACATCTGTTCACCCAGAACTTAGTTTCTCCCAGTGATATTAATTTCACAGCCATGCGGCACACGTGCTTCAGTATGTGAGCAAGAAAATGAATGCTTGCATGTATTATGCAGTGTTGTTTGAATGAGCGTGTGTTTGTGTGTGGGTCTGACTGAGCTGAACACGTCTGTGTCTGCTAATCCGGTAATCAACAAATTACACTGAATTATGCTGATTTTTTTAGTTTGTTGTTTATTTTTCCTTTTAGTTGATTTAGTTGATAATTTTTCATCTGCTTATTTGATTAGCTTTTACCAATGTTACCAAGAAGCTTGTGTGGTCACTGTATCATGCCATCACACCATTATATTCTTTCAGAGAATGTGGAAAACCATGTAAATGCCACAGTGCAAAATTAGGTGCTACTTATGTGGATTGTATAGCTGTCATAAATAGCTGAAACATTTTGTTGATATCTCTGTGTTAAGATGAATGGTCCAGATGTTGTGTGGGTTCACCTGCTCATGTGAGTCATATCTACCACTTAATCAATTCATTCCATTTTTTCGATTTCTCTCTTTTCACTTCCTCTCTCTCAGATACTCAGTTGAGGGCTTTCTCGATAAGAACAAGGATCCGCTTTTCCAGGATTTCAAGCGACTGATGTATAACAGGTAGTGGCTTGGAACCTTTCTCGTCATCATACAAAGAGGCTTTTTGTTAACTGTTACAAATAATTCTCTCAAGCAACAGTTTTAACCGCTAGTTTTTCCCAAAGGGGTCATAATGTGCAATTCTATTTTTTCCCGAGGACCGCTTATAAAGATTTTATTGTGCCATAAACAGTTATTCAGTTTGTAATTTTTCACCCTTTCTCTAACCCTTATAAGGGCTGCATTTTGTTGCTGCTGTGCCTGTGCTGTGATTTCATATATACGCTGTATTTGCATATCGCTAAAAGGTTCCAACCAAGCTGTTTTTGCAGCTTAGTTTTCATAAATGTCAGCACAAAAATCTGCAACCTATTCACTCAGCACTCACAATCTATTTCAACCATGTGCTGAAATCATTTTTAATTACGTCATTGTTATTTACATCACAATCCTGCCTCCTTTCTATGTAAAGTAGGCCATACATTATACTTGGCATACTATAAACTTAACCCCTATTTTCTGACACTCATGACAAGCAGGCGGTAAACAGTTTTATTTAAAGGAGGTATTATAACAGTCCACATATCTAGATGTGTTGTAGACAAGCACACTTTCTGCATTTTAAAGACACAGAAAGACTTCAGATATAAGAACTGCAATAGTGGAGCGATTTTGTGTGGTCCCATCTAAGCACGTCAGATATGTGGTAGCTTGCTGCAGCTTCCACAGACTGGCATTTAGAATAGACAACAAACTGTGTTCTGTTTTGTGGTCACAATTGTGCCGTTACCTGATTTGCAAAATCCTTTAGTGAATCTACTGCTAAAACAATGCAGACTGCGCATGCAGAAAGTAACAGCAGCCACATTTTTTTTAACAATTATAGGGTTATTTCCATAATAACACAAAGAATATTTGTCATGTAATTTCTTCATTCGTCTTTCTTAATGTTTTTGGTAAGTTTCTATAAGCTCTTTTCTACCCCTGTCTTGTAGTTCTGACCCCATTCTCAAGGAAATGTGGCCTGATGGGAAAATGAGTATTACAGAGGTGACCAAACGGCCTCTAACTGCAGCTACACTCTTCAAAAACTCTATTATCGCCCTAGTGGACAAATTGGCCTGTAAGGTAAGAAAGGATAGTCATAACAGTGGCCCGAATGTATGTATACTTCAAGGCAGGGTAGATGATTTTTTTTTTCAGAAACATTTTTGCTGCTTGGAAGTCTTTTCACATCCAGATAGTAATCACTAAGTAAAGAGGTCTAAATATATTTATGTAAATACAGTATACTGTGCAAGATGCAGGACTATAAAATCTTTCTCCAAATGCAATGATAAGCTGTCCTACTTGTCTTTCAAACTATGTATGCCTTCATGTGTTTTGGAGGAGGTGTGGCTTTGGAGAATGCTCTAAAGGAACCATGGAATCTAATGCTTTCAAAGATAGCTTCCATTAATAGCCTCTCCGAAATTGTCTACCCTACCTTTAATTTACGCATAATAACAATTATAAATGTCATTGCATTAGATAACAACATATGATCATTTAAAAAAAACATTTTAGCAATTAGATTTAACCAACTCAAGATCCCAGGTCACTTTAGTAAATGTATGAAGTCGGTTACCCTCAAGTTCACAAGGTGTACTGCACAACCTGATTATGCTGATTAGGCCATTTTCATGGTTCTGGAACATATTTATTTTTTATTAGTTCTGGAACAATAGTCATTTTAAAATAAAACCCCATGCACATAAACCATTGTCTACTTGCTCTGATATTTTGTAATCAAATGCAATTACATTCATATATTTAGGGTGACTTAAGCACTTAAATGCTTTTTGTGGTCACTGTTCTTAGATTCCATTTAATCTGTGTATTGTATGATTTATAATTTTGTCTTAATATGATCTTTATGCATTTATTTCTCATGCTCCCTCAGGATGATATTATAGTAGTTGCCATTTCTACACCATCTGAGCCGATTTGTGTTGGTAGTTTTGAAAACTTATTAATTTGTATGTAGATAGTGACATTTTGGTGCTTTATGTCTGTGAAAACATGTTATATGAATTAAGTATTAATTGAATCTAGACTTACTCTGAAAAATCACCGTTTTAATACTCTTTTCTGTGAACAGATGAAATAGGTGTCTCAGAATAGCTCATGTAATCTCTTATGTAGACATGCTGAAAAATGTAATTTCTCTAATGGAGACTTTTTCTATTTGATAAAGCTGTTAACAGCAAAGTAACACCTGCTAAATTGCACATTAGCACAGGACCAGGGGCTGCTCACATCACTTTTTCCTCTCTGACATCTCTCCTCTGCTCCTCTCTGTCTTGCTTTTCTCCTCTATCTATCCTGTTGTCTGTCTCTCTTTTTATGTGCCCTCCTCTCCTCTGCTATGCTCTGCTCTCCACTCTTATTCCGTCCTTTTCTTTTGTCTTCCTGACATCTCTCCTCTGTTGTTTCTCCTCTGACGCCTCTTTTCTGAAATTTATCCTGTATCATCTCTCCTCTCCTCTGCTATCTATCGTGTTATCTGTCTCTACTTTCCTATGCTCACCTCTCTTTTATTCTTCTATGATGTCTCTCCTCTGTTGCCTCTCTCTTAGATCTGTCCTTTGACTCTCTTTTGACTACTGCAGAAAATGTATGGGACATTTGGTGCTGTTATGA
This sequence comes from Chromobotia macracanthus, assembly GCA_036877525.1. Lineage (NCBI taxonomy): Eukaryota > Metazoa > Chordata > Actinopteri > Cypriniformes > Botiidae > Chromobotia > Chromobotia macracanthus. The sequence goes on from JAZGTH010000037.1 coordinate 2,827,471, forward strand.
CCTGCTCCATGCATGAAAACATTTCATAAAACCTTTTCAACACATCACGCTGCATGTGTTTCCACGTGTGTTTGTGTGGTAAAATGGGACAGTATCCGGGACAGCTTCTGTTTTTATAGGTCACAGTATAGGACTGCCTGCTCTCCCTCTGGTCCAGTGGGAACACCTGTACTTCATCTGATCATTCGCCCAATCCACCCTGTCATGCTCTCTCATTTTAAAACGTGCATATGTAAAGTTCATACTTGTAGAAGCTATTTACAGGTGTAACCCTAATGTAGTCAGTGTGATTCAGTCATTAAATCATATTTTTTTATTAATTGAGTTGATTTGATTAACTAAACAGAATAATTACAAGTAATTGCATATGTCAACATTTGCTAAGAAAAGCTCCTAAATGAATATACATTTGTGGCAGATAATAAATTATTAAACAGAAGTCAGTAGGGTATTAGACATCACAATATTGTACATCACACATTAGATATTGTATATTGAACTCAGACTTATTCTTATATATAAACTTAGTCTGTTCTCAGCTCATTCAATCTGTACTGCCTCCTCACACTTAAAATGGTTTGGCAAACATGTTGCCTCAATTAGCAGGTCAAGCTGAGCTGACAGTGGATGCAGTTGGTACTTCAAAAATCTCATTACATAATTTATAAACAGGTTTTTTAAAACACTTGTAAATTAATGTGCCAGCATTGACAGATTTCATGCTATCACTTGTAACACATTGTTAGGTTGCATGACAAAACTTAATGTATAGATAGAAATAGGTATGAGGAAGCTGTCATATTCTTTGAGTAGAGTAAGGGAACAGTAAGATTTTAGTTCACTTGGAAAACTGAAGGATGGGGTGAGATTTAGGCAGGGTTTTTGGCATAATGATATTATCAATTATTGCTGAAATTGGTGTTCTGTTAGTATTAGTGCAGCAAAAAACTTAACAACTTAAACAGTAACAATGTGCCCATATACTTTTATATTACCTTTATTAAATCTTTGTTATTAGCCTCAGAGCTGATTTTAAGGGCAGCTGATATGCAACAATTTGATAATATACCTTTGAGACCTTGATAAATGCTTGAATTTAGCAATTTCTGCAAATAAAACGAGTTGAAATTGGTCTCACAGGAGCCCTACTATGTCCGCTGTATAAAGCCAAATGAGGTGAAGTCCCCCTTGCTCTTCGATGACGCACGCTGCCAACATCAAGTGGCATACCTGGGTCTGCTGGAGAACGTGCGTGTGCGGCGAGCTGGATTTGCCTACAGGCAGCCGTACGCACGCTTCCTGCAGAGGTAAGAGGTCAGGCAGTAGGCATTATGAAGAGCAAGTTGTTGGATTTGACAAACCTTTCAGAAGTTAGCCTTTTTTGACAGCCATTTGACAGCCTATTAAAGTTTACAGGAACAAAGGCACTTAGTTTCACAAACTGTACATTTCACATTGTTTTCAGACTTACGTCAGAGTTATGTTGCATAATACGATTCAACAGTACATTTCAGATGAAACATAAGAAACATAGAGAGTTTGATTGCTGGATGTGTTTTTTTTTCCAAATTTTGGGATAGGGTGTATCTCTAAGTTACCCTATTTAAAAAGTTTGTATAGCCTACTTAACCAATAAAACTTAAGTCTACAGTACATAAACCAAAAGCATCGTTTTATCTTAACACACCAGTCAATGATGAAAGAATGACCTGTATTTTTGGGTGCATATCTCAGACTCCATCTTCTCTGTGCTCAGGTATAAGATGACCTGCGAGTACACGTGGCCAAATCACCTAATGAGCAGCGACCAGGAAGCAGTGGAGGCCATCGTAAACCAGCACGGCTTTGAGGATGATGTTGCTTACGGCCACACCAAACTGTTTGTGAGAACCCCTCGAACCCTCTTCACCCTGGAACAGGAGAGAGCAGCGCTTATCCCTATATTAGTGCTGTTCTTACAAAAGGTGACAAATGCTCTGTTCTCCCTGTTTTCTCTCAGTCTGTCAGTTTCCTGGGGCACTTTAGGTCTCCATCTATTAGCATTGTTTATTGTTTTCCCTAAGTCAGGCGCTTCTGCTGCTTCCTCTCTCTTTCTCTCTCTCTCTCTCTGTCTCTCTCTGTATCTTCCATTTTCATTTTCAGTTTTTTGCTCTCTTTTGCTGTCTTACATTTTAATGTGTTTTCAGACATGACATGACAGCGGAGTGGCATCCTAACACCTAGAGATCAGTCTGTATTTACAACATCATACAAACTGAGTTTTTAATCTTGCAGAGCATAAATCTAGATTTACACCCACATCTGCATTTTTATTTGTTTATAGGAATGTGTTCTCATTTTTCAAAGCAGATTCATTTATATGCAAGTTATAAATCTATATTAGATGCTTAAAAATATGGATTTATATATAATATATGCTTTGATATTAATCTGCTTTGAAGTGTTATTATATGGAGATATGGTTATAAATATAGGAACAGATGCAGAAATCTGCTCATTCTCTCAAGGTTTTCCCACTCATTCATCCTGTGTGTAGGCTGTATGGGACTCTGATAACAGTAATTGTGATAATGACTGTGATTGGTGGATTATTCTTGTGTTGCGTTCATTATTCATCTGAAGCATGAGCTGCCCTCATTTCAGTTCTGTCCCACTTATTGCTGCCGGACTTAAACTACAGGAAGACTCAGTCAAAGCTCAAGCAGAGCAGATCAGATGATTCACCAGCTGTTGTGTTTGTTCACTTGACACTCCTGCTGGAATGATGGATCCATCACGTGTGTTTCTGATCAGCAGAAAGTGTCTGCACCAGCCCATAAAAACTGTGTGTATTGAACCAGAAACTGGCCACTTTGATCTTGAATCTTGTTCACTGTAATGTGTGACTGATCCATCACAAGCAGCTGGTGATGACAAGAAAAAGACATTGAACTGATTTATTTTAAATGTCAAATCTTATTAGATTTGTGAACACATACTGCAGTGTGATGTGTTTGTTTTTTAGCAGGTTATATACAGTAGTTATATTTGTTATATTTATTTATTCATTTGGCAGAACAAAGTGATAAAAAGCGACTTTCAGTTTATTTAAGCTATACATTATATCAGTATGTGTTCCTTTGGAATCAAACCCACAACCTTTGCGCTTATAATACACTGCTCTAACAGTTTAGTTAAGTCAACACAGCTGGTTCTGTTGAAGTGGTTCAAATGTGCTGTTCACACAAGCAATGGTTTTATGTCTTTTTACCGGTAACATACCATTTACACAGAAGTATCAACAGTACACTCTGTGATTTCATTAACTGTGAGTGAGCACCTGATAGTGTTGTGTTTAAAACATGATGGGGTTTGACTTTGTTTCCGAATGCATGTGGTCTGTATTTCTTTTGCATTACATTTATGCAGTTGCATTTGACCCAATTACACCATATTAACTCTGCTTTGACTTTCGTAAACGGCACAGTGTAAATACGTCATCTCCGTCAGAATGTTCTAATCAGTTTAAAGCAGATTTTTATTTTAGCGCATTCTCTGAGTTTACCAGTAATCCTGTTCTTCATTCACACATAACACCTTAACCAGTAAATTACTGATAATGTTACAACTTCTCGTCCTGGTAAATTGCCAGGACCAGTAATTTTTTAGAAGGTCCCGATCACACATGTAATTGTAATTTTCTAGTAACTTACTAGTAAAGACAGCGTGTGTAAAAGGGGCTATTATTTATATTTATGCATACAGTACAAGGCCTTTATTTTTGTCAGTATGTGCGTAGTGAGGGATTGAACACACAGGTTTGGCACTACAAATGCGACACTCAAGTTAATCAGTTTTTTGATGTTTCTGCAGGTATGGAGGGGAGCATTAGCACGGATGCGCTGTAGGAAGATCAGAGCTATCTATAGAATAATGGCATATTATAAATGCTACAAAGTGAAGGCTCATTTCTGGGAGGTGGAGAGACGATTCACACATGTTCGAAACATGGCCGACTACGGGAAGAGTGTGGAGTGGCCGGCGCCCCCTGCGGCCCTTGTGCAGTTCCACAGGATCACACAACACCTCTATCGCCGGTACGTCATCATGCCTTCTGCCTTTCTGACATTTTAATATGTCTTTCCACTCATTCTCCCTCTTTCTCTCAGATGGTGGGCACGGCAGCTCATTAAAAACATCCCCCCATCAGATATGATGGAGGTGAGAGCCAAAGTAGCTGCTTTGGCGGCTCTGAGTGGTGAGAGAGTGGACTGGGGCTACAGTCGGGCATGGGAGAGAGACTATCTGGCCAATGTAAGTCTATGTTTGTATATTCACATATACTCAGTGATAATGTTTGCTTCAGAGAAATTTGTGGGCACTGAATCAGCTTCAGAATACCTTGCCTTTGCACATTATGCAGGATTTATACATTAATTAAGCTTATTAAAGTTTAAACCGTAATAAGGCCTTAAGCCCAGTGGTGTATCAGTTCTGGAATACTCTGACATTTTAATGTGATAAGGCCCATTATTGCTGCACATTTTAGTGTACTACAGTGTACTACCGAATTTAATCATGGCCTTTATCAGTATAAAATGAATACGGTTTTTATAGCAAAATATTTAGAAAAATGGTGAAAATCTTTTTTTTCATTAGAAAGGTTTAGAAGCTTGTAAGTATAGATTAATCTGTTCTCCTGAAAGCTAGGTAAACATTTAATGATGAACAATTCAGCTGCTTACATGCAATTAATAGGTTCTAGTGTTCTCACTGTTAATGAATTTGAACAAACCCTAAACCTAAGTACTAAACTGCAGTATCCTGCACTATGTGTGCTACAGTACATACATACAGAATAATACCTGAGATTGTGCTGCATGTGACTAGTGATTTGGTGGTGGGCTGTTTTACTTGGACCAATAAGCAACCACTTAGCAATCACCCATGACACCCTTAAACGCTTGTCATTGCCCTGTCAACCACCCAGAACATTGCAACGCCATGGCAATAAGTTATAAACCCTTAACCCCAGTGGAATAATGTCACATTCTATGTCAGTATTATATAATATGTCAGTATTCTAGGAATACTAACCAAAAATACTCCACAAAAGACATTTTAAGTAGTTACATTTTTTTAAGATGACTGAAAACCTTTTTGTTCACGTTGAATTCATTTATGAATGTTGTATTTATGTTGTAATGAATGTTGGATACTTGCACATGTACTCTTCTGTTACAGTATCAGATGTTTTTACTACACAGTTATCATGGCCAAAAGAATTTACAGTAACAGTTTGTAGCCATTGTGACTCTTAAGGAAAAATGTTAAATGGGTGCAATAGCACCACCTGCTGTGTTGGAGTGTCAACCAGATTTTAGCACTGAATTATTTATGATATATGTGTAGCACTAACACAGTATCAATAATCATGGTTATTAATATCATGTTTATTGTCATAACTGGTATATTGTGACACGCCTAGTGTGTAGTTAATTTAATAATTTAATAATTATTGTGGTATTTATAGTTATAGTGAGAATTTTAGAGAGATCAGTATTAGAACCTTGACATTAATGCTGAAGGGAACATTTCAGAAAACATTAAGTCCATCATCTAATATTCCTCTTTGACCAGAAGTAAACATCCCACCTTTCTGTTCAGTCAGCATTTTGTCTAATCTAAACCTTTTTTGCTGAGCGTAAACAGCTCTGACATTTTGAACTTTTGACACCAACTACAAGACTGTTGCTGACTCAAAAACTGCAAGTAAACAGATCTCATCCACCACTCTTCAGAGCTGTGTCTGTTTGCCCCAGTATTTTACTTTTAATTCATTGTTCATCAAATATAGCAAATGTATAAAAGGTCAAATTTAGGCCAGACAGGCTAAACAACAGACTAAATTTAGTTTCTGTTATTTGGGTTTGCAACAGATCTTTAGTTAGAGATAACTGCCATGCACAAAACCACATAACTTCCCAGCATAACTTGCCACATAAGTTTTGTTTGGTGACACTAGTTAACCCAATGTAAAAACAGCTTGTTTGGAAAATCACTTTTAAACTGTAAGGTAAACTGAAGTGGACTGTCCTCAGATTTTTGTCAGACTGTAGTCAAGCGTTTTTCATTTGATTGATTTTATTACCGAAGGCATTGGCTCAAGGACACCGCAAGCGAAGAAAAACATTCTTGAATGAAAGTCGAGAGCCCTGTGGCTCCATCTAATTCTCACTCGAGTGGTGTGAAATGTTTCTTTCGTTTGTTTGACGAGAGTCTTTGAGCCTTATGGTCTATACAGTATTCCAAGATGAGTACAAAGAAAAGAATATAAATGTCCTCAGCTGCGTGAGTCACACTGAGACTTGTGCTTCACAACATGCGTATTTTAAAGCCCACAAGACGTATGCCATACGGCCGTCCCTGTTGTCACAGTTTACATGGACTTTGACAGATGAGCTTTCAAAGCCCTTTGAAGTTGTCAGATCATCTACATGAGTCAAAAGATTATTTATGAAGCGCAGTCGACAATCTGGTGTTGCAGATAAGGTGCCGTCGGTTTGACGCATTGGAGGAGTGGGCTGTTGACGATGATGGTGGCAATGTCAAATCTGTCATGGTCTGATTTGAATTGGCATCATGGAAATGATAAAAACACAAGTGTGCATATTTGTGATGTGAAGTTTCTCAGTTTTGTATGTCATGAATGAACAAATGTGTCTCTTAATCACAGGCGAAGGACTCGCCGCTGACAAGCTCCAACTTTGTGCGAATCACTAAGGAGCTGAAGAACAAGGACCAGTACAGCCAGGTCCTCTTCTCATGCTTTGTCAGGATGGTAGGCTGTTCGTTTTCATTTTTTATTGGTGCAAAAGCTGTAAACAATGAAAAATGTGCAGTGTGATACAAAGTGAGATAAAGTAACAACAGTGTGAATAAAGTAAACAAACAATATGAACAGGTTACAAATGTAAAACAACATTACAAATGTAATCAAAATAAAAACAGTGTCTAAGATAGTATAACAGGTTTTAGCTGCAATCCATAACTTTTGGTGATCAAAATTAAACAAAAGTCAGTTATTAAGCAAGTACATTATATATCAGTGTTCAAAACAACCTCTTTACCGTCACCTAGTTTGCAACCATTTATAATAATAATTTATAATTTGAGCTGTTGTGTCTAATTTTACAGAAAATGTTTCAAACAGAGAATGCAGTAGAGAGGCAAAAGTTATGGTTTGCAGCTTTAATGAATAATAAATAAGTAAATAAGTAGCATACACTTAATAACAAAGAGTAGTTAGTAGTTATTTCTCTCTCTTACCCACACACACACACTTACACAGCCTTACTCTCATGCCAGACTCTCAAAGTTTCAGTCTCCTCATTCTCTAACACACACATTCTTACACATGATCTCCTGCGACCAGAGCCAATGTGGTGATCACAAGCACAGAAGAGTGTTCAGCACTCCACTGCTTTAAGCAAAGAGATTTAGCTGCTGCATACTGTAGAATACACTCTATCATACCTCTGCAGCTACTGATGCGCTGGTCCAGTTTATCATCCCTTCCCAGTGCCACTCAACCACACCGCAACCCACTTCCACAAGCTATTTTTAAAATGTGTGCTGCAATAGCGCAGCATATGTTGCATTCGATGCAAAGGTTGCATATGAATTTTTATTAAGTCCTAAATGTCATTGTCACTTATTATTGTACTTTTTACCCTGTTTTCTTCTGATCACTTATTCCTTCAGCTCAACTGGTTCAATAACACAAAGGACAGAGCGTTGCTCATCACCGACAAGCATGTTTACAGACTGGAACCCAAAAAACACTTTAAAGTGCAAAAACGAATATCGCTTGATTCTGTAAGTAAATTATATTCATACACAATTGCAGGCACACACTTTTACATGCACGCACAAACGCTGCAGCTATTAGCAGCTTAGACAGAAGTCTTGGTGTCTGTGTATTGTCGTTGTTTGGGTTTGTTTTTGTTTTATGTAACCATGCAATGTGGGTCAGTGCATCTGTCTGCTGCAGTCGCTCCATCTCTCGTTTGGATCTCATCATCACCCGTAGATCACAAATACTTTATATGACCAGCCACAACACAGTCTTTAGATCATTTAATAGGGTCATTCACAAACTTCTGCCTGTGTCTGCGGGACCAGGACAGTGTGTGTATGTGTCTGACCTACATTCTGTCTTGGTTCTTGATGCAGGATGAGAGAGGGATTTGGTCACACATAGCAGCCCCACACCCCCCACCCCTTCACAATCACATACGCACAATAATTAGTAGGTTTATCCATCTGTATGTTTTATACGCGTGAAGGGGAAACAGGATCAGACATCCCAGGAAGAGAAAGAGAGAGAGAGAGAGAGAGAGAGAGAGAGAATGGCAATTGGGCAGTTCAAAAGCTGCATTTAAAACCAAATTATTCACATGTAATCTTTAACACTACACTGTTCATTGTGATGTTCACAGATTTATAGCATAGATCATAGATGTTTACAGATCTAAAGCCATATTCAAACATCCAATGATGCCATTAAAACTATCATCTGGTTCAGGTTGTAGTGCATTGTGATAATGTTTGATAACATAAATTACTGTGTTGTTTAAAATATGATTTAAATAAGATAAATTGCCTTTTTCACAATATGAACATTATTTTTTCGAAAAACAGTTACTGGGGAAGAGAATGTGCTAAATTGTTAAAAAATTTAAAAAAAAACTATGTGAAAAGATATTTTCTGTAAAAAAAGGTTGTCTCTTATTCAGTGCTTTAGATTTTGAGGTAAAATATGAGGTGGTATATTCTCGACAGGTGTGTTACCCTTTTTACAATCTCCCAGCATTTCTTGGCTGGCAGCCCTGCACCTCACTGCTCCCCATCCAAGTGCATAATCTGAACCTTTCCAACCCTCTCAGGTCAAGCCAGACCACATTGGACAGGTTCAGGCAGTCCCAGACGGGTACATTGTTTAGTGACAGCCTAGTGCATTGTGGTTTTAATCTCATTTCAACATACCTTGACGCACTACTCTGATTAACACACAGGCTGGTTGTGTCAGCTGATCCAGAGCAGCAGACACAGGCAGGGCAGCCTGACACATGTGATGCTGGTCCATTATGAATGTGTCCAAGTGTTTGGTTGTTTTCCTCTTTTTTCTGCTTAACATTGTAGCAGCACAGGTATGGTTTTTAACTTTTGAAAAGAACAAGGATGTTTTTTATTTAAATTTTGTAATGTTGACTGTGCATAATTTCTAGAATGCATTACCTCTTTAAATGTGATGGTAAATGTAGCTTTTGTAACATTCCAAAGAAAGTTCCACAGCTTTGCAGAAAATTGGAATGCCTGTCATTCAAGCTCCATACATTCCCACCCCATGCATTTTCATTTATTAAATGTTTGGTTCAATGCTCACAGCTGCCAATAAAAGTGTTATACTCTTCGCTCTGTTTAACACATTTTACCATATTTAAATCCATTTTTCCAGAATTCCAAAGATTTTTTCATTATTACAGAAATGTGCAGAAAATGTGTGAGGTCTGCAGATTCCCTCTGGGTCCATGGGTACAAAATAATGTGTTTGCTGTTTTACTCTTTATGTATTTAAGCATGTGCGTATGTGATTGGAGAGCAGCGCAATATTTCCTGGCCCAGCCTCATTTCTCAAAATCTCAGACAGGTCAGTCGCATGTACTGCAGGGCATGAAGTGATTAACCTGCGCGCGTGTATATGCGCATGTTTGTGTGTGTCTATCCAAGTGGCAGTAAAGAGGCTTAAATGCGCATGAACACTCCTTCCTCTACAGGCACAGCAGTGGGGCACCTACTGTTGTTCATAACTATTCATTTTTATGCATGTTTAGAAAAACACACAGAGCTTTACATTTATTGAAATGCATGCACATGCAAATACCTCAATGGACTCATATTGAAGCAAGCTTGCATATAAAAGGATTTATTTGGCTTATGGTCCATGTGTATTACACATGTGTATTACACATTATAACTGTCTATATGTCTAAATTCTCTTTTAATAGGTTTTTAAAAAGTATACATTTTTATTTTACAGCTCTGCTGAGACTGACAATTTCAACAAACAAATATGTCTACAAAAAGAAAAAATTGCACGTCAAGCAGTTTCATGTGGTCTTTAAATAACATACACACAGCCATCCATTTTTACATGTATGCGAACAGCATCTTGTTTCTAATCTGAGAATCATAGCATCCCACACACACATTTTGCCACACATTTTACTGACGCACAACTTCGATTGCTCACAGTCATCTAGTAATTGCAACAATCAAGTTATTCATTCATGATTATCTCCAGCAAAATACTCATTCTCAAGGTTATGTAAGTGATTGCATTGAGAAGGAGCTTTTAAGTCTGAGGGTATGAAGCCATAAACGCTGACTGAATGGTGACAGTAGCTGGTGGAAAAATTAATCATTAATGCTACAGAATGATACAGATGCTTTCAAAACAAATGCTTTTTTATTATAAACTAGTGTACGCAATGCAACATTTACTTGCATTTTCATGTGATTCTTTGACTGTCCCATGCTCGCAATCCCACAGGTCATTGGTTTGAGCGTAACAAGTGGCACTGACCAGTTGGTGGCGCTACACACTGCTTCTCACGATGACCTTCTGGTCCACCTGCAGAGAGGTCAGCTGAACCCAAACCAAGACCGTGTAGGGGAGCTGGTGGGCGCCCTCACAGATCACTTTACAAGGTAAGATACAATAAGAGATACTACAGCTCCATATTTGCCACCACAAAGATTTGATCATAAAGAACATTTCTACTTATCTAAATCTGTGTTGATCAATAGATTAATTTGTGAAGTTTGCTCCAATTTCTATTTCTATTGATCATGTGTCAAGTTTTGCTTTTCTTGGTTGTAAACAAATGCACTTACACACACAAACACACCCACACATTCATTGTTGGTAGACATGCTCATTCATGTGATGATGTATTCTCATAAAACCTATCCCAAGGGAGAAAATATTAAGGTCTGTTGTAGACAACAGCCTGGCTTTGTATACATTTCTTGTGAGTATGTGTGTGATATGTGTGTGTGTATGGCAGGTGTTGGGTATTTGTAAGTCAGTGGGTATCTGCAGTCACTGCTCCTGCATGTCTACTTCAACCCATTGTGCCACCATCTGCGAGTCAATGCAAGGGGTTGCGGCCCCTTTACGGCATCATCAAAAGGAGATGTCACAGGGGTCTGTGGAAGTTTGGAGGAAGGCAAATAGTGTGTGAGCATGTGTGCGTGGGGGTGGGCGGGACAACAGATGACAACATACGCACATGCTTTCAATGTCTGCCCCCGCTCATTGTGAGATTGTGTATCTGTGATCTTTACACAATGATTGTTAATACTTTTGTATGGAAAACACTTGCTATCCACTGTAAATAGTTGCTTGGGGTTTTTCCATACTTAAAAGGTTTATTATTTTATCACAGCCATTCAGATGATGAACAGGTTAAACAACGTGTCTGTCAGATGGCATATTTGTGATAAAATACATATCATATATTTGTTGGATCTACATATTTGTTGGATTTCTTTCCTTCAGGGTCATAATGATAATGCATAGAACATCAAGGCAAGGCAAATTTTCTTACAGTACTTTTTAAGTAGATATAATTAACCAGCAGATGATCATTAATTTGCCAAGTAGGACATGATCCTGAATCATCCTGGAACAATATTTCCCCCAAACGAACATAGTCTTGTTTAAGCCCCGACACCAGCATTAAACCAAAGCTCTTTTTATTACTAAAATCTGATTGGTTGATGGGCATATTCTTCCAGGATAAGAATGTTGATTTAGGACATCCTACTTGGTGAAATCATGATTAGTCTAAAGGAAACAAATTCTATTACCTAGGGCCCACATTACTCAGACGAGTTTTTCACAGATTTACATAGATTTGGAATGCTTGTCGCACAGTTCTGAAGATGTGTACAGTAGCTTTGTGTTAAACTTCACATATACACAGAAATATTACCAGTTACAGCATTTAAATTAATTCTTTAGTCTGCAGATTTTGAATTGTGTCTAAATCTGCACATGTCTACTTGGTTCCACTTTATATTGAGGTTAAGCTTAAGATGTCGATCCTTCATCAAGATTGAGCTGTCTAACAGGCAAGTAGAGATCCAAGCAGAGGTGGTGGGTTCATCGGCTGGAATGACAAGTAAAGCTGCATGTCATCTGCGTACAAATGGTATGAGAAGCCATGTGCTTTAATGATGGAACCCAAAGAAGCTGTGCATATTGAGAAGAGGAGAGGAGCAAGAATCGATCTGACTGATACAATCCAGCAGCTGAGGATAATGGCTGTGGAGAGCCTCTTCTGGGGGAGCGTAGATGGAGATGATGTTGTTGTCTTGTGTGTAGATCTACGTCTACAGTAAACAGTGGGAATACACTGAAAGCACATGTTAGTAGAAAGAAAGATTTAGAGAAAGTAACAAAGTTATTGAGAACAAACACTGGGAACTTACAGTGGTGTGCGGTGTCCTGTCAGTGTCCCTGCTCAAAGGAGTCACACAGGTTGAGTTGTAGGTCTTTACACTTATAGGTCTTTACATGAGTCTTTACCACAGTGTAAAGCCTGCTTCTGCTGTCACTCCAGTTTTAAGTACTACCTTAGTGGCTCACAGCTAAGCCCACCTGCTCATTTAACCAGTCTAAGGCTCAAAGTATTTAAAAGTGTTAAGTGAAACTCCAGCAATGGTTTAACACTAGTAGCTAATTAACAAGACACACCTTAGAAAGTGCAGTGCGGGTGAAACTCCCTACTAGCACTCTTATAATCTGAGAAATGGTCTAAATATTTATTAAGACTTTACATTCCACATTATACTTATATATATATATGTTGAGAGCACTTGTGTCTCAATCTCCATTCAAACAGTAAGCTTTCCATCCAGCCCCATTTTACTGTTTATGCCTTTCTCAAACTCTGTGACCTTTCCACTGGGTCATGCTCCCTCACCTGACTTTGACAGACATTATGACTATGTCATGTGTGTTTGTTTGTGGAAAGGCCATGCCAGCCTGTAAGTGTGTGTTTAAAGCTCTCTTTGGCCATCTGCTGAGACAGCTGGGTGTGTGTGTTGGGGATAGGTTGTCCTAAGGGTAATTAGCTTTTGGAAGATTTGGTGAGACTATGAAAGCTTCAGAAACCAAAAGGGACGTAAGGGTTTGTTAATAAGTTATTTTCTTGCACCTCTTTTGCGTTTTATTATATGCATTCTATTACAAACTGTTATATAACTTAATAAGCAGTACATTACTAAAATTAATATTTACGTTATGTGCTACTGCTGTTGCTCAAAGTAATAATTAGAGACTGTAGTATTAATAAGCACTATTTGTAGAGTAGTGGAACAAATCAGAATGTTGGATAATGGACACTTTCATCAGTTCCCAGTGTATACACACAATTAAAAAAACATTAAAGCAGAAATTGTTTTCTGCTTTAAAAGTAGAACAGTCAGTGTTAATCAAATAGCTACTAGCTAATATCTCAGATATGGCCTGACTGATATATCAGTCTATATTGCTCTATAACTATTTAAAATCACCCATAAAATCTAATTTTCTCAGAATGTTCATTTACTGTAAATACAGTATAAATAAAATAATTGTAATAAATTGCTATAATTGCACCGATATATTAATTAATATATACCCCTAAATACCATTAGGTTTTAAATTACATATTTTATGTAATGTTGTGTACAGTATTTACACATACAAGTATTTTAATGTTTATTTGAATTTAGGTATAAGAACATTTTGTAATATTGTATTGTATTATGCATTGTAATATAAATTTGTAGAAATGTTCCTTAATAATTTCTTTTTGCAGTCACAACAGTGTACACAGAGCTCTGAACAGGTCGTGCTAAGAGCTTAAAAGCTTATCCCAGGTTTATATTCAATCCAGTCAAAATTGTGGGGCAAATAATTGTTTTTGGATAGTCAGGTCAATGTGACTTTGAACCTTCATTTATGCAATAGAGAAGAGTGTATTTAGCATTATGAAGTACATCCTTTGAATTTTAATTAATCATTCAAGCAACTTCTAATTTCATTGAATATTTCACTAGATTGACTGTTAATTACAGCTGATTACAGTTCATCTGTGGTTTAATGTAGATGTTTGTTACTAGATGAACTGTCTTCTAAACATAATTTGTTCTGCCTGCTTGTGTGATTGTGCTATGCTGAGCACCACTGCACATGTATGGATTTATGTGCCATTCTGGGGGTTAACCAAGTTTGTTTGTGCTTGTGTCATCTGCAGACATCATGAGTAGAATAATCAGCTCTATTGTTGCCATGCGTGACATCATCCCTCCAGTGTGTGTGTGTTTGTTGTGTATGTGTCCTCCCTTAGGAAAGGAAGAGCCTGTTGTGTGAGACTGCTCCATTGGTGTGATGCTGTGTATCAATAAGGGAACTGTCTTGTCAGCCAGAGTTGATGAGTAGATTATCTCTCTACCTTCCCAAGATGTACATTTAGTGTCACTGAGGCTTATATAGGCCAGAGGTAATCTACATGATAAGCTATATGATTATGTAAACGTTACATGTGGTTTTACTGCCTTCATTAAGTCTTTGTGGGCACTATGATTTATTGAATAATTCCAAAGTCTCAAGTTTAGCCAACAGATTTTAAAATCCATCAGTGTAGTACTACATTTCAGCGTAATAACAAAGGATTGCTTCTGTTGTCATAACGCAGAGGAGAGAGTCAGTGGGGCAGCAATTTTGTCAATTATTTTGAGTGAAATTACACTTTAACCAAACATGAAAATGGGCCTCAACCTCATGTTGTTCCAAACCTGTATGTCTTCTGTGGGACACAGAAGGAGATAATTTAAAGAATGATTATGTTGGGTTTTTTCAACCAGGGGCTGCCCCATATTCCAAAAGGGACAAAAAAAAACCCTTTAAAGTAACCTAAAAGTAGTTCTAAAATCATACTCTGAAGTCATAATAGCTTTGCGACAGAAACAATATTTCATTTATTCACTAATAATGTTTCTGTATAGCTCTTAAACCTCATTCATATTGACTTGGTGAATCAACAAATGCTGTTAGGTTTGATGTCACTGATGCCAAACGTCATAACAGAATGTGACAATGTTTTGGTGGTGATTATGTTGTCATGCATCACTTTAGGGTAGCAGGCGTTCTGACCCAGCAGTTTACCCCAATTTTCCCCCGGCTCACAGTCACCCAACACCCCCCCACTAACACTCAGAACACAGCCTGTTCTACCACACCTCTGCGGGACGAAGGTGCTGCTGTTACCCTGACGATAGTTGCCAAGCAGCTGAGGAAGCGTTAATTAGGATTGCAGGAGAGATGGGCCTTTGTGGAGGTGGAGAAGTATGTGTAATTGTGCGTCTATATGTGGATGAGTGTGTTTCAAATAAATATATGTGTTCTCATATGTTGTAAGTATACTGTGCAGTTACTTGGTAGCTCTGGATGGAGGCTATGGTGTTAAAGAGTGGTTTTTAGCAGACCCAAGTCAAAAAAAGCCCTTTTGCAATCATTATTGCAGTGCGAGATGTCACTATTATTATATACATTTTAATTTTGGCATTTGCTGTCATTTGTAGTTATGTGCTGTCCTGTCATTCTTTTTTCATTACTCTTATACTTGCTCCTATAATCTTTTTTATTTCTGCTTGCATCTTTTCTTCAGAGGTTTGTCAGTTTAGCGTTGTTGACGTGTGCATTCTCAGCTCCTGTCCTGAGAGCATTTCCCTCAGGGAGACAGCTAACACTTTTATAGAGGAGCGATAGAAGTGATGCTGTGTGAGAGTTATGGATGAATGCCCAAGTTGAGAATGATTTTAAGACCAACAGAGTCAAGCTCTTTTTAGATCAGTATGAAACAGAGTGAAAGTGGCAGTGAAATGGAGGAGTTATTCATAAACACCAAGAGTGATATTCACCTGAACCTCTTCTCTTCCCCCCGTCCTCTGTTGTCCTCTTGCTTTTTGTCCTCCATCCCTTACTGTCCTCTGTTCACCTCCTCTCCTCTGCTGTCTTTTTGCTTCTCTGTTGGCCTTTCGCTTCCCTTACTTCCTGTCCTCTGTTGCCCTCTTCTCTTCTGTCCTCTTCTTCGTTGTTTCTCCTCTCCTCTGTTGTCCTCCTCTCTTGTCCATTGTCTCTCCTCTTTTCTCTGATGTCCTCTCATTTCTTGTCTGTTGTCTCTTTTCTCCTCTGTTATTCTCTTCTCTTCTCTCTACTGTTGTCCTCTTATAAATAAATAATAAAAAACTACTTTATCTACATACCTCTCCATAATTTATTTCCTTATGTTTGGGATGTGGACTTCAATGGCATGTGAGAGACCTTCTATGACTACATATATTTAGATCAAATTGCACTGTTACAATCCAATAATTTTGTAATATTATTATATATTATTTATTTTTTATTTTTATAATTTCATTTATTATTATTATTATTATTATTATATATTATTTCTGAAAATGCATTTAATCAGATCACCTCAGTACTGCTTGTGTGCTTCTGGCAAACACACAAGCACTAGTAAGATAGGTTAACGGAAATAGCAGCAGTATCAAGGGAAGATGGGGCTTAGATCACTGAGAACATGCATTGTATCATCACTAGAGTCACATTCTCAGATAAATCCTCACAGAAACTGGAAAAATGATTCAACTCTTGCTTTTGCTGGTGATATACTCAACAAGTCATTAGGAGGAGAATACAAACAAACTCACACATTCAGAGCCCATGAGGCCAAACTCACGGTGTGACAGTAAACAGAATGTATGCGCACTGACAGCCGGGCCCCGGGGACACAGGCTGCCATGACTGTGCGTGCATTTCTCAGTTGGTTTCCACTCTGAGGCACATGCTTACAGGAATAGGGGATCTAAAAGGGACCAGGATGTTAAATTAATTATTTTATCGGGCTTGGCCAACCAAAGGTGTAGTTGCAGCAATCCTTTGATTGTAGCAGAGATACAAATAGAAAAAGAATGAAAGAAAAAAAGAAAGTTCTTGTGAAGGTAGGAAGGCGGGGCATTTGTGTAAGGTACGGAGTAGCTGCCGTGTCCCAGTTCTGTCGGTACAGTTTCCATGGCAATAAATAATGCAGCCCGGTTGCAGAATCATCTTATTGGTTGGGGCACCATGTACCTAGAAAAACAGGCCAGATCAACCGCAAGTCTGCATCAGGGAGAATATAAAGACCTCCTAAAATTCTTGGACAAATTACAAAAATACTGTGCCACATATTTATGTCGTCAAAGCATAGCCAAACCATAACCTACATCTATAGCGGCAAGCGTAAGACACCAACACTGAATCCCTTGATGCTTTAGTGACTTTGATTCTCTGAACAAAATGCCCACTAGTGTCAAATTTCACTGACTTGCTTGTGGTGAGCTGGTGAATCATTTTGAGTCCTCCTAAAGTAGGTCAGTGGGTTGGTGGGTGCAGATTAGACCATGGCCTTGGGCCCACACAGGACAGCTGGGTGAAGAGTTTAGCTGAAAGAGAACAGGAGAACTAGGGAGTTGCGTGACCCACACCCGGCCTTTTCATGGCGGACTGCTGCCCACCTGTTGGAGGGCTTATGAGGGAAGCCTGAACAGTCTCTGTGTGGTTTGGGATGAGATGGAAAAAAGAAAATCTGAGAGAGAGAATCAAACAGGTTCTACTCACACTAGTTGTCTCCATGCTATAGATGCTACTCAAGAGAGGCAAATGGCACATTTACATACAATGCAACATTCAGCTTGGCCTGTAAATTACGATGCCTTTAGGAGAGGCCAGACAGAGGTGTTTAGTTGTAGAAGTGTTTAATCGCAAAAAAGTGTATACTGTGGTCCCTTTAAATTTACCAAACACATTTGTGTTTAACAAGTAATAAATGAAAAATCTTTGTGTGTTCTGCTTAACTTACTTTGAGAGTCAATGATAATCTTTGAACACTATGAGAAATAGAAGATCAGACAGCAGACATGTCCCTTCTTGTCTTTTCTGTCCTACATAGAACATTATTTTTGAATGCCCCAATTGGGAATTTTTAAGCCCCACTGTACAGTATCTGAACCACTTACATAATAGGCTGGTGATTTTGAGACTGGGTTTATTTGAGGTATACTTAGACAATATAGATTCTGTTAAAGCCTTATTTTAATTTTTAAGTCTTCTTATTTCACTAGCAGAACTATGGTCAGTTTAGTCATGAAGCATATTACAGTTACAGTTAAATGGCAAACAAAACACAGAATAAACTAAAAAAAAACATTTTAAATGCTTTTAAAGTTTTCCACAGTGCTAGCTAGGCTGTTGTGGATAGTTACCACTGTGTTGCTGTGCGGTTGTATTTTGATTTGTCATGTGTTTCAAGGTCATTGCTAGTGTTCAGTGGTTGCTAAGGTCTTGGATGGTTACTGAAATTCCGATGACTTACTGTTTTAGCATCTCCCAGACGAGGTCCAATCACTAAGAACAGTAATAGCACACCTTTTCTCAACAAGCATGATTTGATGTACAATTTAGCATCTACAATATAAGCAGAAACAGTGTGTGACGGAATACACACCAAAGTTTAATACTTGAACAAACCCTAACCCTAAGTATGTGCAATAGTAATTAATAATGCTTGCCTTAGCAAACACCACTAATTAGACAGAATCTGTTTCATTAAGGCAGCTATAGGGATGAGTTGGCTTATTGTTGATGTTGCCTGAGTCACTGTACAGCTACGTTTATTATAGTGCCATAAAACTGAGCTCCAATTATATATTGCCTCTATTATATTCTCATCATGTAGCAGTAATAACAAACCAAAAATACAATTGAATCCGCAGGTTCAGCTGCTGTATATGGGCCATGGGGTGCCGTGAGAGCTGTCATGAGCTATTTTTGGAAAGGGTTCAGCGTTCTTTAGAATCTGGAATAATTATGTAATGTGTTTGTTTCAGAGTGAAGAGTGCTTCTCTGCCAGTGAAGGTGTGCTCCACAGGGGTCCAGGTACAGCTGAGCGGCAAAGCAAAGATTGTCACCGTGGAAACCAGGCCAGGCCAGACCATCACAGATTTCAAGAAGAGTCGAACAGGATTTACCTTACTTCTACCCCATCAGTAAAGCAGCCTCTGTTTTGCCAGCACTTAGCAGGACATGATGTAGACCAGTATTTATCAATGCAGTGGCAATGGGGCTATAACTTCCAAACAATTATGTTTGTCAAACAGGATTATACTGATTATACATAATGCAGGAAGCAATGCTTTTCTGTGTTTATTTGCAACACACTCCTCCTCATGCAGTGCACTTTGCCATTTTATTGGTCATCTTTCTGAAGCAGAATAAAACCTGTTAGTGTGAAGATCATATATAATAAGAAAATATGGACCATTAAAGATTGTGCTGACTCTCTTTTATTCTGCTCCTTCCTTTAGTTTTATTTTTGCAAATAAAATAGCCAAAAGGTGTTGTCTTATGCATATTCTACTGAGGTTGAATTGTTTTGGGCCATGTAATAATGTTACTTATTATTTATCTACATTTCAGAGTGGAGCGTTCTAATGATAAGGCCTTTGCACTTTTCATAACAATGTAGAGTATGAGATTGTATTTTTTCAAATGATTGTAAGTATATATTTGTTACCAAAAGGTTACATGATGTTTAGGTCTTGTTATTGCTTCACATTTTGCGGTAAACTGGAGTATTTAACCAAGATGGACACTTTTGGTCGATCCTTACAATAGCTGAGCAGTTATGAATTTTACTGTACCATTACTGTGCTGTAGTACTGTATATAAACATTGTTTGTAGCTTATTATAATCTCTGTAAAATGGTCTTTAAATTACTTCTGCTGTAATGAGAGTATATGAATGACTAGGATAACTTAGTAAATGCAATATAGAATTATTATGTGTTTGTATGTTGTTGTTATTTGCTAGAGAAACGACTGTCAGGTTGTCGTGCTTTGACTGTTTCCTGTCTTCACTTCCCTGCTGAGCATCTTTCATCCACTCTGACACCCCTGTGTTTTCACTGCTTGTGTCTGCTCGGACTCTATTTCTGATGCATATTTTTTGCATGCACCTGTCATATTGTGTTTGCTCACATACAGTTGTGTCACGCACGGTAACGCTATCAATTATTTAAAAATAATCACCTTTCACACTTTTTACTCTAGTTGTCAGTTTATGATTGGATAGCTGACATGTCTCCACAGAATAGACAATAGAATACAATAGAAATATTTTGTAACTGAAATTATTGTACAAACCATGTAGCTTATGTGAACAGTGTCTAGCCCTCAATATTATTGCACAGACAACATTGCACAGACCCTTAGTTATGATGGCAATGATAACAATATTTTTGTCAGTATAATTGCCCAGACAACATTGCATCAGGAAATATTCTGAAAGTTTATGAAAAAACAAATATCAGGCCAAACCTCAAGCATTGTCAAGCCATGTACCGTTTTGACCATGAGTCAACTCTACATTAAAGCCATTCTGTGACCCAGATTGTTTTTTTTTCTCAATTTCATTAATCATGTTTGTAGAGCAAACTGAGTCACAGTCAAAAAATAACTATTCCTCTGGCAACAACGCTTGTCTTTAACCCCACCACATGGCAGCAAACTGAGCTTCTCTGATAACTAATATAAGTATGAATCAGTTTAGAAGCTGACAGGGTCATAGGCTGCATCACATGAGAACTTGTTTTTGAAGTTTGTCATCTATTCTGTAATCTAGTCCATTTTCCACATTACGAATATAAATGTAAACAACAGTAATTCATGAAAAACATGAAAAGCCTACTTGTGTAGAACTCCATCTCTTTTTTACAGGCTCTCTTGTAGAACAAACTAAACACTTTTTAAAAAACGTTGATATACAAAATCTCAGAATTTCTAATAATTTCTATTCTTTTTCTATATGTTGGCTTTTTGTTTGTTTCTTTGTTTTGCTGTATCACTTTGATTTGTTTCCAGTTCGTCCAATCACTATACAACTGTCAAAATCAACTTTCTGATCACTCAACACTGATTAAAACATAACAATCGCCTATTTTCTACAGTGACCTCTCCTCCAATATGTCTTCGTGACAGCGTGTCCAATTATATGGCTCACTAAGTGAAGGCTGTGTTCTAATTGACAAAAGGGTCTTTGTTCTCCTAGTGGACTGACATTGAGATTTACACCCAGCTGTGGGATTCAGCATCACTGCAGTTATTTTTTAAATCATGAAGTTATTCAGTATAGAAAGTATGTTTTTTGATTGCATAGAAGGGTTTCGGTACGTTTTCTATGGCAATAATTCAGCAGTATAGTCTCTGATGACCAGCTGTATAATGAGAATGTGCTATGTCCGATTTGTAAATCAGCTCAAGCTGCTGTGAATCAATAAACAATAGGCTACTAGTGTGAACATGAATCAATTAGTTTGAGTAGTTCCATCATAATTGTCTCACTCATTTAACTCATTCATCAATCGGTTGGGAGGTTACATTAATTGTGTTTAGCAGTCATTTGAATGCTATCGTGAAACTCTTTCGTGCTCTCTAAGGTCCAATGCTTCTAGCTGTGCAAACCGAACTTCAAGCATCATTGTTGCACTGACTTTTGCGTGATCAAGCACAACTTAAATAATGTACAAAACTAGATTGTTACATCTCTCATATGTGTCTAAATGAGTATGAGTTCAGGCCACATATTGCAGATTACTGCACTGACGGCACTCACTGTTTCTTGTGTCCGCTTTAAACAAGCCATTAGAGCAAATGTCAGACATTCATGGGGTGTTTACCAAGAAAGAAATACCTCAATCCACAGACCATGCACTTTCTCAAAATAACTACACCTAATGCATGTGATTCACCAGCTCCTTCAGACTGAACACAGAAGATGTGTTTATTGCACAGATGTGAATTAACACATATCAGTACAGTTTTGCCCGACACTATTGTACACACATAAATGTTTGTCATGAAGCAGGTAACTTTACAATAAAACACCATCATTAACATTAGTAAATGCATTAGCTACATGAACTAAGAATGGCCAGTTTAACATAATTTAAATGTTAATGCAAATACAATTGTTCATTGGTCACTCATGTTAGTTCATTGTGCATCAACTAATGGTAACAGACTGATTTTAAAAATGTATTAGTAAATGCTGAAACTTACATGAATTAATACATAATGAATAAATACATGCTGTTTAAGTTAATTGTTCGTTCATGCTAATTAAAAAATGTAAAGTGTTACTATTTAATTTTATTTAATGGATAAATTGGATAAGATGGTGAAAGCACAGCAGCCAGCAACTGCTCAGGAACTTTATCAGTACTGTTTGAAAATCATCCCAGTAGTTAAGGGCAGAGCCTATGCAGGGAAGTAATCTACAGTCTCTATTAAATTTAGCTTATGCTTGTTCTGTCAAACAATATTATTGCTTATTTCTCCTAAAATCTCATATACAACCCCAGTGATTAATATTCAGCTTGACAGCACAAAAATGCACATTTCATCTCAAACTGTGAGAAATGACATTTCATTTACAGTGACATCAGTCAGAAAGGATAGTAATTTCAGATGGGGCAAGTTATTTCAGTTTGATTACAAAAACAAACTGTTTCTTTGGAACAATTTGTGCACTTTGGGTGCCTCATCTTCACCTTTTTTATTAATAAAAAATAAATAATTTTAATTCCTGTAATTTTAAAAATGACAAAGACTTAATTTATGAACAATACTAAAAACAAAAAACAAACAAAACAGTTAAAAACAGGCATTTTCTTAAACAGATGTCCGCCAGGCAAGCATTGTCTACACATCTATTCAAAACCCTCAAGGACTGTAAAAACGTAAGATTTATCTGTGGGTGGATGAAAAGAAAGACCCAATGTCAGAGTGTCTGTAGAACGTCACACAAAAGATGACGCTAACATACGGTCCGACAGGGAGATTTGTATATGGTAAAGAATTTGAAAGAGCATTATGAAGGAAAGATCAACCATCTGCAAGACCTTCATTCCCTTCTCTAATTCCACCTCAGTCCCACACCACTGCCCTCCTCTTCACAGCAGATCCCTTTTTGAGCTAAGATAGACCTTTTGACCTTGGGAACAGCCAAAAGCCTGTCCCTTAATCTTGCTTAGTGGTGAGCAGAAAATGGCAATTCAGAAGCATATGACCAAAGTCACAAAAACGAGCTAGAAAATTAGCTGAGCACCTAAACTCCAGAACCTACATTAAACTCATATAAATTAAATTTATATAAATTTTGTGTGTATGTGTATACAGTACATATACACACTATAAGGCTTTTAGTTTCATTACAGCGTGGTCTGTTGCTGTTTCAGTTTGAAGATAAAAACATTCACTTGCCTGTTTTGTAACCATTATAGATCGTTCTCTTTTTAGCATTTTATCCTCAGAAATGAGGTGTAGGCTATTATAGCCATTTGTCTTTATATAATAATCTTTTGGGGCAAAATATTCTAAAAACAAAGAAACTTAAAGATATTAGAGCATGCAACATAAGGTATCAACAAAGCTAGCCGAAAACAATCAGGGTATGGACACACTTTATTAATTGGAGACCTAATAACTAATCAAGCACAATTAGCACAATTCATAATCATCAGATTTAGGTTTTTTAATTCATTACTTTTAATTCATTAATTTATGTTATCTGCAAGCAGTTATCTGCAAGCAGAGCTGCATAACTAGTCAAGTATGTCAGGGTCATTATAGCATTGGCTTCCCAATGATACAGACATCAAGGTTGCCTTATCATAATATAGGGCTGTTTATATGACACTATTTTCAACTAAAAACAGAAGACCTGGTCATTCATTTACATGACAACATCATTTTTTGGGCCTGAAAATGCAAACTTTTTTAAACTGATTTCAAAGTGCAAGTTTTTCAAAACGTTATCATTACAATCTCTGTGAGAAAACGTTGACACTATGTGCATACATATTATGTGTTTAGTCTATCCAGTCACATCTCCAACAACTGCGATGGCATGCATAATACATCATTTTTAGTTGTTTTCGTGGATTGCGTAAACGGGGATTGTTTAGACAATTTTGTTGTCTAGTATGATTTAGCATGATTGTTGTTGTGTAAACATCTGTGCAAACTGTCTGTAGTGTTAAAGTACTCCTAAAAACATTGGTTAGATCAGTTCAGGTGTGTTTCATTAGAGCTGGACCAAAACTGTGCAGGAAGCTGGTCTCAAAGACTTAGTGTGACACCTCTACAATTTGTATTTCCAGGGCCATATCAACCACTTTTAGAAACTGAAAGGTAGAAGGTAGAAACCTTTGATTTCTATGGTTATATTATTTTACATTTTGTACTTGCTGATCAGTCCCATTGAAGAGTATTTTGAAGGCTACTGGGCCTCTGCAGCCAGCACAGATGTGACTCCCAAAACAAGAAGCTGTTTGCCAGAGGATGTGCTTTGATTCAGAGCAGTTCCTCACACATTTAACCATCTGCAGTTCTGGGGCGAACTGTGGCCCTGTGAATTTAGGGGGTTTAATTCCAGAGCTAGATTTACTGCAGCGTACACTCACTGCACAGACTGCTGGGCTGGGCTCTGTATATCATATGCAACAGTGATACAATGGCAGTGTGTGTTGCACATGCTTAGTAGAGAAAAGCCAAAGTTAAAGCCTTCAAAGACCCACAATAAACCAACAACAGGTGCATGGAGTTGTTACCATGTCGAAGCCAGCCTGTAAATAGTTCAATTGAGTTTAATTACATGAAAGCTTTTAGCTTTTAAAGACATTGTCAGGAAAACCTGTTTAATGGATTGACAATCAGTTTTCTGTTCTGCACTGGCAATTTTCTTATTTAACCAGGATGTTAGGAATGTATTCTTTATTTTCTCTCCTCATTATCACACTGTATTATTGAGGTTATTCAAAGGATCCAATAGACCTCTATAGTTTTTATACTGGGTTATAATATTTGCTATCCTTTAAACCTGCTCCTCACACAAACATGTAAACGTTATACATTTGCTTTAATCCAAAGCAATTTACAGTGCATTTGCTCTGCCAACTGCACTACATGAACACCCTTGTACTTATTACCGTGCATCAAAAGAAATTATGTTGAGGAAAAAACAGCATGAACATAATTTGACTGATTTATGAGCTTTAATTATAGGTAAGAACCACCTAAAACACCCTCATAAGTCATTTCCTTTTTTGTGAGGACATTTGGCCTTACCTGTATAGCCAAAACTGCACACATGGAAACAACAACTGGCTATATAGTTTTATATTGTATAATTTTTCTGATATTAAAACAAAACACAATGCTCACTCAATGTTCAATACTTTATTAAATAATTACACTTTAAAAAAGAAAGAAATTCCACCATCTGAAGTAATAATTTAAACTTTTTCAAGTGTTTAAACAACAACATCATTTGTGAGCTACAATACATGCTTGTGTACTACTGATTTGCAGAGGAAAGACTCTGGATTCCCTGGACAGTTTAGGAGGTTTGAGAATCTTTACCACAGCTGAGGAAGGTTTCAGGAGGAGAGTTTGGGAGGTACATGACCACAGTGAAAAGAGGTTTTGTGTTCATTTAATGCGATCTGTCCTAAATCCAGATGGCTCATTGTTTAAAAGGCCCTTCACCACAGGCCTTTGTGGCACCACATATTGTTTGTCTGTTTGAGGATTAATTGTTGATATCTGATTTAACTGATAACTGATTTAATTTGACAATTCAAAAATCTTAGACGTGTGAATTTATTTGAATATTAAATATTTAAAAATTATAAGCCATTAGTAGACATTTTCCTTCAAAAAGTGTGAATTCTGTGGCTCTATTAAAACATAGCTCTGGTTTTGTATTCTAACTAGCCCAACATAGCAACATTGGCTCATCCAATGATGTGAATTGGGTTTTTATTTTTTGATCAATGGCAGATGGGCAGTGTTGTTTGCAATTCTACTTGGTGACGCTATTGGTGAACAAATTACAACAGCTTGGAAGGTTAGTGAGTGTGTTTCACCTTTAGTAGCATGATTACCACAAATTAAATGACAACAGCAAAATGTCTGGCACTTCCTGTTTGGCTAAACCATGCTTGCCGCAGCTCTTCTCACCCTGGTCCTAACATATAAACATCTCTGCTGAAGCACTGGTGTAGGGCCACCATTTATGCTACCCTAGTATGAATTATTAGCACTATCAGCTTAATTTGTAGATATTTCAGTATTCAAAGTGCACAGAGCAAGCTGTAACTAAAACTACCACATCAAAAACAACAATGCATAAGCAGTCTGAAATTAACATTCTAATACTGTCATAAGATTTCCCAAATTTGTGATGAGAATCTTTCTCAGTAAAAATAACAACAATAATAATTTTAATAATAACAATAATAATAACAGCAACAAATACTATTTCCATTTATCCATCAACAGAAATACAAACTGAAGAAAAGACAATAAAAATGAAGTGTCAGGTTAACATGTACATCACCACAGTAACTGAATGATATACATGCAGTCATTTCACATTGATACAAGCAATATATTTACACCACAGATTACAATTCTGTCTCTACATATACTTAGCAGCATTGAAAACATTGATAAGCCTGGCAGCCATAACTCATAGAGTAATGGCAACTTGCAGTGTACAACAGAGTCCATTTAACATCCAAATCCTGAGTGTCCAAAAAGAGAGACATATTTGTGTTTGTCCTTATTCAGTAGTCTAGAACTGCAGTCTTTCTTAGTATGGTGTGTCAGTTGTCCCTTTTGAAGGTATCACTCTTGTGTCCACACAGTTTTATGCATTGAAAAACTCATAGGACTTTGAGGTCTCTGTATGTTTGTTTTGTCACATTAAATATCTCCATGTACAGCAGTTAAGATGTAATCTGAGGTCTAACATGGTAAAAAAAAAAGTGATGTTGGGAATATATGTCCTTTAGAGATGTTTGCACGTGGCTTCAGTTTCATTTGAATATGACTGACTGACAACAGGAGAAATGTTTCAGTCAACTGGATTTAACAAACAGGAAAATGGCTCACGAGTTGCCATTGCATGAGTACATTTAACATTTCTGCTCTAAAATCACTCTTTTTTCAATCATGGCTTCCTTCCCTGCTGCTTTGTGTTTGCTGTTTTCCACTAGAGTACTACGGGTCAATGGGATTTAGTAAAAGGTAACCAAGGTGATATTTATCAGTAATGTTTTGTGAGAGTTGAAATTAAGATCAAGACCCAGACATACTGTATATGAGTCATTTATAACCAACCATCCCAATTTCAGAGGAAGGAAGCATGCAAACAGCTCAAAGAACAGCACATACATGTGAATACTTATGTTGCCTTCAAGTCATGTTGGTATGATGGTATTTACGAGATCTACCACCACAGTGGTAAATTTAACTGGAAACTGGATTACTTGAATTTGAAGTTGGCTAATAAGAAGACTAACTGGTTTTTATTATAGTATGTAATTGTTACTAAATTCCAAATTCATAAAGTAGGAACTGCTCAGGAGAACCTGAAGGCAGCAACATTCCAGAGCTTTAGTACACATGGGAGAAAAACAATAGCCAAACAGTTCCAGCAATGGCAATGGAGCAAAGCCAGACAGGCGAGACTAAGACCAATCAGCCTTAGTTGGAACCAACACACTGGCTAAGCATCAACAGTGGTCTTTGCTTCTTAATACACAATAAAGGCAAACTGAAACATTTTATGGACAACACAAGTAATTTGTGGCAGGAGAGATGGATGGGAGGCTGTCAATGGATATGGAGAGATATTTACGCTCAATAATATACCAAAATCTGTCAGTGGCCATAAGTCCCTGTAAATAACATCATCCCCTGAGGTTAAAATAGACATGACCAGTGGCTAAAAAAGATATGAAGATCTGTAGACATTGGCTCGAGCCCAAAGTCAACAAGACACATAAACAAGACAACAAGACCAGCATAAATGTCCACAATGATTCAGCCCGGTTTATGTTGTTCTAATTTAACCTGTGGGCCAGAATACTCATGCTGTTCACCAACAAAACCTGTGGTTAAAACGGATGTGCCCTTAAGCTAGGCACCTAACCCCCAATTGCTCTCCGGGCACAGTAGTGTGCTGCCCACTGCTCCGGGTGTGTGTATGTTCACAGCTTGCAGTGTTTATTCACTCCTCACCAGTGATGGGTTAAATGTAGAGGTCACATTTCGAGTATAAAAACACCAGAACAGCACAGTCAAAATGCAATAAGACGTGCCTTTCTCCTAGTTTCAGGAAGAGGTTTGAAGGTATAAAATCTCTGATCTGAATGGCATGTTTTGTTCCCTTTACTCAATTAGTGGCAAGGCTCAAGAGTGGATTATTGCTTCTTTGTGTGGGAGAAGGTGTGTGTGCACGTGCGTATTGGTGTGTTTGTGGTTACAAGGTGAAAAATGTATACGCAGTGGTTATGGGCTGGTACAAATAAGCATGTGTGCTCATATTTGCAAGCATTTGCGGCCTGAAGTATGAGTTTAAAGTCGGCTTTCGCAAGCCAGCTGGAGTTTGGCGCCCATTGCCCTGCTGTAACACGATTAACACGCATTTGCAATGCCACATGCTGCTGTCTCTGCTTTTCTGTCTGACCCAACTGAACAGTGACACCTTAAAACCCAGACACAAAAAGGAGGGAGTTTGTTGTATTTGGGTCTACATGCACAAGTGCCATAATGTTTTATTTTATATCGATTACAGTTTTTAACCAAGGAGAATAATTTTCAGCCTATTTGAGCCAATTTGATCTCCTTTTACTAATCTTATTATGTAATCATGTGGTCAAAGCTTAAACTATGAAGGGCATTCATAATTCTCTGGCCTCATCCATGTTTACACCCAGACACACAAAATGCCCTTTAACAGGACTTTTTGTAATGTAACATTTATGAGTAAAACAACATATTTAATAATAAGAAAATAGGGCATGAATTGAATTTCAGGCGAGAATTGTGGAGAAGTGGTCTACATATGGGGTAGATGGAGGAGAGAGGCTGAGAAACAAGAGGGCTTGGTTGCATCACCCAAAAAGGAAGACATGGAGCAAGATAGTTGGAGCAACTTATTATATTTTGATGAAAGATTATGAGATTATGCATTTTTGTTCTTTAAAAATACTGTGCATTAACTTTGTATCAGGAACATGTATTAAGAAACTATATATATATATATATATATATATATATATATATATATATATATATATATATATATATATATATATATATATATATATATATACACTACCAGTCAAAAGTTTGGAAACACTTTTTCTTTGTTCATATTTTTTTAATTTATGTATAATAGTAAACTTATCAAAACATGAAATAACACAAATGTAACTTTAGGAATTATGTTGTGACTAATGAAAATAAGGTAAAATAGGATATATTCTAGCAATATAGTCACCCTTCATCTAGAATTTACAAAACTTTTCTTGACATTTTCCATAACCCAGTTTCTTGGGGAATCATCATTTCAAAAACATTTTTTTAATTGTAGTTTTAAAAATAAATTGAAATTGTTGGCATAATTATATTTGTATTTTTACATTTTTAAAGTTTAATCAAATGTCTTCAGATTAAAAGATTTTTAGGATAAGAAACATTTCAGTTAAGTGTTTCCAAACTTTTGACTGGTAGTGTGTATATATACATATATATATCAATCATTTATATTTAAATGGTATTGGATGTACTTTACAACCTTATTCAAACACAGACTTTCATTGACACGGTACTACTGTGGGATAGAACACAGAACTGGGCACGGCCAACATGGATTAGCCACTCAACCTAAAGGCTGATGAGCAAAGAGTGAGTGTGTGTGTGTGTGTGACATCTGTTAATCTTGTTAATGCCATTGCAGCTGGTGCCCCGACGTCCAGTACATGAAATAAGGACGACAACAGAATAACCAACAGCTGTGAATGCTCACTGTTAGCTGTCAATCACATACTCACACGTACAAAACCAAATCCCACCTGTAACTTTCTTTGTTGGACAATTACCATTAGTGCTTGAAATGGACCAAATAACCAGTAATTTATACTCCCCTTTTTGCATGTATATATGCTGTATATACTGTGTGTGTATACATACAGTCTATATACATGTCCATAAACACTTTAGTGCTATTTTTTCTGATCTTTCAGCTAACTTCATATAATACCTTCCATGTTTAACTCACATTATTCGGTTTCTTGCAGAATGTTTCAAAAAAATAAACTAATAGACTGTGACATGGCATATGGGGGTCCACAAAACAGCAGAATGATGGAGGCAACAGCAGTTGCCAGTGATGTTACTTTAGCAGAAACAATCTGCCATGTACTCTTCTCACCGATCCAAAACTCGAGCATAGTCCTGCAGTCCACATCCTCCCTCGCTTTTGAGATCTGCAAAGACCTGCGTGAAAAAATGTGGGTCTGCGTTGATGCGCAGCATCTTTGAGCTTGTGATATCGATAATGGCCAGACAGCGGTCCCAGAATGCTTCTTTAGTTGCCTCCACAAGAAAGGGCTTGAGCGGATAAGAGATCTCATTCCCCATGTAGGAGTAGGAGAGGTAGAGGCAGGTCAGCAGGATTGCTTGGAGCTCATGCTCTGAAGACACCAGGTCACCATCAACCACATCACGACATAGCATGTACACAAAAACCACATTGGCTGGAGTGACAAAGGCCTGGTCCTGCCAGCCCTGCAGCAAGAGCGAGCGGTCCACAGCACGAAGCCACATAACTGGATCAGCGGGGGAAAGGTGTTTGAGCTGATAGCAGCGACCACAGAGGAACTCACCAAGGCAACGAAGCAGCTCACTTGTCGAGGCCTGGACAATCACACGCTTTGGCGAAGAAGTGCAGGTAGGTAGAACCTTCTTAACCGAGGAAATCTGCTGTGGTTTTCCATAGCCAATGCCTAGTGCCAAGCCCAGACCTGCTGGACCCTCGTAGCTAGTGAGATTGGCACAGGATAGTGACTTCTTAACATTCTCATGGTTAAGGTGCAAGACTGGATCCTTCTGGTAGATGTTATTGTTGTTTAGAGGAGCCCCCACAGCCCCCTGCCCTCCAGGGTAGCCTTTTTTGGACTCACCCCGCTTCTTTGTGGAAGCCACCAGCCGCTTCCAGGTGAGAGCAGGGAGGAAAATGGAATGGCCACGTTTGAGACTGCGGTCCTTCTGAGTGTTCAGGGAGCGGCTGCTCAGACTAGGGTAATGGCTTAAGGAACCAGGCCGATTGTCATAGTAACCAGGTTTCCTGGGACCCGGGGAGAGGGACAGCACAGTACCCATCGGTCCACTGAGGTTTTTAAGCCAGCAGCTGTGTGGGTTTTTGAAGTTTAAAAATAAAGCGCTGATTTGCTTTTGCTTCACTTTTCCAAATATGGAAGGTCAAGACTGGGCTGCTGAAGGGCACAGATGTATTCCTGAGAAAACGCATGCAGATGACTAGGGTTAATAAATAATATTTCATGTAAAGAAATGTATATATTTTATGTGTTATTTTTCCAATAAATGATTAGTATTTATATATATTGCATTATTTCTAGGTTACTAATCAAATGTAAGCATGTGGAATATTTGAACTCCTTTTTACAAAGTGTTCTTCCATTAAAGCACACAAGAACATAATTATGATGGGACAACATAAGTTTTAACAAAATTTTGCACAAGCACTTATGAATAATTTGAAAGGGGACATATAAACACACACAAAAAAATAAATTTACGTAAATACTTCAATTTAGCTTTTCATAATGTTTTGCTGGTTACATTAAATTACAAAAATGCTAAACAGAGAAAAATATATACAGCATATAACTTTTTGTGTAATTATAAGGTCCACTCCACAACGTGAAAAGTGCAGTTGTTACTTTAAATGAATTCTCTGACACTTACAAACGACGGTTGTGTATGTGGTCAGGAATCTTCCTTGAATAAAAACTAATATAAATGGTACCACATAAACAGCAATCTAGGCAAAACCTAAGCGTGAGACATAAACTGCAGGAGTTTTGTTGGTATTTGACCCGTCATAAAGCCACTTAATGAGTCTCGTGAGAAAACAGGAGAGAATCTGACCCACTTAACTGCAGGATCATTCAAACCAGAGACGAACCTTTCTAATCTAAACCTTTGCAAATTATGAATTATTTCAATAGCGCATTTGATTGCTTACTGCTTTACCCATCTGTGAAACCTGTGATCAATATTTATATTGCAGTAGGCTATTGTATATCTTTACTGTCATTTTCACTATTGTAATAAATAATAGCAACATTAGCCTACCAAACACTTACTACAGTTACTGCTGCAATAAAATATGGTTATATTACTAAATTATTGTCATTGTGAAATAAGGGTGATATCCTGCTAATATATAGGGGTATATAAAAAGACACAAAATGGTTATAAAAGCTTAAACGTTTTGAGAAAGGCCCCTTAGGTATTTATTATTATAGTTGACGATAAGTAACCAACGCATTTAGGTTAGCATAGTACATTTCCATAATGGATGTAACGTTTACCTGTTCGTCGGGCATCGGTAGACACAATTGTTCAGTTCTGCTGCGTCCTGCGCATCGTCTACATGCGCTGCAACGCGCAACACGTTTGGTGTATTACTGTCAACATTAAAAACACATTTTTTCCGAAATCCCAGTCTCATCAAAAAAGAAGTTAACTTGTGCATTCAACACAAGCAGAGTCTCAGTACCCGCTCGAGTTTACAAACAAGCCCTTCAGATTATTTCTCGCTCCATTTCATATACGTCCATAATCCAGAAACGCTGCCCGTCCACATTTCGACGCCAATTTACGTAAAGAAGAGCGTTTAGAAAAACAGCAAACTTCATCATCACAGGGTGATGCTCTTCCAGCTCTCTTCCAGGATTTTTTTTTATAAACAACAATTTATAAAGTCTGTTTGGGCCAGTTACAGAAAATCACCCCAAAACATGCAAGAAATGCATATGTGCATTTCTACAAATGCCTCCAGCCCCGGTGCTGCGAGGAGCAGGATTTGTTCCGTGGTCCTCCGGTGCGCTGCTCTGAATGTAGGCAGTGCGCTGCCCTGCGCATCCAACTGCGCTCTTACCGGAGACTCCTCCTCGCACAGCGCACAGCAAGTGACGCAACACCAATATCACCAAACAGGTTAATAAACATACTAAACACATGTAGAGGTTCATAGGTGGACATATTTAAGTGCAGTGCATGTCATTTTCTTACGACTAACCGTTTTGCATTTCTGTTTGTGCGTTTACTTTCAACAGGGTGGTGCCAGTG
Source organism: Chromobotia macracanthus (assembly GCA_036877525.1). Lineage (NCBI taxonomy): Eukaryota > Metazoa > Chordata > Actinopteri > Cypriniformes > Botiidae > Chromobotia > Chromobotia macracanthus. Next base: position 2,860,904 of record JAZGTH010000037.1, read on the forward strand.
TGTGTGCGCGCTTTTTAAATGAAGTCAGTTTTCTTTCACACAGGTGCCACAGCAGATAACAACAGATGTTTCTATGGACGTTTTACTAAGTTTGCCTTGTAAATATGCACTGATGTAAACTTTCTGTTGGGCTGCCTCTCTTTAAATATATATTTAAAGAAATCCATAGTCATTTTCTAATGCTTTTTAAGTGTGGTACTCTTGATCTCTCCAGATTATTTAGAAAGTATGTTTTGTTTCTGGTCAGTGAAGTTAGATGAGTGCATTTTTATAGGTTTTAGCAGTAATATAAATTGACTTCCAATTAAGTACATCATTAAAACAGACATCTGCTTTTAAAGAATCTATTCATTCAAACATCACCTGTCCTGTCTTTATATATACACATACACATAACACTTTTTTCTTTTCTGTCTTTTGGACAATGCTGAAAGCTTTCATTCATAGCTTCCTATTAAGCCATTGTAACAGGAGTGAGCACGATTTTAATGCGTGATACAGTTTCATACCTTGTAGACACGGGCACAGCATACATAAATAAAACATATAATCCAATTTTATTCTCTGCACGCTACTCTCACACGGTCTGCGAAAACTGTATGCTTCTCTGCTACCAACACACTTGTATCCCATTACCCTGGGCAATGTTATCTAATATTAATATTAGAGCACACGGTGCCACCTAGTGGACGATATAAAACATTACAACAAATACCTCCTACAATACTATAAATGTTGTTAACAGTAGTAGGTAGACCTGTATAAATATATATATATATATATATATATATATATATATACATATATATATATATATATATATATATATATATATATGTATAAATATAAATAAGTGACTGGCAACCCATCTGCCAGTGTTTTCCTGTAAATTTAAAGCGAAATATTTTACGGTGTACGGTTCTACAATGTGATTTCTGTACATCTGCTTTGTAGCCATGCAAAATTATGAAAAGTTCTATATAAATAAATTAGAATTGAATACTTATTTGCAGTCATTTACAAGTACCAGGGGATTTACAAATCATTGTTGTGTAAGTTTTCATAACACTACTTGAAAGCTTAAATTGGCAACCTTATGTATTAATATTTCTCACAATATAGAATTATAGCTTAATATGTAAATGTAATATGTGCTCGATATTTGTTGTTTAAAATAAAATCCTTTTTTGTTTTTTTTGTTTCATTGATTTTAATGTTTTTGTTTATTTCTGAATAACATTGTATCTCCACAAATCAACATTTGAAGAGATAGGAGTGGAGCTCTGTATGACTGGATGGAACATTCTTCATCCTGAACATTAAAAAAATTGATTTATTTTTATTTTCAGGAAATGCTCCCATTTGGGTATGGTTTGTGTATGAAGACAAAGTTGTTTAGTGTGCTGTTTATTTAAATGAAATATTTTCATTCTAAATGTTTTTCATCAGAATATCAAACCATTTTATGTCATCACTCATTAATATTATGGATTACATAAAATACAAAAAAATTCTACTTAATTATTAATTAATTAATTAATTAATTTTATGTCAATTAAAACAGCATGCTTTCACCATTTATGTAGCTGTTAATTCTAAACATCTTTATGCAATTTCAGAGAAAACAAAATTTGTCCTTGAACTTTTTGTACAACAATCTGTAATCTGAAGAAAATCAATTAATGAAAGTGAAAGTCAAAAACATTCTGTCATGAAAACAAATTGCAGGAGTCAACTAAACAAACATCATGACACATGATATACCTTCTTTTTTTTACTTTTATTTAGTCTTATTTGGATTTAGGTTCATTTTCTTTGCATAGCTGTCTCTTTACATCAGCTTTTTGCATCAATTTACATGATTCACAATAATCTCTAATTTAAGTCAATAATAAGTCAATAAGTTACCATACTAACGAAAGGAGTGACGTGTAGAACCAGGGTGTTTACCATTACATGCTTTAAATAGTAGATACTACTACATCTAGGGCCTGACCCTGTGTCCCACCCACCCACCTTACAGGGCAGACCCTACTTCTAACTCCAAATGAGACTGTGGGGTGAACCCACAGCCCTGCTCGCCCTGACCCAGCCCACCACCCATATTCAGAGCACAACTTAACCTAACATAAAGTCTATGTTGAGGTAGGAGCAGGTAACTGATAAGCCCCGCCCACAGCGCTACACCAGAGTTAGGAAACAAGCAAATAATGATGAGCACCTCAGAACTACCTACGGTTAAGTGATATTATAGCTAAGTATAAAACATAAAATATAGTGTCAGCAGTCTCCCAGTCAGCAAGCCAAAGGCGACAGTGGCAAGGAACCAAAACTCCAATGGTGTATAAAATGGAGAAAAAACCTTGGGAGAAACCAGACTCAACCAGGAGGGCCAGTTCTCCTCTGGCACACTACCATAACACTGCTGCAACTAGAATCCCCCATTTAAAGGAATTAACGTCGCACTATTTAAAGCCCACCGCTAATGTCTAATACAAGCGTCTATCCTGACATTTCCTAATGTTAAATACCATGTTCCTCCCGAGTGTTCTGAAGATCCACCGCACTTTACCTGACCGTACAACAACTGAACCCAGTGAAATCTCTGCCTTTTATAGCCTGACACCAGACGGTCTTTGTGACATCATAAAGGCAAAATTCCATGACGTCATAGAACATTAAAGAATTTGTAGAATTTAAAGACGCGTCTACTGAGTATTTGTTTATATAATGGCAGTCATGGAAACTGACCAGAGCCGCGCTAACCGAGTAGTGAAGAGGGTTTAAGATACAGAAAGGGGGTGTAATGAATAGTATTATATGATCGCCGTAAACAAACGTGTCGCTACTAAAATCACGAAAAACATTGAAACTGCATAACGAAAAAATTGACTACATAAAAAAATTAAACTACTCAATTACATAGTAGCCTATTTATTGCCGTCCATTATGTTTCAAAATGAAACCGACGATAAATAAATAGTATAGCTGAATCTAAATTTACATATAAAACAGAATACGCTAAGATTAATGAAGTGAAAATGGCTTATGTTGGGAAACGTTCAGCCAGATCAGAAAATAACAATACGACGTCACAAGATGTCGTTTGCTCTGTTTTAATTAAAGCCCTCGCTTCGACAGAAAGACAGACGGACGGGCAGACAGACAGATATAATATAACTAGAGGAGACACTGGCTGGATGCCAACCCCGTAAAACAGGAAGGATGAGAAACAAGTTCGTTTGTAATAGGGAAGCATACGATTTTTGACCGTGCAAAGCCAGCCAATTATATTTTAAGAACGCACCAAATAAGAGTTATTATAAGAGCAAATGTCACACCTCCACTCACACATTTAAACACAGAACCGGAAACAATCGACATCACGAATGTGGAAACACATGCTCTGAGAAAGACGCAATTCAGCTGATGTGAGCTAGACGCATCTTATGTAGCCTATTATGGCCAGAGAACCTGTTGTGAAGATTTAGCTGATTTACCATAATAGAAAGCATAACGGTCAACTTCCAGTCCCAGTTCGCCTACTTATATAGTATACCCTAAAAGTATGTACTGTTTTGGTTATGGGAAAGTATATACATTTTAGTGCATAGCAGTATGCAATAGTATGCAAGTACTGGGACATACTGATGCATATCGAAAGTGACCGTTGTTGCCTAGACAACACTGCGATCTTAAGAATCAAAACATCAAAATACAACTCCTCCTTGCATGTAAGCATTTCTTTATTATTTCTTATGTAATGTTTACTATATAATTTAATTCAATTATTTGGTTTATTAATTGAGTGTAGGGTCACCTCTTACAATGAGTTGTGGGTAATATGAGCCGTTAGAGTGCTCATGGATCTGCACTTTGAATTTTCACTGGAAATAGTAGATCAAGAATACTAATTTCAACATCCTTCTATTTGGGACACACTAATTCTACTTTCCAATACAATGTAGTATGGATAGTATGTGAATTGGCACACAGAATGACATAAGTGGCAGCGTTAAGAGTTTTAAAAACAGTCAATTACAGTTGACATTGCATATTTTAATTTGCTCATTATAAACACCTTTACTGAGCATACCTAGCAGTCCCATACCTATTAGTCTCTCAAAGTGTGATAGTAACTAAATTGCTGGAATCTGGAATCTTTATTTTCGCTTATAAAATTCTCATAATTATTTTTTTACCTTTATTCATTACAGCAGTCATAATAGTCATTACAATTCAAGTGTTATTTTAATTGATGAAACCTAAAAGAAAACGTTGATATTTCTTATTTCCTTTAGACAATACAATACCAATATGTACAATATCACATAATATTACACAGTATGTACACACCTGCACAAAAACTGCCCACACCTCCCACCGACCAGGCGCTCTGTCTGTCTCCAGCCGTAGTGAGGAAGACCCTGTCTAGGATTAACCCACGCAAGGCTACGGGTCCTGACAACATACCTGGCCGTGTACTGAGAGACTGTGCTGCACAGCTGACAGATGTCCTAACAGATATCTTCAACATCTCGCTGAGCCAGGCAGTCGTCCCCACGTGTCTCAAGTCCACAACCATCATACCGGTACCTAAGAAATCACCTGTGTCCTGTCTGAATGACTATCGTCCCATAGCACTGACTCCAATCATGATGAAGTGCTTTGAGAGATTAGTCATGAATCACATAAAAAACCAGCCTCCCCAACACACTCGACCCGCTCCAGTTTGCATACCGTCCAAACCGCTCTACGGATGATGCAATTTCCTCCACCCTCCACCTGGCTCTTACCCACTTAGACCAGAAGAACACTTATGTAAGAATGCTGTTCATTGACTTCAGCTCAGCATTCAACACAATAATCCCACAACAGCTCATTAATAAATTACACCTGCTGGGCCTTAACAACTCTCTCTGTAACTGGATTCTGGACTTTTTAACCGAAAGACCCCAGTCAGTCCGTGTCGGCCACAACACCTCGAGCACTACTACACTGAGCACAGGTGCTCCACAAGGCTGTGTGCTCAGCCCGCTGCTCTTCACACTGCTGACCCACGACTGCACTGCCAAGTTCAGCTCCAACCACATCATCAAGTTCGCTGATGACACAACGGTGGTAGGTCTCATCAGCAACAACGATGAAACGCACTACAGAGAGGAAGTGGCACAGCTAGCGGCATGGTGTGGCGCGAACAACCTGACCCTCAATGTGGAGAAGACAAAGGAGGTTGTGATGGACCTCAGGAGAAACTCCACTGACCACCCCCCACTGACCATCGACAGCTCGACTGTGGAGAGAGTCAGCAGCACTAAATTCCTGGGGGTGCACATCACAGAGGATCTCACCTGGACCACCAACACCACGTCACTCTCCAAAAAGGCACAACAGCGCCTACACTTTCTCCGCCGGCTGAAAAGAGCAAGTCTCCCTCCACCAATCCTCACCATGTTCTACAGGGGAACCATTGAGAGTGTGCTGACCAGCTGCATCACTGTCTGGTATGGGAACTGCAGCGCCGCAGACCGCAAGACCCTCCAGCGGACAGTGAACACAGCTGCAAAGATCATCGGTGCCCCTCTCCCTTCCATCCTGGACATTTTCCTTTCACGATGCTCCAACAAAGCCACCAGCATCGTAAAGGACCCCACCCATCCCTCACACAGTCTCTTCCAGCTCCTGCCGTCAGGAAAACGGTACCGGAGCATCAGAGCCCGCACTGCCAGACTGCTCAACAGCTTTTTCCCCCAGGCTGTGAGAGCCCTGAACTCAAGCACGGCCCCCCTCTGAAAAACCTCATACCTCTTAAATATATATATTTTTTTTTTTATTTCTCCCTTGTGCAATTCTGAGTGTGCTACACACAGGTGAGTAGGCCGCACAGACCACCTGTAGTAACACACTCTCCTCTATGTGCACTAGACACTTTTTACAACTGAGGGTACATAATCCCACAAAAAAGACTCATGTATGTTTACAAGCCCATGCACTACAGATCATCTTGTACTGTTCTCCAGCCAGGAACAGTGCTTGACTTATATTTATGTGGAACATTTGTATAGTTTGTATTTAAATAGTTTATGTATAGGCAACTTTATATGTATTTATATATAGTACATTTATAATCCAATTCTGTTAGCATTTGTGTTTAGATTTATACTGTTTCACGTCATTGTTGTATGTCTGTATTTATGTAGCACCGTGGTCCTGTGAGGCACGACATTTCGTTCCACTGTATGTCCCCACATATAGCGGAATGACAATAAAGCTCAACTTGACTTGACTTGACTTGATGTATTATTAAATAGTAATATTATATGTTTGCTGGTGGTGATGCCCGTAGCTTCCCAATAAGAATCTCTTAATCATTAGACATCCTTTTTTATTCATGTAAATGTGAGTCTTTTTTAAAATATATGGCATTTGCTCCCCCAAACCTTCATGTTGACTGTGGCAGCAAACAGAACTGCCTTAATTATTCATGGCATAGATTTAACAAGGTGTTGGAAACATTCCTCAGATTTTGGTCCATATTGACATGATAGCATCACAGTTGCTGCAGATTTGTCGGCTGCACATCCATGATGCAAATCTCCCGTTTCATCACATCCCAAAAGTGCTCTATTGGATTGAGATCTGGTGACTGTGGAGGCCATGTGAGTAAAGTAAAGTCATTGGCATGTTTAAGACACTAGTCTGAGATGATTTGAGCTTTGTGACATGGTGCATTATCCAGCTGGTAGTAGCCATCAAAAGTAGCGTTCAAAGTCACTTAAATCCCCTTTCTTCCCCATTCTGATGCTCGGTTTGAACTTCAGAAAGTCGTCTTCACCACATCTAGATGCCTAAATGCATTGAGTTGCTGCCATGTGATTGAGCAATTTGTGTTACCAAGCAATTGAACAGCTATACCTAATGAAGTGGCCAGTGAGTATACTTATAATTTAAGTTACTTATAATTTATTTATTGCTGTAGTATTTTATAGTTTTAAAGTTGTGTTTATACTGTTGACTAAAAATATGGGTTTGTAACAGAAATGTTTATTTTGTTACATAAACTTGTTATAGTTCAAATTTAATGTGCACGTTAAAACAAATGTTTATATTGTGGTATATTTGACCAAGCACAAAAGTAACCATTAGAATATAAGCATATTTATGAAATAAAATTAACCCAGTGTTTTGTAAAATGAATCCATCCTTTGGTTGAAAAACAACCCATTTGCTGGGTTAGTTTAGCCAACGTGTGTTCTGTCCTATATTTACCCAGCCATTGGCCTAAAAACAACCCATGTATATTTATTTTTATTCTCAGGAAACGCTGCCATTTGGGTAAGGTTTGTATGTTGACACAGTTGTTTAGTGTGCAATTAAAAAAAAAATTCTAAACGTTTTCATCAAGCCATAAGCATGTTATCATTCATTAATATTACGTTAATGGATTATATAAAGTACAAAAAATCTACCGTTTATGTAGCTGTTAATTGTAAACATCTTTATGCAATTCCTGAAAAAAAAAAAAATTTGTCCTTGAATTTTTTTGTACAACAATCTCTAATTAGACGAACATCAATTAAAGTTGAAGTCAAAAACAACATTCTGTCATGAAGACATAAATTGCAGGAGTCAACTAAACAAACATCATGACACATTATATACGTTTTTGTTTTACTTTTATTTAGTTTTATTTGGGTTTAGGTTCATTTTCTTTGCATTTACAACAGCTTTTGCGTCAATTTACATGATTTATTAGTCAATAAAGAGCTGTGTTACGTGGGCGTGTTTAAAGAGCGTAACTACTGTTCATTTTATTACATTCACTGTATTGACAACGACAGTTTCAGACAAACGGTTCAGCACACACACGCCTAATGCAAGTATTATATGATCGCCCACGAAAAATAAAGCTGGTGAACAAGTTACAGATGATGTTTTAAAGATTTTTAATGGTACGTGTGTAGCCCTGTTAAGATTTTCAAAATTGTGAAATGGTTCATTGTTTATCTATGTATTTTTTTTTTCACATATTGTTAAATAATGTGTAGTATTTTATTATTTCGTCAAGAAGATTCTAATAATCATAACCAATGAAGACTTTCTCCAAGTTCAATTGACAGACGGAGCCAGTCAGGAGGCAGCCATTGAAAAGTGAGCAGAGCGGGAAAAACCGAGGAGAGAATCGTGTGGAGTGCGTTTTTGTATGCGGAGATTGAAATATCTTGAACTATTCAGATATTTAGCAACCCTAAATAAGATTTTGTCAGTGAATTGTTTTTGCGTTCTGGTCCGTCGGGATGGTTTAACTTAAGGCGACGGATTGTTCAATAAGCGACCATCAGGCCTGAAAGGTTTCGGCTGGCGGTTGCGTTGCGATCATCGGACCACAGCAACTATTTCCCTTGTTTGCTATCCACCTCTGTAACACCTTTAGTCTCCCACAACTACATCTTTCTTCTTCAACAATGCCATCGCGACACGGAAGAGTTTACGCCGAGGGAGCGTTCAAAAGCTTCTTGCGCTTCAGGAGTGTTAGGATTCGTAAGTAACAATTCAGACTGAATCTGGGTTGAAAACGGATTTGTTACCTTTAGTGCACAAACGGAAATGTGCCCCAATGAGGGCACATTTGTTGTTGTTGTTATCATATATGCTAGCTGCTATTGGCTAACCACATCCAGCAATCCTCCAAGCGTTGTGTCTCAGAACAGGCTGATTTATTTTATGATACTTTGTCACTGTTGTGGATTGTGTAATATTGCCCATTTATGATGACGTTCTGTATAATTCAAGCCTCATAAACTCTATATGAATGACAAAAACCAGCTCATGTTGATTTATTTCAGGTCTTGTCATACGTCTCGCCTGTGTGAACTCATTAAGCATGTGTTATTGAGCTCAGAGTCTCTGATCTGTTTGCCCTATAATCACATTCACTGCTTGCCTTCAGGTTAGCACAAACATTCACTTATTTAGTGAGAAGATAAAATTAAAACAAACCAAGCAAATCTCAACAGCTCCTTTGACTTTTATATAAATATTATATTTTATAGTCAGACAGCCAATCTAATTAATAATGTTTGTGTAATGTCAAACAGGATAAATGTCACAAAACACTGTATGCAGTAAAAATGAGCGCTGGTTCTTTACAGAGTATCCTTTTAGGTGTACTTTACAATATATTATTGTTTTAATATTGTAACTGTGTTTACATGAGTTATTGTAAGGTGGGGCGTATGCTAGAATGAAAGGACAAAGTTTAATACATCACAATAAATCAAAGATATTTTAATTTAGTAGTAGTAGGTTTCAGTTCAGTCATCAGATTAAAATAATATTCTGGGTTCAACACAAGTCAAGCTCTATGAACAGCATCAGCTATATACTGCTAAATACTGCAAAACATTTCCCTTACTTTTCCCTTAGTTTGTGAAAACAAATTAGACTGAAAGTCTTTCCCTGTTCTCAGATATATATTCTATATCATTCTCCATCCCACAAATTTAAAGATCTGCCTCATGATTGGTCATGTGACATGCAAGAACCGATGCTGTTTATCATCAGAATTTTTTTATCTTAGCTTTCATTGAACACTTAGCATTTCATGAAAATGAAAACTAACATTTTCTGAGCATGGTTTGGCACATTCAGTAACCACATCTTACTATTGCAGCTCTGACCTGACCACTAGGAAGACCTTTGACTTCCCCATTTCATTCCCGCACATGATCAGAGAGCACATCCTGCCTCATCACATGGTCTACATTCTGATTGGCCACAAGAGCTGCGATAGAAACGATCAGTGTCGCGGAATGAGGCCTAACAGTTGGCGGCCGAACTTGGCATCCGCTTTGTGGAAACATCAGTTAAGTGCAACAGCAACGTGGAATGCACATACAATTTTCTCACACATGACATCTATGAGCTAATGAAGATGGGTGAGATCTCCTCGCGTGATGGATGGAATGGAGTTAAAAGTGGGCTCAATGTGTGTCTCATTGTATTTCTTATCTGTTGGACATTATACAGGTTATTTGGCTTGCTTTGTAGCATAGCCATCTTCCAGATTTTAACCCAAGGTACTGTCTTTGTGACCCGACTTTATACCTGGAAACAAATGGCCCTCAAACTAAAGACATACTCTTAGGGCCTCCTACTGGAGGCCTTACAATAGGCAGGAAGTATGGGCCATCCTGGGTATAGATCATCTGATTGAATGGGCCATTTGCACCTTTGCAGATGCAAATGTTGATTACTGGGGCCCAGTTGCAGTGTAACAAATCATGTTGATTTTGTCCAGGGAACACAATTGTTCAATGTTCTTTTAAGACTATGCAACATTTAGTCAATTAACATTATACATGATAGGTGTCATATTAAGCAAGATATGCCATTCTAACTTAATGTGTAGATGAAGCTAGAAAGAAAAACAGACATTCAGGGGCCCGGACCATCCCTGGAAGCCTTTGAACACCAAAGTGTTTCTCACACACACCCAATGAATGAAGTGAAATATTGACTTTAAATATACAGAGTATTTATTCAGTACTAAAATGTATTGGTAAGCACAGTTCGATTAATTTTTTTGGTTGTGATTTTTTTTTTCAATATTGAAATTGCCACTTATGTAGAGCATTTCAAATCAGTCATTATGGTCTTTATGTGGTTCCATTGAAGAGTTGTGGTTTGGGAGGTTTTGGGAGTATAGTAACTGCTATGTGATAAATGAGAATGGTAGCAGATAACTTTATCCAGGTAATATAGACTTTGTTTTTGTCTGCCTATGTATATAGGTACCTGCCTACGTAGATAGTGAGGCAGCTTCCTAGGATTCGGAACAGAACTATAAAGTAATACTCTAATTATAGCCTAAACACACCTCTACTTAAAGTAAAAGAGCAGATCACAGCAACCCTGCTGTATTAAAGAAGTTAATCCTGTCATCTCCTGTACGTCTCATATGTACATGTAAAACTAAATTTTTTCTTCTCAAAGAGAGAAAACTGAAAACTCCCAGGTTTCAAACCCCAGACTTGTCTTCATGTAGAAAGCACACACAAATTTGTACCTATAAGGAGATGATCTGTTTGAAGTAAACCGACTTATTACAAATTCTTTTGTAAAAGATTTTTAAACAACAAAACTTTAAAAAACAGATTCTACCTGTTCCATTCATAGATTCTGTTAAACGGTGATATGATTGAAAGTGGCAATCCTAACAGCGCTATCAGTGTATTAAAATATTCTATGTACTACGTGAATTTCTCAAGCACTAATTTCATGCAGGAGTGATTATATAAAGCTAATTTTGTAGTTTACAAATGTAAGACTGTTGTGCTAAATACATTTTACACGCCCCCTAGTGGTCATCAGATAATGACTAATGACCATTTTTAAAAAAGGAGATTCCAGAACATGCTGTAATGATGTTAAATAGCTGGTGTAAATTAAGCTAGTTTATTGTGTATTATAGACATAAAATAAAACATTTAAACATAACAGCAGGGTTTTCATTAGTCCCCCCACTCACTGTCCCATGAACATATATAGACGTTTGGGACTTGTGGCAAATATAGGCATAATTAAATCTATTGCACATAATAAACGTTAAACAAACTATAAAAATGTTCATTAACTCAAACGCACAGTGTACATCAAGCGGTGTTAATTGCCAGTATATTTGCATTGAGGTGTGGTATATGTCATATAGAACATCCATTATGTTGAAATAAAATGAAGACTGAACAATTCTGTGTTGTCAACTATGTGCTTTTTTCAACAATACAACATGAATCAAACGTCTTTCATGATGTTCACTACTGTGTGAAAAGATAGATTTCTACATTTACTTCTTGCCCATACTTTCTCACACAACACATTTAAAACACTGCAAGATCAAATATTTTCAACAGAAGAAATGAATGGTTATAGTACCACTTTAACATCCACGAATGAAACATTACATTTGGTTCACCTTAGTTTCAACAGCAATCCTCACAAGACGAATCCAGCGTTATGGGTAATCTTACAGACTCAGACGCCTGCCAATCATTGCAAGCTCACCGCCCACATTCCCATGATGCTTCACTTTACTGCGATCGTAGACAAGCGCGTTTGAATATTTCTGCATTTGATGTATTAATCAAAAGTAACATTAATCGCGTAGTATAATCATCAATGGTCTAAACTTCGGTAGACACAATTGTTCAGTTCTGCTGCGTCCTGCGCATCGTCTACATGCGCTGCAACGCGCAACACGTTTGGTGTATTACTGTCAACATTAAAAACACATTTTTTCCGAAAGCCCAGTCTCATCAAAAAAGAAGTTAACTTGTGCATTCAACACAAGCAGAGTCTCAGTACCCGCTCGAGTTTACAAACAAGCCCTTCAGATTATTTCTCGCTCCATTTCATATACGTCCATAATCCAGAAACGCTGCCCGTCCACATTTCAACGCCAATTTACGTAAAGAAGAGCGTTTAGAAAAACAGCAAACTTCAACATCAGAGGGTGATGCTCTTCCAGCTCTCTTCCAGGATTTTTGTTGAACAACAATTTATAAAGTCTGTTTGGGCCAGTTACACAAAATCACCCCAAAACATGCAAGAAATGCATATGTGCATTTCTACAAATGCCTCCAGCCCCGGTGCTGCGAGGAGCAGGATTTGTTCCGTGGTCCTCCGGTGCGCTGCTCTGAATGTAGGCAGTGCGCTGCCCTGCACATCCAACTGCGCTCTTACCGGAGACTCCTCCTCGCACAGCGCACAGCAAGTGACGCAACACCAATATCACCAAACAGGTTAATAAACATACTAAACACATGTAGAGGTTCATAGGTGGACATATTTAAGTGCAGTGCATGTCATTTTCTTACGACTAACCGTTTTGCATTTCTGTTTGTGCGTTTACTTTCAACAGGGTGGTGCCAGTGTGTGTGCGCGCTTTTTAAATGAAGTCAGTTTTCTTTCACACAGGTGCCACAGCAGATAACAACAGATGTTTCTATGGACGTTTTACTAAGTTTGCCTTGTAAATATGCACTGATGTAAACTTTCTGTTGGGCTACCTCTCTTTAAATATATATTTAAAGAAATCCATAGTCATTTTCTAATGCTTTTTAAGTGTGGTACTCTTGATCTCTCCAGATCATTTAGAAAGTATGTTTTGTTTCTGGTCAGTGAAGTTAGATGAGTGCATTTTTATAGGTTTTAGCAGTAATATAAATTGACTTCCAATTAAGTACATCATTAAAACAGACATCTGCTTTTAAAGAATCTATTCATTCAAACATCACCTGTCCTGTCTTTATATATACACATACACATAACACTTTTTTCTTTTCTGTCTTTTAGACAATGCTGAAAGCTTTCATTCATAGCTTCCTATTAAGCCATTGTAACAGGAGTGAGCACGATTTTAATGCGTGATACAGTTTCATACCTTGTAGACACGGGCACAGCATACATAAATAAAACATATAATCCAATTTTATTCTCTGCACGCTACTCTCACACGGTCTGCGAAAACTGTATGCTTCTCTGCTACCAACACACTTGTATCCCATTACCCTGGGCAATGTTATCTAATATTAATATTAGAGCACACGGTGCCACCTAGTGGACGATATAAAACATTACAACAAATACCTCCTACAATACTATAAATGTTGTTAACAGTAGTAGACCTGTATAAATATATATATATATATATATATATATATATATATATATATATATATATATATATATATATATATATGTATAAATATAAATAAGTGACTGGCAACCCATCTGCCAGTGTTTTCCTGTAAATTTAAAGCGAAATATTTTACGGTGTACGGTTCTACAATGTGATTTCTGTACATCTGCTTTGTAGCCATGCAAAATTATGAAAAGTTCTATATAAATAAATTAGAATTGAATACTTATTTGCAGTCATTTACAAGTACCAGGGGATTTACAAATCATTGTTGTGTAAGTTTTCATAACACTACTTGAAAGCTTAAATTGGCAACCTTATGTATTAATATTTCTCACAATATAGAATTATAGCTTAATATGTAAAAGTCACAAAAATTAAAGGGACCTGTGTCATCAAACAATTTGTGCTCGATATTTGTTGTTTAAAATAAAATCCTTTTTTGTTTTTTTTTGTTTCATTGATTTTAATGTTTTTGTTTATTTCTGAATAACATTGTATCTCCACAAATCAACATTTGAAGAGATAGGAGTGGAGCTCTGTATGACTGGATGGAACATTCTTCATCCTGAACATTAAAAAAATTGATTTATTTTTATTTTCAGGAAATGCTCCCATTTGGGTATGGTTTGTGTATGAAGACAAAGTTGTTTAGTGTGCTGTTTATTTAAATGAAATATTTTCATTCTAAATGTTTTTCATCAGAATATCAAACCATTTTATGTCATCACTCATTAATATTATGGATTACATAAAATACAAAAAAATTCTACTTAATTATTAATTAATTATTTTTATGTCAATTAAAACAGCATGCTTTCACCATTTATGTAGCTGTTAATTCTAAACATCTTTATGCAATTTCAGAGAAAACAAAATTTGTCCTTGAACTTTTTGTACAACAATCTGTAATCTGAAGAAAATCAATTAATGAACGTGAAAGTCAAAAACATTCTGTCATGAAAACAAATTGCAGGAGTCAACTAAACAAACATCATGACACATGATATACCTTCTTTTTTTACTTTTATTTAGTCTTATTTGGATTTAGGTTCATTTTCTTTGCATAGCTGTCTCTTTACATCAGCTTTTTGCATCAATTTACATGATTCACAATAATCTCTAATTTAAGTCAATAATAAGTCAATAAGTTACCATACTAACGAAAGGAGTGACGTGTAGAACCAGGGTGTTAACCATTACATGCTTTAAATAGTAGATACTACTACATCTAGGGCCTGACCCTGTGTCCCACCCACCCACCTTACAGGGCAGACCCTACTTCTAACTCCAAATGAGACTATGGGGTGAACCCGCAGCCCTGCTCGCCCTGACCCAGCCCACCACCCATATTCAGAGCACAACTTAACCTAACATAAAGTCTATGTTGAGGTAGGAGCAGGTAACTGATAAGCCCCGCCCACAGCGCTACACCAGAGTTAGGAAACAAGCAAATAATGATGAGCACCTCAGAACTACCTACGGTTAAGTGATATTATAGCTAAGTATAAAACATAAAATATAGTGTCAGCAGTCTCCCAGTCAGCAAGCCAAAGGCGACAGTGGCAAGGAACCAAAACTCCAATGGTGTATAAATGGAGAAAAAACCTTGGGAGAAACCAGACTCAACCAGGAGGGCCAGTTCTCCTCTGGCACACTACCATAACACTGCTGCAACTACAATCCCCCCATTTAAAGGAATTAACGTCGCACTATTTAAAGCCCACTGCTAATGTCTAATACAAGCGTCTATCCTGACATTTCCTAATGTTAAATACCATGTTCCTCCCGAGTGTTCTGAAGATCCACCGCACTTTACCTGACCGTACAACAACTGAACCCAGTGAAATCTCTGCCTTTTATAGCCTGACACCAGACGGTCTTTGTGACATCATAAAGGCAAAATTCCATGACGTCATAGAACATTAAAGAATTTGTAGAATTTAAAGACGCGTCTACTGAGTATTTGTTTATATTATGGCAGTCATGGAAACTGACCAGAGCCGCGCTAACCGAGTAGTGAAGAGGGACGTTTAAGATACAGAAAGGGGGTGTAATGAATAGTATTATATGATCGCCGTAAACAAACGTGTCGCTACTAAAATCACGAAAAACATTGAAACTGCATAACGAAAAAATTGACTACATAAAAAAATTAAACTACTCAATTACATAGTAGCCTATTTATTGCCGTCCATTATGTTTCAAAATTAAAAACCGACGATAAATAAATAGTATAGCTGAATCTAAATTTACATATAAAACAGAATACGCTAAGATTAATGAAGTGAAAATGGCTTATGTTGGGAAACGTTCAGCCAGATCAGAAAATAACAATACGACGTCACAAGATGTCGTTTGCTCTGTTTTAATTGAAGCCCTCGCTTCGACAGAAAGACAGACGGACGGGCAGACAGACAGATATAATATAACTAGAGGAGACACTGGCTGGATGCCAACCCCCGTAAAACAGGAAGGATGAGAAACAAGTTCGTTTGTAATAGGGAAGCATACGATTTTTGACCGTGCAAAGCCAGCCAATTATATTTTAAGAACGCACCAAATAAGAGTTATTATAAGAGCAAATGTCACACCTCCACTCACACATTTAAACACAGAACCGGAAACAATCGACATCACGAATGTGGAAACACATGCTCTGAGAAAGACGCAATTCAGCTGATGTGAGCTAGACGCATCTTATGTAGCCTATTATGGCCAGAGAACCTGTTGTGAAGATTTAGCTGATTTACCATAATAGAAAGCATAACGGTCAACTTCCAGTCCCAGTTCGCCTACTTATATAGTATACCCTAAAAGTATGTACTGTTTTGGTTATGGGAAAGTATATACATTTTAGTGCATAGCAGTATGCAATAGTATGCAAGTACTGGGACATACTGATGCATATCGAAAGTGACCGTTGTTGCCTAGACAACACTGCGATCTTAAGAATCAAAACATCAAAATACAACTCCTCCTTGCATGTAAGCATTTCTTTATTATTTCTTATGTAATGTTTACTATACAATTTAATTAATTCGATTATTTGGTTTAATAATTGAGTGTAGGGTCACCTCTTACAATGAGTTGTGGGTAATATGAGCCGTTAGAGTGCTCATGGATCTGCACTTTGAATTTTCACTGGAAATAGTAGATCAAGAATACTAATTTCAACATCCTTCTATTTGGGACACACTAATTCTACTTTCCAATACAATGTAGTATGGATAGTATGTGAATTGGCACACAGAGAATGACATAAGTGGCAGCGTTAAGAGTTTTAAAACAGTCAATTACAGTTGACATTGCATACATTCTTGCAGCAATATAAGTTTATCTTTTAATTTGCTCATTAAAAACACCTTTACTGAGCATACCTAGCAGTCCCATACCTATTAGTCTCTCAAAGTGTGATAGTAACTAAATTGCTGGAATCTGGAATCTTTATTTTCGCTTATAAAATTCTCATAATTATTTTTTTACCTTTATTCATTACAGCAGTCATAATAGTCATTACAATTCAAGTGTTATTTTAATTGATGAAACCTAAAAGAAAACGTTGATATTTCTTATTTCCTTTAGACAATACAATACCAATATGTACAATATCACATAATATTACACAGTATGTATTATTAAATAGTAATATTATATGTTTGCTGGTGGTGATGCCCGTAGCTTCCCAATAAGAATCTCTTAATCATTAGACATCCTTTTTTATTCATATAAATGTGAGTCTTTTTTAAAATATATGGCATTTGCTCCCCCAAACCTTCATGTTGACTGTGGCAGCAAACAGAACTGCCTTAATTATTCATGGCATAGATTTAACAAGGTGTTGGAAACATTCCTCAGATTTTGGTCCATATTGACATGATAGCATCACAGTTGCTGCAGATTTGTCGGCTGCACATCCATGATGCAAATCTCCCGTTTCATCACATCCCAAAAGTGCTCTATTGGATTGAGATCTGGTGACTGTGGAGGCCATGTGAGTAAAGTAAAGTCATTGGCATGTTTAAGACACTAGTCTGAGATGATTTGAGCTTTGTGACATGGTGCATTATCCAGCTGGTAGTAGCCATCAAAAGTAGCGTTCAAAGTCACTTAAATCCCCTTTCTTCCCCATTCTGATGCTCGGTTTGAACTTCAGCAAGTCGTCTTCACCACATCTAGATGCCTAAATGCATTGAGTTGCTGCCATGTGATTGAGCAATTTGTGTTACCAAGCAATTGAACAGCTATACCTAATGAAGTGGCCAGTGAGTATACTTATAATTTAAGTTACTTATAATTTATTTATTGCTGTAGTATTTTATAGTTTTAAAGTTGTGTTTATACTGTTGACTAAAAATATGGGTTTGTAACAGAAATGTTTATTTTGTTACATAAACTTGTTATAGTTCAAATTTAATGTGCACGTTAAAACAAATGTTTATATTGTGGTATATTTGACCAAGCACAAAATACACCATTAGAATATAAGCATATTTAGAAATAAAATTAACCCAGTGTTTTTGTAAATGAATCCATCCTTTGGGTTGAAAAAACCCATTTCTGTATTTACAATGTGTTCTTCCTATATTTACCCAGCCATTGGCCTAAAAACAACCCATGTATATTTATTTTTATTCTCAAAATGGGTAAGTTTTATGTTGACAAGTTTTTAGTGTAATTAAAAAATAAACGTTTTCATCAAGCCTAGCATGTTATCATTCATGAATATTACGTTAATGGATTATATAAAGTACAAAAAATCTACCGTTTATGTAGCTGTTAATTGTAAACATCTTTATGCAATTCCTGAAAAAAAAAACAAAATTTGTCCTTGAATTTTTTTGTACAACAATCTCTAATTAGACGAACATCAATTAAAGTTGAAGTCAAAAACAACATTCTGTCATGAAGACATAAATTGCAGGAGTCAACTAAACAAACATCATGACACATTATATACGTTTTTGTTTTACTTTTATTTAGTTTTATTTGGGTTTAGGTTCATTTTCTTTGCATTTACAACAGCTTTTGCGTCAATTTACATGATTTATTAGTCAATAAAGAGCTGTGTTACGTGGGCGTGTTTAAAGAGCGTAACTACTGTTCATTTTATTACATTCACTGTATTAAACAAAACCGCGACAGTAAAGTATTGACAACGACAGTTTCAGACAAACGGTTCAGCACACACACGCCTAATGCAAGTATATGATCGCCCACGAAAAATAAAGCTGGTGAACAAGTTACAGATGATGTTTTAAAGATTTTTAATGGTACGTGTGTAGCCCTGTTAAGATTTTCAAAATTGTGAAATGGTTCATTGTTTATCTATGTATTTTTTTTTCACATATTGTTAAATAATGTGTAGTATTTTATTATTTCGTCAAGAAGATTCTAATAATCATAACCAATGAAGACTTTGTCCAAGTTCAATTGACAGACGGAGCCAGTCAGGAGGCAGCCATTGAAAAGTGAGCAGAGCGGGAAAAACCGAGGAGAGAATCGTGTGGAGTGCGTTTTTGTATGCGGAGATTGAAATATCTTGAACTATTCAGATATTTAGCAACCCTAAATAAGATTTTGTCAGTGAATTGTTTTTGCGTTCTGGTCCGTCGGGATGGTTTAACTTAAGGCGACGGATTGTTCAATAAGCGACCATCAGGCCTGAAAGGTTTCGGCTGGCGGTTGCGTTGCGATCATCGGACCACAGCAACTATTTCCCTTGTTTGCTATCCACCTCTGTAACACCTTTAGTCTCCCACAACTACATCTTTCTTCTTCAACAATGCCATCGCGACACGGAAGAGTTTACGCCGAGGGAGCGTTCAAAAGCTTCTTGCGCTTCAGGAGTGTTAGGATTCGTAAGTAACAATTCAGATTGAATCTGGGTTGAAAACGGATTTGTTACCTTTAGTGCACAAACGGAAATGTGCCCCAATGAGGGCACATTTGTTGTTGTTGTTATCATATATGCTAGCTGCTATTGGCTAACCACATCCAGCAATCCTCCAAGCGTTGTGTCTCAGAACAGGCTGATTTATTTTATGATACTTTGTCACTGTTGTGGATTGTGTAATATTGCCCATTTATGATGACGTTCTGTATAATTCAAGCCTCATAAACTCTATATGAATGACAAAAACCAGCTCATCATGTTGATTTATTTCAGGTCTTGTCATACGTCTCGCCTGTGTGAACTCATTAAGCATGTGTTATTGAGCTCAGAGTCTCTGATCTGTTTGCCCTATAATCACATTCACTGCTTGCCTTCAGGTTAGCACAAACATTCACTTATTTAGTGAGAAGATAAAATTAAAACAAACCAAGCAAATCTCAACAGCTCCTTTGACTTTTATATAAATATTATATTTTATAGTCAGACAGCCAATCTAATTAAGAATGTTTGTGTAATGTCAAACAGGATAAATGTCACAAAACACTGTATGCAGTAAAAATGAGCGCTGGTTCTTTACAGAGTATCCTTTTAGGTGTACTTTACAATATATTATTGTTTTAATATTGTAACTGTGTTTACATGAGTTATTGTAAGGTGGGGCGTATGCTAGAATGAAAGGACAAAGTTTAATACATCACAATAAATCAAAGATATTTTCATTTAGTAGTAGTAGGTTTCAGTTCAGTCATCAGATTAAAATAATATTCTGGGTTCAACACAAGTCAAGCTCTATGAACAGCATCAGCTATATACTGCTAAATACTGCAAAACATTTCCCTTACTTTTCCCTTAGTTTGTGAAAACAAATTAGACTGAAAGTCTTTCCCTGTTCTCAGATATATATTCTATATCATTCTCCATCCCACAAATTTAAAGATCTGCCTCATGATTGGTCATGTGACATGCAAGAACCGATGCCGTTTATCATCAGAATTTTTTTTTATCTTAGCTTTCATTGAACACTTAGCATTTCATGAAAATGAAAACTAACATTTTCTGAGCATGGTTTGGCACATTCAGTAACCACATCTTACTATTGCAGCTCTGACCTGACCACTAGGAAGACCTTTGACTTCCCCATTTCATTCCCGCACATGATCAGAGAGCACATCCTGCCTCATCATATGGTCTACATCCTGATTGGCCACAAGAGCTGCGATAGAAACGATCAGTGTCGCGGAATGAGGCCTAACAGTTGGCGGCCGAACTTGGCATCCGCTTTGTGGAAACATCAGTTAAGTGCAACAGCAACGTGGAATGCACATACAATTTTCTCACACATGACATCTATGAGCTAATGAAGATGGGTGAGATCTCCTCGCGTGATGGATGGAATGGAGTTAAAAGTGGGCTCAATGTGCGTCTCATTGTATTTCTTATCTGTTGGACATTATACAGGTTATTTGGCTTGCTTTGTAGCATAGCCATCTTCCAGATTTTAACCCAAGGTACTGTCTTTGTGACCCGACTTTATACCTGGAAACAAATGACCCTCAAACTAAAGACATACTCTTACAATAGGCAGGAAGTATGGGCCATCCTGGGTATAGATCATCTGATTGAATGGGCCATTTGCACCTTTGCAGATGCAAATGTTGATTACTGGGGCCCAGTTGCAGTGTAACAAATCATGTTGATTTTGTCCAGGGAACACAATTGTTCAATGTTCTTTTAAGACTATGCAACATTTAGTCAATTAACATTATACATGATAGGTGTCATATTAAGCAAGATATGCCATTCTAACTTAATGTGTAGATGAAGCTAGAAAGAAAAATAGACATTCAGGGGCCTGGACCATCCCTGGAAGGCCTTTGAACACCAAAGTCTTTCTCACACACACCCAATGAATGAAGTGAAATATTGACTTTAAATATACAGAGTATTCATTCAGTACTAAAATGTATTGGTAAGCATAGTTCGATTAAAATAGATTTTTTTTTCAAGCACAGTATTACTGTTGGTTGTGATTTATTTTTATTTCAATATTGAAATTGCCACTTATGTAGAGCATTTCAAATCAGTCATTATGGTCTTTATGTGGTTCCATTGAAGAGTTGTGGTTTGGGAGGTTTTGGGAGTATAGTAACTGCTATGTGATAAAGGAGAATGGTAGCAGATAACTTTATCCAGGTAATATAGACTTTGTTTTTGTCTTGGTATTCTTGCCAGTTTGCATGCTGCCTCAGAAGGTACCTGCCTATGTAGATAGTGAGGCAGCTTCCTAGGATTCGGAACAGAACTATAAAGTAATACTCTAATTATAGCCTAAACACACCTCTACTTAAAGTAAAAGAGCAGATCACAGCAACCCTGCTGTATTAAAGAAGTTAATCCTGTCATCTCCTGTACGTCTCATATGTACATGTAAAACTAAATTTTTTCTTCTCAAAGAGAGAAAACTGAAAACTCCCAGGTTTCAAACCCCAGACTTGTCTTCATGTAGAAAGCACACACAAATTTGTACCTATAAGGAGATGATCTGTTTGAAGTAAACCGACTTATTACAAATTCTTTTGTAAAAGATTTTTAAACAACAAAACTTTAAAAAACAGATTCTACCTGTTCCATTCATAGATTCTGTTAAACGGTGATATGATTGAAAGTGGCAATCCTAACAGCGCTATCAGTGTATTAAAATATTCTATGTACTACGTGAATTTCTCAAGCACTAATTTCATGCAGGAGTGATTATATAAAGCTAATTTTGTAGTTTACAAATGTAAGACTGTTGTGCTAAATACATTTTACACGCCCCCTAGTGGTCATCAGATAATGACTAATGACCATTTTTAAAAAAGGAGATTCCAGAACATGCTGTAATGATGTTAAATAGCTGGTGTAAATTAAGCTAGTTTATTGTGTATTATAGACATAAAATAAAACATTTAAACATAACAGCAGGGTTTTCATTAGTCCCCCCACTCACTGTCCCATGAACATATATAGACGTTTGGGGCTTGTGGCAAATATAGGCATAATTAAATCTATTGCACATAATAAACGTTAAACAAACTATAAAAATGTTCATTAACTCAAACGCACAGTGTACATCAAGCGGTGTTAATTGCCAATATATTTGCATTGAGGTGTGGTATATGTCATATAGAACATCCATTATGTTGAAATAAAATGAAGACTGAACAATTCTGTGTTGTCAACTATGTGCTTTTTTCAACAATACAACATGAATCAAACGTCTTTCATGATGTTCACTACTGTGTGAAAAGATAGATTTCTACATTTACTTCTTGCCCATACTTTCTCACACAACACATTTAAAACACTGCAAGATCAAATATTTTCAACAGAAGAAATGAATGGTTATAGTACCACTTTAACATCCACGAATGAAACATTACATTTGGTTCACCTTAGTTTCAACAGCAATCCTCACAAGACGAATCCAGCGTTATGGGTAATCTTACAGACTCAGACGCCTGCCAATCATTGCAAGCTCACCGCCCACATTCCCATGATGCTTCACTTTACTGCGATCGTAGACAAGCGCGTTTGAACATTTCTGCATTTGATGTATTAATCAAAAGCAACATTAATCGCGTAGTATAATCATCAATGGTTTTCGCTGTGGTGGCTGTTTGTGATATGCGCGCTGGCTGTGAACTGCAACCGTCTCTGAGACGCTCAGCCTCTCGCAATGAGGCGTGCAGGCAGGCTGCTGTAAGATTAAAAAGGGCATATGTCGTGAATGACATAGCTGCGGAAGGGCTTCTCTGACGCAGCTACGGAATCGCTATCAAGAGATTTCGGATGCATAATTTTTGACACATGGGACAGCTAATGATCATATTCTTGGCGTCCCAAAAAATCGAAGTTAAAAAAATAAACCAGCTAGAACACACGCGAACATTTATTTGAGCTGTTAAAGACGATGTTAAGAATTTGTTGAAACAAAAGCTGTTAAAACACCAAATGTGTATTGTTATTACTGCAGTAACACCTACTGGTCATATACATGTTGGTCTGAAACAGCCATTTGACTGATTATAATCTACCTGTTTTTAAATACGAAAGAGTGTGGAGAAGCAGATATTGCGCTTGTGTGGGCTGTTGCTGGTTGGGGTTTAAATCCTATGATAGGTTCAATTCCATTTTTAGTGGTGCTTGCGAAGCACCATAATACACTATTATTCACTTGCATTATTTTTCTGGACGCAATCCCGTCCCACACGGTTTGTCGTAGGCCCATGAATGAGGGTCTTACAAAAAGTGTGCGAAAAATCCCATAGACTTAACATTGGATTGAACTTTGGGATATCTTATCTCTGCAGCAGAATGTCGTAGAGACGTGGCGGTGGGCTCATATCGCTCGGCTTAGCAAGCAGCAACAAATGGCGACATTACAACTTCATAGCCACACCCTAGCAATCAGTTACAGTGCACAAGAAACTACCTTTGACTACTATTGAAAATTGTGAGAGGCATCAGAATATCGTAAAGACAAGTGGGTGGCCTCGTTTGACACTGTCAAGTAGTCTATATGTACTAATATGTATTTACTGGTAAATGTTAATGTTATATTTAAAAGGCTATATGTCCAATTCAGATATATATTCCCAAAATATAAAATGTTTATTTTCTTATACCATGTGAGTTTTTAATCATATGCATTTGTTCTTCATTTTTAAAAGGGAATGGTTTCTTATATAACTATAGGAGTCATGTTTTTATAGCTTAATATGGGCTTCATATTCATTTCTGCTTGACACTTTTATATTGCATTTCTGCAGGTTCCTTGCAACAGGGGACTTACACTGCACTATTGCTTTCAGCAAACTGGGTTAGGCACAGCAACGTAAAACCCTAATTCAAAATTTTACATTCTCAGCTATATGCAACCCTCTACTTACATAAATTACATCGTATTTTTTGTCGTCCATTATCTGTCATATTGAAGCAGACGATAAATACACAGTATAGCCCAATCCAAATTTATATCTAAAATAAGAACACATTAAAATTAAGTGAAAATGGCTATTGTGGGCAAATGAGAACATAACAATACATCACAGGATTTTGCTGTTTTAATTGATGTTTTTTTTTTATCTTCGACAGACAGATATCTTATCTGTGGAATAAAATTACATTAAACTCCCCGATGTGCTACCCATGTGATAATCTGACACTACCACCGTATAAGTACATTGTTGTAACGTTTGTTGTCCACTAGATGGCACAGTGACGATTAGATCTAATATCTAATAGAGCAGTGGCGCAAGAGAAGGCTGGATGCCAGTCGCAGAAAAACAGGAAGGATGAGAAACAGGTACGTTTGTAATAGGTAAGCATACGATTTGTCTCCCCGCAAAACCAGCGAATTTTGTTTTAAGAACCAGTCATGTATAAGGTAAATGTCGCACCTCCACTCCATCTCCCACATTTAAACAGAACAAGAAACAAATCGACATCACGAATGTGGAAACATGCGCTCAGAAAGACGCAATTCAATTTGGGTGATCTAACAACTTAACATTTTTAAAACATGTCTTAAAACATTAAGACAACAAGTAACAAGTCAGCGTTTTATATCGGAGGTCTTCCTGTACGGTCTTACAACACAAACGACGTACATGACTATAAAATGACATTTATAAAGCATTTATTCAATCTGATTATATTTTGTAGTTTTGTATTATTTATATTGTTTTTATTCATACAACTAATTGCAAATTATTGAACAATTTCATTAATGGTCTGTATTTTTAAAGCAGATTCAACAATATATACAACACTTAATTTCTGAGCAAACTGCCATGCTTGTAAAAAAAGAAATTTGCGATGTCCTGTAGCTTTTTAATCTCAGAAGTCTGAAGTGGTTGTTTATTAAAAGACATCAGGAAATAAAAATACACCATAACTTTCTCAGTGAAACAACAAGAAAGGCCGGCCCACACTGCGATTTTGGCCACAATTTGGTTGTCTGGGAACAAATTTTGGAAATCCTACAAGATTCATATAATCATTGGCTATAATCTGTTGTTTTTGATCGCTGGTTTGACATGTTCACCGACAGCTGATTAATGGCCGTTGCGATCAGTTTTGCCTCTGATTAAATTCTGGCAGTGTCAGATTTCAGACACTTTCCTGCAGTGTGACCTACGATGACCGTCAAACCAAGAACCAATAGGAGTGCTGAACCCAATGACGCAATTAGCGCAGCAACTTAAACCACCTCAGTGAAAATGTCGAAACGAGTCAGGTGGATAGTACAAGAAAAACTTCTTGTTGTCGCAGTTCTACCATGACAGGGCAAAAAAGGAAGCGCTGAAAACACAAATTACCTCTATAAGTCCTCTTTTGCCCAGCCATGACTTGCTCCACACACGTTGTTGCTTATGTTTGCTAGCTACGATTGTAGTGAGAGAACAAGGGTCCCAGATTGATCACTCCACAGATTGTCACTCCAGACAAATCTTCTTGTGTACGTTCGTTTTTGTTGAGTGTTGACTGTCGTACAGTCTGACATTATGACAACTGAGACCTTACAGTGTGACATGGGGATCATGTTTGTATAGTGACAAATAACAATCGCAAAGCACTATTAAAAATCCCACAGTGTGAGCCCGGCATAACTGAGTATGAACCGAAAGACATGAAGCCTTTTTTCTAGTATGTATACTGTCCCTCTGTGCAAGATTATGCATGGTAAACCTTGAATTTATTTTGCGCTAGTTGCTTATATTTATTTAGTACTTTTGAGTGTTGCATCAATTGAGGACAGTGGAGCTTTCCAGTACAATTTGTCCTTTTTTATTTCAAGATGAGCTTGTTGAATTTCCAAATCATTGCAGCTGTTGTCATTAGAGCTGCAAGCTCAGCTTCCACTTAGAAACAGAAGATACATGTGAACATTTACTTGATGTGTTTGAAATGCTGTCATAAGGATCCACACCGCATCTACTACTTCAGTTGTAACTTCCTTGTAATGAGAAGTTGCTGTGTTTAAACCATTTCTTTCAGAAATTCCTGTCCCAGAGTGGTGATAGAGTTCATCATGGCCATTTTCTTGGGTGTATTGTGCTCTGATGCAGCACAATAAGGCTTAATCTGAGCCTTTAGGATATCTGTGAGACATTAAAAACAGCAATATTTAATAATATAATGTCAGCAAAACAGCTTATAGCAGTTGTATGTTATGACACCTAATAGAGCAAAATCAGTGCTGGACAGTATGGAATGTGACAGAAGTACCTGTAAACACAAACTAAGAGAACCTTTTCTGACTGTGATAAACTACAGTATACATTGAATGATCAACTAACAAGTACAAATTACAACATCCGTATTAAGTGAAATAATAAATGAAGTCAAGCCATTATCATGGCCCTCATCCTTTATTCTAAAATCATTTAAAAAGAACAGAATTTAATCTAGGCTGACAGAGGCAAAGAAGACAGTAAAACTGAGGCAAAGAAGACAGTAATAAACCAGACAGAGCAATTAAACTCCTGAATTAAACTAAATTTGAGGTAGTAAACCAATGCAGAATTGTTAGACTCATTCTTGATACTACAGACATTCTTTAATTTTGTTGTAAATTAATCACATAATACTAAACTGCCCATGTTATAAACCACTGGGAGACCACACAGACAATTAGTTAATATATGATTCTCATTCACTGTATTGCATTAATGGAAAGTTGTACATTTCTTAAATATATTTTTCAGACCTTCTTCACTTTTTTAATTTTGTTATGTTGCACCCTGATACTAGAATCGTTAAATTCTTTTTTTCTCAATAATCTACACTCAGTACCCCATAATGATTAAGTGAAAACAGAATTTTAGAAATGTCTGTAAATGTATTAAAAAGAAAAAAAACTGGAATATCACATTTACATAACTATTCAAACCCTTTACTCAGTACTTAGTTGAAGTACCTTCGGCAGCAATTACAGCCTCAAGTCTTTTTGGGTATGACACAGCAAACTTTGCACACCTGGATTTGCAAATCCTCTCAAACTTGGTCAGGATGGGTGGGGACCTTCGTTGAACAGCCATTTTCAGGTTTCTGCAGAGGTGTCAGGGCTCTGGCTGGGCCACACTAGGACATTCACAGAGTTGTCCCCAAACCACTCCTGTGTTGTCTTGGCTGTGTGTTAGGGTCATTGTCATGTTGGAAGACGAACCTTCTGCCCAGTCTGAGATCCTGAGCGCTGTGGAACAGGTTTTCATTGAGGATATCTCTGTACTTTGCTCCATTTAGCTTTCCCTCAACCCTGACCAGTCTCCCATCCCCTACTGCTAAAAAACACCCCCTCACCTTGCTTCACTGTTGGAGTGGTATTAGGCAGGCGATGAGCAGTTCCTTTTGAGAACTGAGACCAAACAGTTTAATTTTGGTTTCATCAGAACATAGAATCTTGTTCCTCACAGTTCTTCAGGTGCTTTTTTGCAAACACAAAGCGGGCTTTCTTGTGTTTTGTACTGAGAAGAGGCTTTCGTCTAGCCACTCTGCTAGTACATAAGGTCCTCAAACATTTTGAATATCAGCACATTTTGGACATATAATCCTTGTTCCATAGATTGTCGTATGACAGCAGAAACGGCCTGAACGTGTCATAGGTCACCACTTCTAGTGCTTATTCACTTCTCTCCTGATACATCCTGTAATCACACACACACACACATGCACACGCACGCACACACACACCTTCTCAAAGTTGAGGTGTTCAGCTTTCTTACTCAGACCCAAAACATGATGATAAGATATCCTTTCTCAGAAGTAGTCAGAAGTTAACCATTCTGCCAATATATAATATTAATCTGTATTCTATAATAAATACTTTTGTTTAAATTTAATGGATTTTACCTCTTCTACTAACTCTCAATGAATCCAGTATTTCTAGTTATAACAATCACAAAAGGTTAAGTTTAATCATTTGAATCAATATTATTTGGAAGATAAATGCTAATTAATTATTAATTATTAATATGTAAAAAGGATATAACTGACGCAAGGTGGAGCTAAGGAGACCATCCCTTCAGTCCTCCATTTCAGACCAATATGGGGTCTAACACCCCATGTCCAGTCTAGTGAGGTCGCTACGGAGAGTGGGAGTGGTAGCGCATGCGTCGCCCTAGCGAGTCACACTTGCCTCTTCACCCCGCCATGGACATGCCAGAACCTAAAAATTCTGGTCCCCATGGAAGGGGCTCTCCCACCCTCCACTCACAGGAAGGCATTGCAGTGCCTCTTGGTCAGAAAAAGAGAAGTCCCAGAGTCCATTACATTTTTGTCTCTTTTGTTCCATACACTTTGTTCAACTTGAAGTGATTTTAAAAGAATTTATTAACATGACCCCTCTTCCCACCGTTTCTACATTTAAGAGGTGGATTGGGACAAGAGGCAGATTTATGCACTGGCTGACCAAAAATACATATCAGAAGGTCTGATAGGAACAGCTGAAACAACATTTTGTTCTGGGAATAAAACAATCCTTTTAGGACTGGCAACACCCTGCTCCATGTGGGTCATAGTGACATTTCTGAGCTAAGGAGACCACCCTTCATCCCGTTCAGATGAGTCCATTACACATCATTGCCACAGACCATGGCAACTAAAGCCATTGCAAATGTTCACATTATTCATAGTAAGTCAAGCAAATTTTAACTGCAATGTGATTTAAATTTTGCATCCAACGTTAGAACAACGTACTACATTATATCAGACAGCTGTTAACTCATAAAATATTTATGTTTTTAGGTTAAAGCAGGAGAGAGTATTTGCCTCCAAGCCTTGTTAAAAGTATACAGTCACTGAGGCGCTTTGAATGATCATTAAAGAAATGATAGTCGACTCAGATGTCATTTGCCCAGATGCCAGGAATATACATCATACCTGATCAGGATGATAAATGACATTCCCAGGACAGGTTCCTGTTCTGCAGCAAGGCAGTTAAAGCGGCAATACTGGCTATTGAGAACCTTAACAAGGTCATGCAAAGAAGGTAAAGCGTCTTAGTAGACTGGGAGAAAAAGAGGGTGAAGAGCATATTACAGGCAGTGCAAAGACTTGCCTTGACAATGAACACTTACATTAAAAAAGCATAAAAACAACAGTGGTCTAATATGAAGAAACTGGACAACAAGAAGATTAAAACCAAAACAGCTCCTTCTGCTCAAGACATGCTTTTTCCGATCCAGAAATCAACAGATGCCTTCCCTCCAGTCAAACAGCCCATACAAGAGAAAACAGTGTTGCCAAAAGATGAAACCTTTGAAGATAAAACTCAGAGGGACTTCCATAGTCTGTCACATTTCACATCAGTCCGTTGTCTGATGTAAAATCTTATCCTCTTCCACAGGTCAACCAGCCTGTAGGAATGACAAAGGTCAAAGTGGTTGCAATAGAAAGACAAATCAAAACTTAAGAGGGGTCATCAGACATTGTCACATCCTCTGTCTGCTCTAAAATCTGCTCTTCTACAACCTGTAGAAGTGGAGAAGGTGGAAACAAAAATAACATCCAATATTGATGATCAGAAAAGATTCAGTAAAGATGGTTCAACAGTTAAGACAGTGTGCAGCTGCGACTTGAATGTCTTATGTTTTTAATATGCTGTAATTATTGTGATAAATCATTTTGCTATGACTAGAAACTCATTGCTGTTCTGAATGATTTCAAGGTGGCCAAAGAATTTAAAGATGGACAGACGCTAAAAAAAGTAAAATTCAACTTTGTAACTTTGACAAATACCAGCAAAATGTCAGAAACATCTGTAATGCCAAACAAGCTTCCGCTGATGGGGAACGTAGATTGTCCATTGCATGGATGTCTTGTTTATTCCAAGAGGTCAGTAAAAATTAGACCCAATAAACATATGTCCCATTGCCAGAACCGTATATCACTGCCTCCCCTCACTGTGGCACCCATACGGATTAGGTCAGCCCTGCATCTCCCTGCCGCTCAGAGGCTGAAACCTGCCTCTGTGGGGATCGCTAGACCGGCCACAGTGCAACAAAACCACCAGAGAACATTGCACAGTGTGTATGAGCCCAGGAGGCCACCAGGTACTCCTGTGAAGCTTGCCACCTGTCGCATAAAGATGCTGCACAAAGACGCCATTTGAGACAGAACAAGTGCCAAAATCTGTGCTCACCCCCAGAAACAGGTATTGTAAGAAAAGAGTTTATAGTGAGCATTTCATGTTTTCCAAGTTATTTTTGGATGCTTCTACATGGTGTTTGGTCTAAACTAAATTTACGTATTCTTTTGTTTAACAGAATGAAGAAATCGGAAAAGGGAACATCAGATGTCCATGGAAATGATCAAGTGAAAATTATAAAATCGTGTTGAAATATGTATATATTAAATTAAATGATCATCAATAACGTCTAGGGCTTTAAAATCAAAGGGCTGCGTAGCGGGTGGTGTGGGTGGTGCAGACCCTTAGCCCTTTATTTATTATGTATTATGTAATGTATAATCTAAATAAAACAAACATTTCATTACACTGTTGTAGTTTTTTACAAGTGACAATATTTTTGTTAGTTTGTGGCTGATTAACTGCCACATTTCCCAGTCTCATCAAAATGACTAAACAATAATAATAATATGCTGATTATATGCTGGTTTTCACCTTTAAGCTCTCACAGAGTGTTGTATAGCAAAGTTAGAATCTATGTCTATAAATGAAGTGTAACTAACTACATTACGATTTTATGAGCACTGTGCAAGTGCTAAATTATCAAATCATATTTATCACGTTTCTGTATGTGTTGCAGTATATTTTTGTTTTTAAGTATTTTCATTTTTAATTAATTTTAAAAATTAATTTTAATGTTTAAATAATCATTTTATCAATAAAGAATTATTTATAAATCAAATCAAGTCCGTTCTTTGGGTTCTTGAAATTAAGAAACGGCCAATGGCTTTCCTCAGGCGCAGAGCACGTCACCATAGCAACCCCACAGCGCTTCATAGTCCCTTTAGTGATCGAAGCTATAACTCAAACAATAATTAATAGTGATCATTTAAAAATGTGTGCTAACATTTTTTCTGTTACCTAAAATTACATTGATTCAAAAAATTATCATTGTGAACACATTTGAGTGCACCGCATATGTAACGTATGAGACTTATTTGTACAAACTTCTTCACTTAATAGCTATTGCCATACAGGACTAACGTACAATCATGCGGTTATCATCATAAAATAAACAATATGAGAAATAAATGAGATCAGTTGTCACGTCCAGATGAGTCCGTTACAAACTGTTGCCACAGACAGCGGTGATTGGCTCCGCTACTCTGCAGGTGGATATTATTGGCTGAAATGCTGGAGCTGACCTATCAGGTATCTCAATTAACGTGTAGTTATTTTTGCTCAACGCAAAAAAAAAAAAAAAAATCCCGGAGCAAAATCGAAACAGGATTAAACTTTCCTTAGCCCACATTTGTTTTTGAATGGCTACATACTAAACACTTGGATAAAGTATCTGCTATATGCCTAAATGTATATTTATGTATATTTTGTAATATATATATATATATGCTTGTTTGACCTTCCCTGTGTGACGTTCTGCTTCTAGCCATATTTTAGACGTTTATCGTTTATCAAAAAAAATAATAATACCGGTCACCCAAGGCTAAATATAATAACCGTTCCGTTTGAGACACAAAATGTCACCAATTACCTGTTGTAACACCTTTAGAGTGTTTGTATGGAAAGAGAGCACACTACAGAGTGTGAATCGAGCACACTACAGAGTGTGAATCGAGCACACTACAGTACAACAGTTATGAGACAGTTGATGTCCTCATTGACCAATCAGAATTAAGTACGTTGTTCACGCTCGTTAGAAAAAAAGACAAAGTTTGAACATTCAGCTTGTTGTGGTGTTTCACAAGATAAAAATAAAAAATGCTTTTAAAATGTCATGAGGGTAAGTAAATATATTAATATTTATTTATATTTATTTAAAATTCATTTTCTCAAATTTATATTTTAAAGTAACTTGTTTGTGTGTGTGTTGTACTGTAAGCCTGAGGAAGGTAAATTGACCAAAATGTTGCTTTTAAAAATAAAATGATAATTAACTATGAGTAGTGTGTGGGATTTATACATTTTTTCCATTTTATAGTAAACAGTTTATTGGGGTAATAAACGGCATAATCCAAAATAGGCAAAAAAGGTCAAGACACACACATACATGTTAGGTTTCTGTGCTTTCTGGGGACTTTCAATAGACATAATGACTTTTATACAAACTGTATATTCTATACCCTAACCCTTACCCTACCTCTAAACCTAACCACAGAAATATTTCTCCATTTCCAAAAAAGCATCATTTGTATGTTTAATAATCAATTTCCCTCATGGGGACTGTATGGTATATTTTCTGAACTGCATGATATTAATGGTATATTTCACACATACTCCATTTATTTCAATACAGTCACTGAGCACTACAGTTTTGAACAGTTTTGATCCTTTGCACATATGCACGTTTTATAATTACCCTACATGGAAATCTTTTAGTACTTAAAAAATAAATGTATTTTATTATTACTTTTATTCTTTTTTTAGGAATCCTGCTGTGGCTTTGCCACAGTTAGACTGACGTGGATGAAATATGAGATATGTAGGTCACCTGATAATGCAGATACATGGTATCAAATGTGTATGAAAGTCAGATTCGAGGTTGTGGAATAACTGGACTTTCTGTGAGCTTTGTTGTCTCGAGCAATAAACTTTTGGCACCTGGAACCCTTGACTGAGAAATTTGTTGCTGCATTGAGAGAATTTTCCACAACTGCTGGCTGGTCCTCACAATGTAATTGTTTGTGACATTTACCATCCTTGTGGGGACACTTTGTTGCTGTTAAATAAACAACAACAAAACTGAGCGCAGTCATTGCATCTTTGCAACAAATGTATTTTCACATTTTGTTGTAAAAAGCAGTTGAGACAAAGCAGATTCAAGAATGCACAGAAGACTAAGAGACAGATAATGATTCCAGTAAAAGGGTGAACAGAGCTAGTTTGGATAAAGTATCTGGACAGTAAAAATATTAAAAATCGCCCCTGTACACAGCTGAATATAACAGACCTTTATCACACTTCTATTTCCAGTAAGTGAAGCAGTGTTCCGGTACCATCGCTACACAATCAAAACTAATGGCTGAATCCTCCCACTGGTGTTACTGCAGCTTACCGGGCTAATCAAATTCTAAACAAAACTAAAGTGTACCCTTCTGAAACATTGCAATAAACCTGTGTCCAAATTTTGAATGATGAATGTTGATGTTTCAGTGAGTAGGGACTAGAGTATGTTTTCGGACTAAGGGCTAAACTTTCAGAAACTTTCTGGCTCCTTGTTCTTTCGCATTGACCTAATATCTCTGCATTCTATCTGACACCGCATGCAGAGGAAGGAGGGAGGTTACCAGAGCCTATTGGCAACTGCTAACTTTAAACTTATCCTGCTAAAGGTTAGACTTAAATATGAATGATTGATAAACTGACATGAGTAGGGATGCATTAGCATGTAATACTTTGTAGACTGTGCAACCTGAACAGAAACGGCTTACCACAAACATACAATTTATGTGCTCAAATTCTGCGAATCAACAATTCCGAGGATTACTCCTCAACAACGTGCCATCTGGACGAAACCATTCAGCATCAATCATTACTTAATAAATTGAAGGACATTATTCTTTCAGCACAAGAGCAAGAGATGGAACTTAGAAAGAAAAAAATGCATCTAAAATTATGTAAGGGTGAGTAAATATATATATTTTTTATTATTTAAAATTTTCTTTTAAACTAGAAACATCAAAAACAGCTCATTTACATTTCTACATTTTAAGGTAACTTGTATGTGTGTAAATATTGCAATTAAAAACAAAATATTTGTGATAAGTATGAGTAGTGTGTGGGATTTAAACATTTTTCATTAATTTATTGAGGTTTTCAGAATTGTTAATAGGTTGTTTTATGTAGATGTATTTTTGTTAGCAATTTGTCATGCCGTGTTCATACGTACGCTTTGCCCACCTTTTTTAATGAAGACCTGCCCCTTTAAATATTACTGGCGCGAACACCGTTACGGTCCGCTGATTTTCGCATTATGACATCATCGCGCAAACGTCATTTAGACTATAAAAGCAGTGACAGTTCACGCAATTTCTGTATTTCATTGTCGCTTGCTCGGAATTCAGAGTTCTTGGCGGGGGACTGGTGAAACACTTTTTAAAACTTACTATTGCGAAGTTATTTCGTGCTTTTTTTTTAGCTTCCATACGGCATTCGAGTTCCATACATTCGCTGTTTTCATTATCGCTTGCTTGGAACGACACATTCTAAGCAGGAGATAAGTGAACGAACTGTGTGTAGAGCTTGGATAGCTGTGTGTAGATTTTGTATAGTATCCACGCATTCGCTGCATTATTGCTTGCTAGGAATTACAACATTCTTGGCAGGGGATAGTGACCGAACTGTGTGGAGAATCTATATATCTCTGATAAATAATCATCAGAGCATCCAGACTTTTCAATTTCTGAAAAAGTCTACTAGATTTCTGTTTGCTAGGAATACAATCCTAGCAGATAAAAGTGAACCCTTTGACGACAACGGTCAATATCTACAACTGTGTTGTGGAGTCTGTAAAAGTTTCATCAGAAATGCCGTTTGTCAGGGTCCCTTCTTACGACGATTCCGAGGATTACTCCTCAACAACGTGCCGTCTGGACGAAACCATTCGGCGTCAGTCATTGCTTAATAAATTGCAGGACATTATTCTTCGAGCACAAGAGCAAGAGATGGAACTTAGCTCGCTGTTAGAGTGGTTTAATGATAAACGTAAGTAACATTAATTTCAGTGTATGTAGGGATTATATGAAAGCTAGACCAGGGCCGGGAGACACAGACGCGATCGTCACAGATTTTACAGCTTGTTATAAATAAATTAATCTAAAAGTTTAAAAAAAGTCTGTGGCTTACCAAATGCAACACAAGCAGCCATCTCCACTGTACCTGACCATGACGCAATCCATCCTCCTGACCATGAAACATCCATGTTATTCCTTTCATGCTGATTAAAGATAAATAGTATGCTTAATCCATTATTTATCTTAAATAAGATAATACCCAAAATCACGTGATCCTTTCACAAATCACTTCCTCACTTGTACCCTAAACTAAAGGGTCCTGTATTCTAAATGAAGGTGTTCGCTTTAGTGTGGAACGGCCCACAAATGGCGTCCTCTTCCTGAAGTGCGCTTTAAAGGCGCAAAAACGCTGTTTGTAAGTCACCAAACGTTTTTGCACGGAAGAGCTGTAGAACATTTTTACTTAAAAAATTAAACTACGTTGACCTTTATTTTAACTTGCCGTTTTCTTTCTTTCGGCCAGTAATGGTGGAAATGTTCGTTAGATTTGTTTGTAGCAACAACATTAAAGTGGGCCTATATAGAAATTATTTTTTTTTAATAAACCTACCCTGAGAAGTTTTCACAGAAGAATAAAAACACATACAAAAATTAAGCATGCCCAATACAGCTTCTAATTCAGTCTTACCATTTGTTATTCCTTTATATTTTCTTTACAGAAGACTCACTGGAGTGTGAAATGAAGAATGTGTCCGACACTATGATAAGCATTGACTGGATTGAAAACATGCAAGCTATGCTGGATAAGTTCTTACACGATAAGGACTGTAATATCGAACGCTTGCGTGGCCTCTGCGAGAAGATGCTCGCCATGAGTGCCAAGCAGAAGAGTGAAGCCATTGAAAAAAGTAAGTTCATAGCGAGCAAATTTTAATTGCAGTGTGATTTAGACTTTGCATCCAACCTGTCAGAGCAACGTTATGAAGGCCAAATTATCTTTCAATGTTCCCAGCGTTATTGTCGTAATTGCATTTTTACTAGTAAGAATTGATTTAGAGAGCTCTTTAATTCAATTCGTACTAGTAACATTAAAAGATAATTTGACCTTCCATGCAATGTATTATATTGTATCAGACAACTGTTAAAGTGTAAAATATTTGTGTTTATAGGTCGAAGCAGGAGAGAATATTTGCCTCCAAGCCTTGTTAAAAGTATACAGTCACTGAGGCGCTGTCCCTCAGTTAAAGAAATGATAGCCAACTCAGATGTTGGCCAGGAATATACGTCATACCTGATAAGGGTGATAAATGATATTCCCAAGACAGGTTCCTGCTCCGCAGCAATGAACAAGGCAATTAAAGCGGCAATACTGGCTATTGAAAACCTGAACGAGGCTTTCCAAGATCGTGCGAAGGAGGTAAAGCGTCTTAGTAGACTGGGAGAAAAAGAGGGTGAAGACCATATTACAGGCAGTGCAAAGACTTGCCTTGACAAAGTGGACACATTACATTACAAAAAGGAGCCATTAAGAAAAGACCAACAGTGGTCTAATATGAAGAAACTGGACAACAAGAAGATTAAAACCAAAACAGCTCCTTCTGCTCAAGACATGCTTTCTCCGATCAAGAAATCGAGAGATGCCCTCCCCCCAGTCAAACAGCCCGTACAGGAGAAAACAGTGTTGCCAGAGGATGAAGATAAAACTCAGAGTGACTTCCAGAGTCAGTCAAATGTCCACATCAGTTCTTTGTCCAGTGTAAAATCATTTGCTCTTCCACAGGTCATCCATCCTGTAGGAATGACAAAGGTTAAAATGTCTGCAGAAGATAAAACTCAGAGGGACTTCCAGAGTCCATCACATGTGCACATCAGTTCTTCATCTGATGTGAAATCATTTGCTCTTCCACAGGTCATCCATCCTGTAGGAATGACAAAGGTTAAAATGTCTGCAGAAGATAAAACTCAGAGGGACTTCCAGAGTCCATCACATGTGCACATCAGTTCTTCGTCTGATGTGAAATCTTTTGCTCTTCCACAGGTCAACCAGCCTGTAGGAATGACAAACGTTAAAATGGTTGTAAAAGAAAAACAAATCAAAACTCAGAGGGCCCATCAGATGTTGTCACGTCCTCTGCCCACCCTAAAATCTGCTCTTCTACAACCCGTAGAAGTGGAGAATGTGGAAACAAAAATAAAATCCACTACTGATGATCAGAAAAGCTTCAGTAAAGATGGTTCAGCAGTTTCAAGAAACGTTGAAGAACAATACACAAAAATAGAGGAGGATGCTGAAAAACTGCTCAGGACTGCTCAGATGGTTGGAGAAAAACATGTCATAGACATTAAAGCTCAAAAACATAATCTCCACTATCTTGATCGTGCTTTAGTAAGAGAGGATATATCGTCTGAAGAATATTATCTGTCCAAAGGCCACATACAGCACACACTTTGTAGTGTGCAGCTGCGACTTGGATGTCTTTTTCAAAGATACATTAAACATATTCAAGTGCAGCAATTACGGTAAGGCGAAGACTTTTCAGAAGTGTTTTTTTTTTAAATTACATTATGTATATTTTTAACATGCTGTAATAATTGTAATAAATCATTTTGCTATGACTAGAAACTCATTGCTGTTCTGAATGTTTTAAACAGGAAAACGCTTGATGAAGATTTCAAGGTGGCCAAACAATTTAAAGATGGACAGGCACTGAAACAACGCACAATTCAACTTTGTAAATTTGACAAATACAAGCAAAATGTCAGAAACATCTGGAATGCCAAACAAGCTTCTGTTGATAGGGAACGTAGATTGTCCATTGCACGGATATCTTGCTTATTCCAGGAGGTCAGTAAAAATTACCCAATAACCGTGTGTAAAGGGCTTCTTCATTTTATCTAAGAGTATCTAACATGTTTTAGAGGTAATGCGATATACATGTAAATAATTAAATATATTTTTACATTTTATCCTATCTATAGATGAATCGGAAACATGGATTTCGTCTGGGAGGCATATCCCGTTGCCAGAACCGTATATCACTGCCTCCCCTCACTGTGGCACCCATACGGATTAGGTCAGCCCTGCATCTCCCTGCCGCTCAGAGGCTGAAACCTGCCTCTGCGGGGATCGCTAGACCGGCCACAGTGCAACAAAACCACCAGAGAACATTGCACAGTGTGTATGAGCCCAGGAGGCCACCAGGTACTCCTGTGAAGCTTGCCACCTGTCGCATAAAGATGCTGCACAAAGACGCCATTTGAGACAGAACAAGTGCCAAAATCTGTGCTCACCCCCAGAAACAGGTATTGTAAGAAAAGAGTTTATAGTGAGCATTTCATGTTTTCCAAGTTATTTTTGGATGCTTCTACATGGTGTTTGGTCTAAACTAAATTTACGTATTCTTTTGTTTAACAGAATGAAGAAATCGGAAAAGGGAACATCAGATGTCCATGGAAATGATCAAGTGAAAATTATAAAATCGTGTTGAAATATGTATATATTAAATTAAATGATCATCAATAACGTCTAGGGCTTTAAAATCAATCAGGGCTGCGTAGCGGGTGGTGTGGGTGGTGCAGACCCTTAGCCCTTTATTTATTATGTACTATGTAATGTATAATCTAAATAAAACAAACATTTCATTACACTGTTGTAGTTTTTTACAAGTGACAATATTTTTGTTAGTTTGTGGCTGATTAACTGCCACATTTCCCAGTCTCATCAAAATGACTAAACAATAATAATAATATGCTGATTATATGCTGGTTTTCACCTTTAAGCTCTCACAGAGTGTTGTATAGCAAAGTTAGAATCTATGTCTATAAATGAAGTGTAACTAACTACATTACGATTTTATGAGCACTGTGCAAGTGCTAAATTATCAAATCATATTTATCACGTTTCTGTATGTGTTGCAGTATATTTTTGTTTTTAAGTATTTTCATTTTTAATTAATTTTAAAAATTAATTTTAATGTTTAAATAATCATTTTATCAATAAATAATTACTTATAAATCAAATCAAGTCCGTTCTTTGGGTTCTTGAAATTAAGAAACGGCCAATGGCTTTCCTCAGGCGCAGAGCACGTCACCATAGCAACCCCACAGCGCTTCATAGTCCCTTTAGTGATCGAAGCTATAACTCAAACAATAATTAATAGTGATCATTTAAAAATGTGTGCTAACATTTTTTCTGTTACCTAAAATTACATTGATTCAAAAAATTATCATTGTGAACACATTTGAGTGCACCGCATATGTAACGTATGAGACTTATTTGTACAAACTTCTTCACTTAATAGCTATTGCCATACAGGACTAACGTACAATCATGCGGTTATCATCATAAAATAAACAATATGAGAAATAAATGAGATCAGTTGTCACGTCCAGATGAGTCCGTTACAAACTGTTGCCACAGACAGCGGTGATTGGCTCCGCTACTCTGCAGGTGGATATTATTGGCTGAAATGCTGGAGCT
The DNA here is from genome assembly GCA_036877525.1 of Chromobotia macracanthus. Classification (NCBI taxonomy): domain Eukaryota; kingdom Metazoa; phylum Chordata; class Actinopteri; order Cypriniformes; family Botiidae; genus Chromobotia; species Chromobotia macracanthus. Next base: position 2,900,900 of record JAZGTH010000037.1, read on the forward strand.
GACCTATCAGGTATCTCAATTAACGTGTAGTTATTTTTGCTCAACGCAAAAAAAAAAAAAAAATCCCGGAGCAAAATCGAAACAGGATTAAACTTTCCTTAGCCCACATTTGTTTTTGAATGGCTACATACTAAACACTTGGATAAAGTATCTGCTATATGCCTAAATGTAAATATATATACATATATATATATATATATATATATGCTTGTTTGACCTTCCCTGTGTGACGTTCTGCTTCTAGCCATATTTTAGACGTTTATCGTTTATCAAAAAAAAATAATAATACCGGTCACCCAAGGCTAAATACAATAACCGTTCCGTTTGAGACACAAAATGTCACCAATTACCTGTTGTAACACCTTTAGAGTGTTTGTATGGAAAGAGAGCACACTACAGAGTGTGAATCGAGCACACTACAGAGTGTGAATCGAGCACACTACAGAGTGTGAATCGAGCACACTACAGTACAACAGTTATGAGACAGTTGATGTCCTCATTGACCAATCAGAATTAAGTACGTTGTTCACGCTCGTTAGAAAAAAAGACAAAGTTTGAACATTCAGCTTGTTGTGGTGTTTCACAAGATAAAAATAAAAAATGCTTTTAAAATGTCATGAGGGTAAGTAAATATATTAATATTTATTTATATTTATTTAAAATTCATTTTCTCAAATTTATATTTAAAGTAACTTGTTTGTGTGTGTGTTGTACTGTAAGCCTGAGGAAGGTATATTGACCTTGCTTTTAAAAATAAAATGATAATTAACTATGAGTAGTGTGTGGGATTTATACATTTTTTCCATTTTATAGTAAACAGTTTATTGGGGTAATAAACGGCATAATCCAAAATAGGCAAAAAAAGGTCAAGACACACACATACATGTTAGGTTTCTGTGCTTTCTGGGGACTTTCAATAGACATAATGACTTTTATACAAACTGTATATTCTATACCCTAACCCTTACCCTACCTCTAAACCTAACCACAGAAATATTTCTCCATTTCCAAAAAAGCATCATTTGTATGTTTAATAATCAATTTCCCTCATGGGGACTGTATGGTATATTTTCTGAACTGCATGATATTAATGGTATAGTTCACACATACTCCATTTATTTCAATACAGTCACTGAGCACTACAATTTTGAACAGTTTTGATCCTTTGCACATATGCACGTTTTATAATTACTCTACATGGAAATCTTTTAGTACTTAAAAAATAAATGTATTTTATTATTACTTTTTTTTTTTTAGGAATCCTGCTGTGGCTTTGCCACAGTTAGACTGACGTGGATGAAATATGAGATATGTAGGTCACCTGATAATGCAGATACATGGTATCAAATGTGTATGAAAGTCAGATTCGAGGTTGTGGAATAACTGGACTTTCTGTGAGCTTTGTTGTCTCGAGCAATAAACTTTTGGCACCTGGAACCCTTGACTGAGAAATTTGTTGCTGCATTGAGAGAATTTTCCACAACTGCTGGCTGGTCCTCACAATGTAATTGTTTGTGACATTTACCATCCTTGTGGGGACACTTTGTTGCTGTTAAATAAACAACAACAAAACTGAGCGCAGTCATTGCATCTTTGCAACAAATGTATTTTCACATTTTGTTGTAAAAAGCAGTTGAGACAAAGCAGATTCAAGAATGCACAGAAGACTAAGAGACAGATAATGATTCCAGTAAAAGGGTGAACAGAGCTAGTTTGGATAAAGTATCTGGACAGTAAAAATATTAAAAATCGCCCCTGTACACAGCTGAATATAACAGACCTTTATCACACTTCTATTTCCAGTAAGTGAAGCAGTGTTCCGGTACCATCGCTACACAATCAAAACTAATGGCTGAATCCTCCCACTGGTGTTACTGCAGCTTACCGGGCTAATCAAATTCTAAACAAAACTAAAGTGTACCCTTCTGAAACATTGCAATAAACCTGTGTCCAAATTTTGAATGATGAATGTTGATGTTTCAGTGAGTAGGGACTAGAGTATGTTTTCGGACTAAGGGCTAAACTTTCAGAAACTTTCTGGCTCCTTGTTCTTTCGCATTGACCTAATATCTCTGCATTCTATCTGACACCGCATGCAGAGGAAGGAGGGAGGTTACCAGAGCCTATTGGCAACTGCTAACTTTAAACTTATCCTGCTAAAGGTTAGACTTAAATATGAATGATTGATAAACTGACATGAGTAGGGATGCATTAGCATGTAATACTTTGTAGACTGTGCAACCTGAACAGAAACGGCTTACCACAAACATACAATTTATGTGCTCAAATTCTGCGAATCAACAATTCCGAGGATTACTCCTCAACAACGTGCCATCTGGACGAAACCATTCAGCATCAATCATTACTTAATAAATTGAAGGACATTATTCTTTCAGCACAAGAGCAAGAGATGGAACTTAGAAAGAAAAAAATGCATCTAAAATTATGTAAGGGTGAGTAAATATATATATTTTTTATTATTTAAAATTTTCTTTTAAACTAGAAACATCAAAAACAGCTCATTTACATTTCTACATTTTAAGGTAACTTGTATGTGTGTAAATATTGCAATTAAAAACAAAATATTTGTGATAAGTATGAGTAGTGTGTGGGATTTAAACATTTTTCATTAATTTATTGAGGTTTTCAGAATTGTTAATAGGTTGTTTTATGTAGATGTATTTTTGTTAGCAATTTGTCATGCCGTGTTCATACGTACGCTTTGCCCACCTTTTTTAATGAAGACCTGCCCCTTTAAATATTACTGGCGCGAACACCGTTACGGTCCGCTGATTTTCGCATTATGACATCATCGCGCAAACGTCATTTAGACTATAAAAGCAGTGACAGTTCACGCAATTTCTGTATTTCATTGTCGCTTGCTCGGAATTCAGAGTTCTTGGCGGGGGACTGGTGAAACACTTTTTAAAACTTACTATTGCGAAGTTATTTCGTGCTTTTTTTAAGCTTCCATACGGCATTCGAGTTCCATACATTCGCTGTTTTCATTATCGCTTGCTTGGAACGACACATTCTAAGCAGGAGATAAGTGAACGAACTGTGTGTAGAGCTTGGATAGCTGTGTGTAGATTTTGTATAGTATCCACGCATTCGCTGCATTATTGCTTGCTAGGAATTACAACATTCTTGGCAGGGGATAGTGACCGAACTGTGTGGAGAATCTATATATCTCTGATAAATAATCATCAGAGCATCCAGACTTTTCAATTTCTGAAAAAGTCTACTAGATTTCTGTTTGCTAGGAATACAATCCTAGCAGATAAAAGTGAACCCTTTGACGACAACGGTCAATATCTACAACTGTGTTGTGGAGTCTGTAAAAGTTTCATCAGAAATGCCGTTTGTCAGGGTCCCTTCTTACGACGATTCCGAGGATTACTCCTCAACAACGTGCCGTCTGGACGAAACCATTCGGCGTCAGTCATTGCTTAATAAATTGCAGGACATTATTCTTCGAGCACAAGAGCAAGAGATGGAACTTAGCTCGCTGTTAGAGTGGTTTAATGATAAACGTAAGTAACATTAATTTCAGTGTATGTAGGGATTATATGAAAGCTAGACCAGGGCCGGGAGACACAGACGCGATCGTCACAGATTTTACAGCTTGTTATAAATAAATTAATCTAAAAGTTTAAAAAAAGTCTGTGGCTTACCAAATGCAACACAAGCAGCCATCTCCACTGTACCTGACCATGACGCAATCCATCCTCCTGACCATGAAACATCCATGTTATTCCTTTCATGCTGATTAAAGATAAGGAGTATGCTTAATCCATTATTTATCTTAAATAAGATAATACCCAAAATCACGTGATCCTTTCACAAATCACTTCCTCACTTGTACCCTAAACTAAAGGGTCCTGTATTCTAAATGAAGGTGTTCGCTTTAGTGTGGAACGGCCCACAAATGGCGTCCTCTTCCTGAAGTGCGCTTTAAAGGCGCAAAAACGCTGTTTGTAAGTCACCAAACGTTTTTGCACGGAAGAGCTGTAGAACATTTTTACTTAAAAAATTAAACTACGTTGACCTTTATTTTAACTTGCCGTTTTCTTTCTTTCGGCCAGTAATGGTGGAAATGTTCGTTAGATTTGTTTGTAGCAACAACATTAAAGTGGGCCTATATAGAAATTATTTTTTTTAATAAACCTACCCTGAGAAGTTTTCACAGAAGAATAAAAACACATACAAAAATTAAGCATGCCCAATACAGCTTCTAATTCAGTCTTACCATTTGTTATTCCTTTATATTTTCTTTACAGAAGACTCACTGGAGTGTGAAATGAAGAATGTGTCCGACACTATGATAAGCATTGACTGGATTGAAAACATGCAAGCTATGCTGGATAAGTTCTTACACGATAAGGACTGTAATATCGAACGCTTGCGTGGCCTCTGCGAGAAGATGCTCGCCATGAGTGCCAAGCAGAAGAGTGAAGCCATTGAAAAAAGTAAGTTCATAGCGAGCAAATTTTAATTGCAGTGTGATTTAGACTTTGCATCCAACCTGTCAGAGCAACGTTATGAAGGCCAAATTATCTTTCAATGTTCCCAGCGTTATTGTCGTAATTGCATTTTTACTAGTAAGAATTGATTTAGAGAGCTCTTTAATTCAATTCGTACTAGTAACATTAAAAGATAATTTGACCTTCCATGCAATGTATTATATTGTATCAGACAACTGTTAAAGTGTAAAATATTTGTGTTTATAGGTCGAAGCAGGAGAGAATATTTGCCTCCAAGCCTTGTTAAAAGTATACAGTCACTGAGGCGCTGTCCCTCAGTTAAAGAAATGATAGCCAACTCAGATGTTGGCCAGGAATATACGTCATACCTGATAAGGGTGATAAATGATATTCCCAAGACAGGTTCCTGCTCCGCAGCAATGAACAAGGCAATTAAAGCGGCAATACTGGCTATTGAAAACCTGAACGAGGCTTTCCAAGATCGTGCGAAGGAGGTAAAGCGTCTTAGTAGACTGGGAGAAAAAGAGGGTGAAGACCATATTACAGGCAGTGCAAAGACTTGCCTTGACAAAGTGGACACATTACATTACAAAAAGGAGCCATTAAGAAAAAGACCAACAGTGGTCTAATATGAAGAAACTGGACAACAAGAAGATTAAAACCAAAACAGCTCCTTCTGCTCAAGACATGCTTTCTCCGATCAAGAAATCGAGAGATGCCCCTCCCCCAGTCAAACAGCCCGTACAGGAGAAAACAGTGTTGCCAGAGGATGAAGATAAAACTCAGAGTGACTTCCAGAGTCAGTCAAATGTCCACATCAGTTCTTTGTCCAGTGTAAAATCATTTGCTCTTCCACAGGTCATCCATCCTGTAGGAATGACAAAGGTTAAAATGTCTGCAGAAGATAAAACTCAGAGGGACTTCCAGAGTCCATCACATGTGCACATCAGTTCTTCATCTGATGTGAAATCATTTGCTCTTCCACAGGTCATCCATCCTGTAGGAATGACAAAGGTTAAAATGTCTGCAGAAGATAAAACTCAGAGGGACTTCCAGAGTCCATCACATGTGCACATCAGTTCTTCGTCTGATGTGAAATCTTTTGCTCTTCCACAGGTCAACCAGCCTGTAGGAATGACAAACGTTAAAATGGTTGTAAAAGAAAAACAAATCAAAACTCAGAGGGCCCATCAGATGTTGTCACGTCCTCTGCCCACCCTAAAATCTGCTCTTCTACAACCCGTAGAAGTGGAGAATGTGGAAACAAAAATAAAATCCACTACTGATGATCAGAAAAGCTTCAGTAAAGATGGTTCAGCAGTTTCAAGAAACGTTGAAGAACAATACACAAAAATAGAGGAGGATGCTGAAAAACTGCTCAGGACTGCTCAGATGGTTGGAGAAAAACATGTCATAGACATTAAAGCTCAAAAACATAATCTCCACTATCTTGATCGTGCTTTAGTAAGAGAGGATATATCGTCTGAAGAATATTATCTGTCCAAAGGCCACATACAGCACACACTTTGTAGTGTGCAGCTGCGACTTGGATGTCTTTTTCAAAGATACATTAAACATATTCAAGTGCAGCAATTACGGTAAGGGGAAGACTTTTCAGAAGTGTTTTTTTAAAATTACATTATGTATATTTTTAACATGCTGTAATAATTGTGATAAATCATTTTGCTATGACTAGAAACTCATTGCTGTTCTGAATGTTTTATACAGGAAAACGCTTGATGAAGATTTCAAGGTGGCCAAACAATTTAAAGATGGACAGGCACTGAAACAACGCACAATTCAACTTTGTAAATTTGACAAATACAAGCAAAATGTCAGAAACATCTGGAATGCCAAACAAGCTTCTGTTGATAGGGAACGTAGATTGTCCATTGCACGGATATCTTGCTTATTCCAGGAGGTCAGTAAAAATTACCCAGTAACCGTGTGTAAAGGGCTTCTTCATTTTATCTAAGAGTATCTAACATGTTTTAGAGGTAATGCGATATACATGTAAATAATTAAATATATATATTTTTACATTTTATCCTATCTATAGATGAATCGGAAACATGGATTTCGTCTGGGAGGCATATCCCGTTGCCAGAACCGTATATCACTGCCTCCCCTCACTGTGGCACCCATACGGATTAGGTCAGCCCTGCATCTCCCTGCCGCTCAGAGGCTGAAACCTGCCTCTGCGGGAATCGCTAGACCGGCCACAGTGCAACAAAACCACCAGAGAACATTGCACAGTGTGTATGAGCCCAGGAGGCCACCAGGTACTCCTGTGAAGCTTGCCACCTGTCGCATAAAGATGCTGCACAAAGACGCCATTTGAGACAGAACAAGTGCCAAAATCTGTGCTCACCCCCAGAAACAGGTATTGTAAGAAAAGAGTTTATAGTGAGCATTTCATGTTTTCCAAGTTATTTTTGGATGCTTCTACATGGTGTTTGGTCTAAACTAAATTTACGTATTCTTTTGTTTAACAGAATGAAGAAATCGGAAAAGGGAACATCAGATGTCCATGGAAATGATCAAGTGAAAATTATAAAATCGTGTTGAAATATGTATATATTAAATTAAATGATCATCAATAACGTCTAGGGCTTTAAAATCAATCAGGGCTGCGTAGCGGGTGGTGTGGGTGGTGCAGACCCTTAGCCCTTTATTTATTATGTACTATGTAATGTATAATCTAAATAAAACAAACATTTCATTACACTGTTGTAGTTTTTTACAAGTGACAATACTGTTGTTAGTTTGTGGCTGATTAACTGCCACATTTCCCAGTCTCATCAAAATGACTAAACAATAATAATAATATGCTGATTATATGCTGGTTTTCACCTTTAAGCTCTCACAGAGTGTTGTATAGCAAAATTAGAATCTATGTCTATAAATGAAGTGTAACTAACTACATTACGATTTTATGAGCACTGTGCAAGTGCTAAATTATCAAATCATATTTATCACCTGTTTCTGTATTTGTGACAGTATATATTTGTTTTTAAATCATTTGATAACTCAAATTTTAAATAATTGTTTTAAAATAATTTCAGCATAAAGATAAATTAATCTTAAACGTAATTGGGTAACAAATTTATTCCATTAACTATTTTTTATGGTTTGTTGATTGTCACTCATGTCCTATGTCACATGAAAAATTCATATTATAAACATATATAACAATGCACAATGCAAACTTGTGCAGCATATTGTAGCTTTGTTTGATAGCACCTCTACCAAAATGTTGCACTTTACAATCTTTCACAATTTCACAAGATTTTTTTTCACAAAAAAGAAATTGTTCTTCCTGCCTCTCTTACACACATACACGTTAGGTTTTTATGGTTTGTGAGGGCTTTCCATGGACATAATGATTTTTATACTGTACACACTGTATATTCTATCCCATAACCCAACCCCTAAACATAATACTCACCCAAACCGTTTTGCAATTTTACATTTTTAAAAAAGTAACATTCAGTATGTTTAATAATCAAATAATAATCAAATAATTTCCCTTGTGGGGACAGCTGGCTGGTATGTAGATGAATGTGACTTCTGCCATCCTTGTTGGGACATTTGGTCCCCACAATGGTAAAAAAAACAACACCACACACACAACACACACACACACTAGGTTAGGGACAGTTGATGTCATAAGGGGATGCAGAGCCTGACTTATGTCCTCAGATTCATCTGCTTCTGGTAGAATATGAAGTCATCTGGTATGGTATCTACAATAAAAGAACAAGGAAAACATGAATTTAAGATAAATAACAGAGTTGTGTGTGACACTGTAGGATTCAAACGATCTGATTTATTTTAACACATGATATTGGTGCTTAGTCATTTGTAACATTGCAAACGAATACATTAAAGAACTTTTCTCAGTAAATAAGGTGAAAGATGCTATTTTTAGCATTCTGTTCAGAACAAGGTTGGACAAAATTCAGAATTTTAGCATTGACTTTAAATAGGCATGTGTATTTAAATCTAAAAAACAACATCCCACTGGATGCTGAATAAACATTTGGACTGAAAGGACTCTTCCTTGTTTTGTCTTCCTGAAATTTCATTAGTCCTGCACTTTTTTGTGATTTAACTTAACATACACACAGTATCTCACAGAAGTGAGTACACCCCTCACATGTTTGTAAATATTTTGATATCTTTTCATGTGACAACACTAAAGAAAGGACACTTTGCTACAATGTAAAGTAGTAAGTGTACAGCTTGTATAACAGTGTAAATTTGCTGTCCCCTCAAAATAACTCAACACACGGCCATTAATGTCTAAACCGCTGACCACAAAAGTGAGTACACCCCTAAGTGAAAATGTCCAAATTGGGCCCAAAGTGTCAATATATTGTGTTTCCACCATTATTTTCCAGCACTGCCTTAACCCTCTTGGGCATGGAGTTCACCAGAGATTCACAGGTTGCCACTGGAGTCCTCTTCCACTCCTCCATGACAATATCACAGAGCTGGTGGATGTCAGAGACCTTGCGCTCCTCCACCTTCCGTTTGAGGATGCCCCACAGATGCTCAATAGGGTTTAGGTCTGGAGACATGCTTGCCCTCAGCTTTTTTAGCAAGGCAGTGGTCGTCTTCATGGGGTCGTTATCATGTTGGAATACTGCCTTGTGGCCCAGTCTTTGAAGGGAGGGAATCATGCTCTACTTCAGTACGTCAAAGTACATGTTGGCATTTATAGTTCCCTCAATAAACTGTAGCTCCCCAGTGCCGGAAGCACTCATGCAGCCCAGACCATGACACTCCCACCACCATGCTTGACTGTAGGCAAGACACAGTTGTCTTTGTACTCCTCACGTGGTTGCCGCCACACATAAGTGACACCATAAGTTTATCTTGGTCTCATCAGACCACAGGACATGGTTCCAGTAATTCAAGTCCTTAGTTTGCTTGTCTTCAGCAAACTGTTTGCAGGCTTTCTTGTGCATCATCTTTAGAAGGGTTTCCTTCTGGGACGACAGCCACGCAGACCAATTTGATGCAGTGTGCGGCGTATGGTCTGAGCACTGACAGGCTGACTCCCCACCCCTTAAACCTCTGCAGCAATGCTGGCAGCACTCATACGTCTATGTCCCAAACACAACCTCTGGATATGATGCTGAGCATGTGCACTCAACTTCTTTGGTCGACCATTGCAAGGCCTGTTCTGAGTGGAACCTGTCCTGTTAAACTGCTGTATGGTCTTGGCAACCGTGCTGCAGCTCAGTTTCTGGGTCTTCACAATCTTCTTATAGCCTACGCCATCTTTATGTAGAGCAACAATTTTTTTTTTTTTAGATCCTCAGAGAGTTCTTTGCCATGAGGCGCCATGTTGAACTTCCAGTGACCAGTATGAGAGAGTGACAGCGATAACACCAAAATTAACACACCTGCTCCCCATTCACACCTGAGACGTTGTAACACTAACAAGTCACATGACACTGTAGAGAGAAAATGGCTAATTGGGCCCAATATGGTGTACTCACTTTTCTGGTCAGCGGTTTAGACATTAATGGCCGTGTGTTGAGTTATTTTGAGGGGGTCAGCAAATTTACACTGTTATACAAGCTGTACACTCACTACTTTACATTGTAGCAAAGTGTCATTTCTTCAGTGTTGTCACATGAAAAGATAAAATATTTACAAAAATGTGAGGGGTATACTCACTTCTGTAAGATACTGTAGTTTAGATAAATTATGCCAGATGCCAGTTTTCAGAAAACTCTACAGTTTTGTACAACAAAATTTTGTTTGTTTTTGACAACAAAATTTTGACAACAAACTCTGAATCTGTTGATTACTGTTATTTGGCTTCATTTTAAAGGAAAACTTTGAGCATTCATTAAAATCTGAATGTAAGCTCTAATTCAGAATGCCTGGCAGATCATGATACATACCGTTACATCGATATCCAAGATTAGACCATATGACGTTCTCCTGGGAGAAACAGAAGACGCCCAACCGCCCGCCTCTCATAGTCGTGTCTATTACCACACCTGAATCTGCCACCAGAGTTGTACCCTCAAACAATTTTAACCTGTACCATATGTACAGAACAATCAACATTACAAACTAAATTACATTTTTTATAGTAATATATATTAGATAATGCTTATGTGATCCTTTTTCAGAGACAACATTTTTTGCATAATGCATTCTCCCACTTTGCAGATTGTTCCTCTGGTGTTGTGTATCTTGTAAAGTAAAATCAGATCTGACATAAACAGTTCTTACCTAATGTAGCCCACCTGTGGACGGTGAGTGAGGTGCCAGCGATAGGACGTTTTGTCCTTCCATCCCACATTTCTTGGGTCCTTCCAAAGCAAAGTAACTTCTCCAGGTGTGTCACCTGTGTGCCACAGGGCATTACGCAGATACTCACCAGGGCCTGTCTGTGACTTCACTGCCTAAAAATTGAGGGACAAAGGGAGAGAAACTCATTATTTAATGATTTTGTGATTATAAAGACAAATTATCACTATTGCCCCTGTATCTACACCATGCACCACTATATATTGATCACCAGGTGAAGTGAACAATGTTGATTATTAGGGCTAGGTAAAAAATATCTAATCTTATATCTATATAATCTTATATCTAATCTAAACATATAATCTAACATTTATATGTTGTAAATTAACAATTCACATGTATCTCCTCACCTTAAGCTGTAGTCCAGGCTGAGCCGAGGCTTTGAAGGGTAAATTCTGCCAGTATGTTTGTTCTGTCTGTTTCCACATGACCACATAGAAGCTGGAGGAGTCCTGATAGCCAAAGATGAAGCCCACATAATCATCATCGGTGGCAGTGTTCACGTGGATCGTGCCCTCAAAATCAACTCCATTAAATGCTGTGTACCCTAAATAAAGAATGAGATTATTATACAGCCATTTAGAAACATGTCTATTAACTGTTTTAAGTTAATTTGTCAGTGTCATTATTAAAGCTGCAATCCAAAATGTTTTGTTACAGAAACAAAATACATAACAAATCAGTGTTCAAAACCATGTCCTTACCTTACTCTGATGTGTAAATTGTACAGGACTTTGGTACACATTGGTGCATTTTATGGATTTGATTTGTAATTTTAGCTGTTGGGGCCGATTTAGGGAGAAATGTCAGACCGAAAGAAGAAGACCTGGCTACTCTACATTTTGTGTGTTGGTGCTGAGAATGGTTAAGGATAGTTGCTTAGAATATAAACCTATCCAGGTAAAGAAAATGGAGATGTATACAGAGAGAAAGAGACATATACATATTAAAGAAAATGTAACTGAGCTCTAACTGAGGTCCAGTATCCATATTAGTACACAGATGGATAAATTTGTTGGTTTGTCATGTCTACAAGTCATGTCTTATTGACAAGTGTGTGTACTGGACTGACATCATGTTTGTGCTCCTCTCTGACTGTCAAAGACTAAAATCAGTCTTCCATTTTAAATCAAATGTACTGGACGGCTAGCCAATATCCATGTTATGTAGACATTTAAGATATATCACAGCCCAGCAAGAAAAGCATGATTTGTTACTTCATATGGGTAATTTGTATATAGGTTATATAATGTATATAAATTATTTACATATTATATATTAAAAACCACAAAGTTTTTTTGTGACTGCATGTACATACCCACAGCCAAACCAGGGTCACTGTTCATGGTTTGCACAATCTCCATTCCCTACAAAAACCACCAAGTTGTTTTGCTTTATGTTACTTGACAGTCTGTCTACAAAATGAACACTAAACTATAGCTCATAAAAGTCTAAAACACAGAATTAAAAGTCTTTTATATTATTATATTTCATATAAATAATAAATATTGATTACCTGATTGAGAACCACCCAGTTGGGGTCAATCTGAGCATCTCCCTCTGGGTCAAGCACGACCGTCTGAAATGCCCTGAAGTCTGTCAAAGTGACCTCAGCACTTTCAGGACACACATCCAACAAGTCATTCACCTTATCATTGTCGAAGTCGCTCTTACACACGTCACCAATTCCACTATCTGATGGAAGAGGAGGTAAATTACTATGATAATTTCTTGATAGGTTCAGTAAGAGAATAAATGTGTTACAGGCTATGCTCAGATACTAGCTAACTGCACATTACACTCTAAATACTGCATACTGTAGCATATGAGAATGTATGCAATAATATATTTTTCAATGAGCATTATGCTGGAATGTTATCACGATCTTAATACTTAGATTAATTACATCAATTAATCTAGTTATCATGTTAGAAAACAGTTATTTTGCATGTGTAATCTATTTGTGTCTTACTATTGAAAGTTCAATGAAATTAAAAAGTGCTAAAATAGTAACTGATATTATTTTGGGCTTATTCTTAACACTGCAACTGTAAGATCAAGTTGAGTACATTGCACTGTGAGATACATTATCCTATCAAATTGTGTATACAATGCATACAGAAGATATCCATATGGTGCACAGTATACATACAACATACTGAAGAAATAAAGTGTAGTATGGTAGTTTGCTATTTCGAACATAGCCTGAGATTAAAAATCAGACCATCAGAGTCCTTTTGACTAGGGTTGGGAACAAGTCTGCAGTTATCCGGGCCAGGGGGGAGGATATCTGGAATTCCATCGTTATCATCATCATCATCACACTCATCCCCGATGCCATCATTATCTGAGTCCAGCTGAGAACTATTGGGAACTTCAGGGCAGTTGTCCCTCGTGTCCTGATATCCATCACCATCCCTACACAAAGGCAATCATTCTCATATGATACACTGAATACACTGCACACTTCCTGTTACATGACAACATGTCATGAAATAAACACTGAACACTAGCAGATAACTGCCTTAATTCAATTATTAATAAGATATACATTTAAAGAAAGACGTTTGAGTCTCTTTTGTATGGAATCCCAAACCTGCCAAAATTAGATATAAATACAAAAATAATCTACAAAGAAATGTAAAAAACAAATAATTTAGCATGTATATTTTCATTTTATATATGTATATATATATATATATATATATTTTTTTTTTTTACATTTCTTTGTAGATTTATTTTTGTATTTATTTATAATTTTGTAAGGTTTGGGATTCCATACTTCAGCACAAAAAATTTTGGGTATAATATGTGCTTGGTAACACTTACATATCCTTGTTGGTATCACACACATCTCCCACTAAGTCATTGTCCATATCTGACTACAAAAAAGAAAACAACACAAAATGACTCATTATATACAAATGAGCAGGTTGTCATAATGACTCATGAACGTTGTCTTTCTGTTTTTTGATAAAATTTAATCTCAGCAACTTCATCAGACATTTTTTCTATAGTATAGCATGAAAGAGCATATATATCAAAAGCACATTTTAAAACTGATTTTGTTTAAGTGCTCACCTCCTGACCTCTGCTAACTGCAGACAAACAACTTGGTTATGCTCACATAAACCTGGTTCCCTAACAAGAGGGATGAGACACTGCATCAGGTGATGCTATGAAAAACCCTCAGGGCGGCGACTGTCAGAAGTTTCATTATCACATCACAAGGTTTTTTGGCAGGTAACGCTGAAGTCATGGCATGTCATCCTAGTTGTGATTTTTTTTCTGAAAGGGAGGGAGCAGTCTTGCCCCCCTCAATTTGGGAAATGTATACCACAACACTGTGCTACTGATACTTTTTACAAGCCTGGTGCAGCCTGAGTCTAACTCTAATTTTAGCCAGAACTCCAGACATGAGCCTCTGACCAATAACACCCACATTTGTTCAGTTGGCCATCTGTGAGCTACTGCAGTACGTCTATGCCCAGGTGAGTTGTTTCGTTGAATACCCCAAACGACAGAGAATTCTGGATGCAAGGGTGTTTCTGCACCTCTCCGATAAATGCACTCCTTTATCATGTAATGTTTAAGTTTTGTTTTAACTTGCTGGCCGAGTGCTACTGGTAATTTATCTGTCAAAATGTTTTCCAAATGTAATTACATTTGCTTTTGGATTGTTCTCTTTGTCTAACCTGCAATGGGTCATTAACCTCAGGACAGCTGTCACAGGCGTCACCCACGCCATCTCCGTCTCGGTCTGTCTGCATAGGGTTGGGCATCTTAGGACAGTTATCCAACACATTTGGAATCCCTATGAAGAAACCCAGTGATGAGAACAGTGAGCACAATACAATGATGCTGTAAACTCTCAGAAGTAAAGAGGTTTGTTTACTGCACCATCTCCATCTATGTCATTATCACAGATGTCTCCTTTGCCGTTGCCATCAGTGTCAAGCTGATCACCATTGGGAACACTAGGGCAGTTATCACAAGCATCACCATAGGAGTCTGTGTCAGAGTTCTGCTGGTCTTTATTAGGCACCAGGCGACAGTTGTCCTGGATAGATGCAGTTAAATTAGCTTTTGTTTGGAATCTCTTGGACAGCCATTTTCTTATTAAAGCTGCAATCTGTAACTTTTGCCCCTGCAATTACTTCAGGAATTATTTAATATGGATGACGTGTTTAAATTCTAAGCAACTGCTGTAAGAACAAGCTACAAATGCTTTACCATCCTCAGCACCTGAAATATAGTAGCCAGATCTTCTTCTTTCTGTTTATGAATGTGATGTAACCATGCAAACATATGACATCAAATTGACATTTCCTATAATATCTGATCCAACAATCATTATTATAAACTTAGCACTGCAAATCAGGGTAAGGTAAGGAGATTTTTTATGTACTTGCTCTGTAACTGTTTTGGTTCATTTGGTTCATTCAAACAAAAAACAGATTGCAACTTTAACAACCCACTTTTGATGCTTTTCGAAACTTTCAAGAACTTCTGCCTATATAAAACCAACGTGACATCCAATAACTATTTAAATAATTCACTGTTAAGTATTTTGTTGTTTAATAATTCTTTGCCAACCAGAAACCTCAACATTCTTAATTCCATCTCCATCTGCATCATCATCACACTGATCCCCAATCCCATCTCCATCTGTGTCCTCCTGCCCAGAGTTTGGTGTATTCACACAGTTATCCTACACAGGAATATTTCAATTTATTAATATACATATTATAAAGAAAACTGTATGATTGATAAGTATATACAGCATGTTTACGTACTTCCATGTTATGTACTTGCCATTCCAAACTCATATGACTTTCTCTCTCGTAGAACACAAAAGGAATTGATAGTCTTCCTTTCGCCTCATGCTATTAAGGCCCTGCTTATATTTAAATATGGTACGTCATGTCTGGTTACACCAATGCTATTTAGTGTCAGTGATGTCAAACCCATTGAGATTTGAGAGCAGTGGTGGCTTTTGAACTGTCAATTTTCGGTTTGTTCCAAACACAGCTTTGTATGAGTAAAAAACTATCTATCGTATTATATCGTCTTGAGTCTATCGTAGTGTTTTTGTCCTTTCTGGAGCTTATTAGCCCAAACATTTTTTTTAACATTCTTCACATTTCTTCATCTGTGTTCCAGAGGACAAAGAAAGTCATACTGATTTAAAACAGCATAAAGATGAGTAAATAACAGAATTGTTATTTTTGAACAGACTTTAACTGTAAGGCTGTTACATATAGCATAAATGTATTCTAGGCTGTAAACATTGAAAATTACACTGAAAGTTATGTACTGGAGTAAATTATACCGCTCTGCAGTGTTTACTGTTGTCAATACATGGCAGGGGCTCATCAGGGTAGCCATCAATGTCAGAGTCTGGACCACAGATATTCCCATTGCCTGCCCAGCCAACATTACACTGCAAGACACAAAGCAGAACTAAAGTTCAGACATCTGGACAAATATTGGATCTTCTCTTTTTGGCATGACTTTGAAAGAAGAAAGCTATCGTCTGAAACATTAAGGATCTGTAATCTTACTTCAGAGCTTTAATCGTTTTACAAATTAAAGAGTTTGTCTCTTTAGAATAAGCTTATCTCACCACACAGGAAATGTCACTGTGGTGGCCCATCAGACAGTGTGCGTTCACATCACATGGTTCAAAGCCTAGAGTAGCACATGTCTTCCTCGCAAAACAGCCTGCAGTCTGATTACCCACAAATCCTGCTTTACACTGACCACACCTGAAAGATCCCTATAAAGATGGTGGTATTAGAGGTGGCTGGTGAATTTGGTCAGATGCAAAACTATTACCTTCGGTGGTTAAGTAGGGAGTTAATTTTGTATTTATGTCAGTGCAAATGTCAATGTCAAATTTTACTCACCATTGTATTGATACAGACTGAGTTGGGTACACAGGCACTGGCGTAATCAACACACTCATCAATGTCAACACACACCTGAAAATCACAATTAAACAACTATTCACATCAAGAGAAAAATGAATAGTCACCTCCTAAATAGTGCTCTCCAAACATTTTTGGAGTTTGACACATTTTTACCTGCTTGTTGTTCTTGGCGAACTCATATCCGATTCCACTGTGTGTTGGTCCAGTGAATCCTATCGGACAGCTCTCACAGGCGAAACCTTTAGCTGTGTTTACACACAGTTGTGCAGAGAAACAGGGCTGAGCGGTACACTATGAAAAGTGTGTAGAGAGAGAAAAAGAGAGACATAAAATGTTAGAAGTAAATCTATAGATGTATATAACGTAAATATATATATATATATATATTTGCACAGTTATATAAATGCACATATATATCATTATATAGATATAGATATTATTTTAGGTTACAACAATTGTACAGTGGGTTAGTGCATTAGTCCATAACATTTAACAAAAAGCGATTTAACAATTCTGGAATGGTGGTCTTTGTAAATAATCTTTCTTGATTTTTATAGGACAGAAGCTGAACAGGTGAAGAGCTCCTGCAGCACCTCACACATCTCAGTGCAAAGGGCCCATTTTTTTCACAATAATTTTTTTCACAATAATACCAAGAACATGTGTTAAGTAAATCGTTTTCATTGTATGTTTACTTTATTGTTAGTACACCATATTCAACCAACATCTAAAAATTATATTAAACAATGTATGTAATCCTAGAAGGAACCTCATCAATGTCCTGGCAGTGTGTTCCGTTGCCAGTCATGCCCTCTGGACAGGGGCCACACTGATACCCTGGATACATCAGGCTCTCCATGCAGGTCACACCACTATAGCAGGGGTTAGGCTGACACTGTGACTGAGGCTCATGAAAGCCTGATAGATAGTGTGTGTGTATGAGAGAGAGAGACAGAGAGATGTAGCAACATATGGATCTAACATTTTGTTTTACATGCTGAGGTTTACAATTATCCTTGGATAATCTAAAGAGATGCTTATCAAAATCACTCACCACACACTTGGCATTCCAGGATGGTGTTCCTGATGAGAGACATCTCTTTAGTCTAAAAACACAAAACAGAATTATTTTTTGAGTTCACCTATCAATCCAGCAGATAAAATGTTAAACACATTTGGCTAGCTATCCATGAAGCTTGTACCCAAAACTCTGAGCTACCCCCCCTGACCGCAATACAGAATCTGGAAAAATTGAGTAAAGGAGGAAGAAGGATGCCAGAAGAATCATCTCTTGCGCTAGGTAGCCAGTTGCTTGTATACGTTTCAAATAATTGGCAGGACTGAATGATCAGGCTCTTTCCGGATGTTTAGAACTTAATAAACCCCATGTTCCCCATGAATATAATGTACACGGTAAAACAAAATTGATCAAAGAATCAAAATCAGAAACCTTGGAGGCATTATACTTACAGTAACTCATTACTTAATAAATTGACTCATTTATGTGTTTGTAAATCTGACCATTCCTTTATTCATTTATTCATTCTTACCTGTTCTCTGATATCCTCTCTCAACTCTCCCATGATCTGGTTGAAGATGATCAGCTGACCAATCAGAGCTTTGGTATGATCACCTGACCATGAAATTTGTTTTAATTAAAATAGTGCAGCATAACAGATAGGAAGATAATTAAACCCTCATATCACATTCACATGATTTGACAAATTTTCTGATATTTACCAAGGATGGCGTTGATGTCGCTGGTTACTGTAAAGACACAACAATCACGTAATTAAGTTTTAGGAGAGTACACGCATGATCTTCTGTAATACAAGTAATAAGTAAGTAATACAAAGAAAATTATACACATATCACAATTTTTTAGTATTCAAGAGAAATTAATAAAAGAAATAAAAGAGATATTTTGTAAAAAAAAAAGTGACCAGTAGACGGCAGGTGTTTTTTTGCTTCTAAGACAGGCTAAGACATACTATAATTTGTTTTCTGCATACAGCGACCAAAATGTTTATAATAAATATATCATAATAAATTAATTATTTCCAAAAAACAACAAAATAGGGGACACGTTTATAAATCTTTAAGAAACATGTCCCCCTCCATTACTAAAATGCTGGAAAACGCTTAACACCAGGAAAAACACATTTCCCTCACATTTGTCTGGCCTTTAACACAATCTGCTGTTACTGATAACGGCAGCGTAATCCAGGTGGAAAAACATTATTTTTACGTTAAGCACTTTCCATAGAAAACCGTTATATAGAAAACGCCTAACGTGACTTAATGCATTAAGACAATGATATGTTAAGGACTGGCTGTTGTTTTAGAACATTAAACCACGTTAAGCGTTTTAGTATCTCCCCTCAGCCCCAAAATAAACGAATGGTTTTATTGCCACAAGAGGGCAGTATGATGACATACTGCAATATATCTGTAAAAATTACAAGAACAAAAGAAGTACTTTTCCAAGTTTAGAGGATGTCCTTTAATGCTATTTATCAGCTGTCAGAACGATCATTACCTGCATTGTTTATAGCTGAATCTCCTTGGAATGGACAGTCAATAAGAAGACCAGCTGTAGCCAGAGAGCCTCCAACAGCCAGTTTAATAGACTCCACTGAGCCCTAAAATATTTCAAAATGACTTATTTTATTTCACGTGTAAATGTAATTGACCATTTACATTTTTCCACAATTTAAGTGATCTTACACTCTCTCACTACAACACATTTCATTTTGCTTTCTATATTTCTAAATTTACAGCTATAGCATAACATAAGCAGACCACAAATTCAGCCAGATATAGTTGCAAACTTAAGTCATCTGTGGTCTTTTAAAAAAAATGGCTGTCCTTAAAGTACTATGGTGTTTACAAAACAAGGCATTCCCAAGTCTCTATGTTCTGGTCTCTAGATATAATCTAATTTAATCTAATTTTTTCATCTATTTCATTATTTACCATAGGAAAAACAAGTATTGGGACAGTAAAGGAAACCATGCTCTTTTTGCTGAGGAGTCAATAAATATTTTATGATTAAAATATGAATATAAGGTAAATGTACAGAATGTCACATTTCTGGACATTTTTCACTGCTTTTCTGTCAGAATCAGCTCCCTTGTCTTTATTCTGGCTTATGTGTGTTCCCTAACGCAAGACTCAGACTGCAGAAGCAATGGACAGAACTGATACTGCACATTCCCTGCTTCTGATGTGTGAAGAAATAATAAAACAAATAATAAAACAGGACACAGCTAATCACTTACAAATACAATTGTAAGCCACTTATGCACTTACTTATGCTCACATTAAATGAGGGTTAAAATTTTGCTGTTTTTCAGCCAAATTTGTTGAAAAAGCCAAATAACAAATTCTGTACTTTTGCCTGATATTCATCTTTTAATCATAAAGGTTTGTTGACTCCACAGTAAACAGAGGATTTTTCCTTTACTAATATTTGTGGAGGGCACTGTGGAGGGCAAGCTAGACTGCTCAAAAGGTTGCTTTTATGTACAATGATTTCATGTATTATTATGTCTGTAGTGCAAATGGTGCAAGACAATGTTTAATTCTTAGGCTGCATTAGCAAACACCACTGAAAACAGGCTTTAAATAATGAACTGAGATGCCAAAGACTCACTTTCACAAACTAAAAGTCTGGGACCACTTGTGAAAATGCTTCTGTTTTTAGTTATAAATTAGGAAGATCATTAATTTTTGATTTGAATAAATTACCTGTATCCTGGCATAAGACTTCTGTCCAGTGCGAACATCCACAGATTCAGCTTCTGATGGAAGACCGACAAATGAGGGAAGGCCCTGAGCAGAGTCGACCAATCGGCAGTTTACGTAAAGTTCAAGATTTATGTGATTTCTTCTAAGCCCGCCCACTCTGAGTATAAGTGACTGTGTGCGTCCCTCAGCAAGGACTGGATTTTGTAAATTAACAGAATGTGCTTTTCCATCAGGCCGCAAGTATCGCACCAGTACTGAAAGAAAGAGAAACATTTAGCTTTCCAAAGATTATGCAAATTTAAAGTGTACATAGTTTTACGCTATTTACTACCTACTGAAAAACAAATGAAGAAAATGTTTGTAAACCAATGTAATGACCAAAACATGCTCCTACATTTATTGATCTTGCCTATGACAGCAACCTCCAAGTACTTTTTGTTGTCCACCTTGTCATAGAGGCCAAACAAAACACCACCGAGTTTGGGTGGCAGCATGAAGGTGGAGGTGATGTACAGATCTGCCGCTTTCTGCAAAGCTGCCGAGAGGTGCTCCATAGCTGCTGCTATCTGCTGAGCATCATTTAGTGCCAACAAATTAATCACTGAGAGAAAAGGAGAGAAAGAAAACAGTTTATTAAAAGATCAGGTAGAAACAAATGTTGTATACACAAGAAAAAAGAAAATGATCCATTCCTCTATTTAAGAAGACTGGGATTGATATTATGTTACAAATAATGTTCAGTTTCTTCATTTGGCTTCATAAGACCTCATTATATCTTCAGGAGCCGCAGGGATTAATTCTGTGGTCCCTGTAATTGCTTCTTTGAATCTTAAATACACAGAACCTTTAATTATCTTTAGTCTTTAATTATATGAATCACCAAGGACCACAGTTTCAGCTAAAACTCTATACTGTTCTATAGAAAAATTGTCACCTACACCTTGGATGGCTTGAGGGTAAGTAAAATAAAAGTTTTCATTTTTTTTGGTCAATGACTACATCTTTTGAAGTCAAAATATTGTCTGGTCCACAGCGTAGCCTGTTCTGACCAACAAGGAAAATAAACTGCTTGTCAATGACAGACCAGTTTTTAATGTTACTTTTAAGGATAGATAAATCTATAAAGGATGATGCTATAATAATAACTTGGCATGTAATACATTGGCAGTCAGGAGACAGTAAAAAAGCTTGTAAAGACAATACAGACTATTTTTAGAGTTTTAAGGACAGACAGAACATACAGTTGTGCGTAAGTTTGTTTTCTGGTGGATTAATAAAAAATACTGTACCTTGACTCCCAAAGGTTATGTAGCAACAGCAAATTAGATGTCTTTGCCTTTTTTATGTGCAACACATCAGATGACCCCTAAATGTCTCATGGGCATGCCATGTCAAATTTGTAAGTAATTTTCTCAAATAATTATTTCTGTCATGACATAAAAATACACAATATGGTCAAACTTATCCAGTCCAGGGAGCATATATAAAAACTACAAATCTAGAATTAGGGAAACACCCCTATCCTTCATCCGAATGAATTATGGTTACTTGTCTCTCCCCCTGAATCCTGCTGTATGATAGGCTGCCTCTGTTTTGGGCAGACAACTGAAGACCAACACAACACACACTTCCTTTAGATAGCTAATGTTGACTTTTTGGGGGAGGCAACAGGGTCTGTGAAGTGGTTTAGCTGTCTGCCAGAAAACCACTGCACAGCATGCCAGCCTTGGATTCCAGCTGTTTATTTGTATCCTTGCAGTGTGTTTGAAAAGCACACAGGGAACTCACTAGCAAGGGAGTTTGGTACTCTAAGGAAAGTAATCTAAAACTATCGCTGTAAGATTAATTAACATTAGCCAGCAAATCAAAAGAACATACCGTCCAGGCTTGAGACATACAGCGTCCTCTGTAAGTACTGGGACAGAAAGGAAAAACTGCTCTGTTCACAAATGATTAAAAGATTAATATGAGGCAAAAGTGCAGAATGTCACATTTTTTTATTTGGCTGTTTCAACGCATAAATGTTTTAACAGCACTGTATGTTATCTTGTCTAAATGAAAAATGGCATGAGAGAACAGACGTCTCTGCCTTCTCTCTGTTTTAAGCAGGTGATGGAAATGCTGCAAATTTGTGTTACACTGGTGAATTAGACATCATGCTCTAAGCAGAAGATGACATTCTAAGAGAATAAAAGCTTTGTTATGCAGTTAGAAAGGTTTTCAGTGCAATATAAAACAAACATGTTTGCTGGGACTGTTACATTTCATTGACAGCTTCTTGGTCACCCTGCAGTAATGCTCACAAATTCATTTTCTTCAACATCCTGTGTGGGCGCGCAGCAACAGTTAATATAAAATAAGCAGGGAATTTGCTCCAGTTCCAAGCCATTATGGGAGAATCCATAACCAGTGAGAACAGGTCAGTAAGAGTAGTGCAGGTGACCACATTATACTGTAGGTGATGGGATGTCCCACTATTGTTTAACACCATTGGAAGGGTGAGGTGTCTTCAAGCCATAAGAGTTCATTGCCATGAGTTCAACAAAATGTACTATGTGAATGGAAGCATTGCTCAACTGTACATCTATCACCATAAAATACTAAAAACGTTTGTAGCTCAACTGGTAGAGTGGTTCTAACAACACTAAAGTCAAATCCCAAGAGATCACACAGACTGAGATTGCTCAGTTTGCTCAGAGTTTAAAGCTGAATTTTTGATCTATAGGTTTGTATTTGAACTCAATGTGGCTTACATCCATGTCATAACATGACAACATGTTTCTGGTGAATGAAATCCAATGTTAGATTTGAACAGTTTATTTTCTTCACAATGCAATAAACGACCAGAAAATGCTTACAGCGTGTACAAACGAATCTGATGTGATGACAGTTTAGACACGATCATTTTTTTTGTACTAGGTAACTACTTTCACTAATTTGCATGACATTATCTCATTGAGGTCTTTGTGCACTGGGACACTATAAGCTTTGAAGCCGAGAAGGAATGCGTGAACAGAGACAATGGGGGCAGTTAAAGTTAGAAATGAACGATGCGAGTAACCGGTTGACCCCAGCGAGAAATTAACACTGAAAACATCGAGTGTAATTAAACGCTACACCACCAGCTGCTATGGCCAAAATGTATTAAAGCGAAGAAGCAGTTTTACAAGGAAACATTTAGACATAAGTTTATATTAATTTGTTAAGAGACACCCGTGTTGAGTAAAATGTATTATGAGATTATAATAAACTCACCTTTCAGGTCTGATGATTCGGAGAGGTGTCTAAAAAATGCAACATACAGGACAAGTAGGTTTGGCACAATTGTCCTCAACTCCATCCTCTACACCACGGTTCGAGCAAGTATTATTCAATACAACCGACTGAAATAAATCCTGGTTTAACTCATCAGACACTCGCTGAGGGAGAGTTGGATCCTGAGCGCCAGAACACAAATCCTCTGTGTGGTTCTGACCCAACAGTGGCCCGGGGTTCAGCGTGTCTGAGCGGGTGAGTCTGCGGGTTCACTGAAACTGCAGCGCTCAACACTTTCTATACCAAATGAGAAACAGGAGTTGAACTGCAGGGGGAGAGATAACGAGGCTTGTCAATCAACTCAAATATTTAGTGCGGGTTTCTCCCGCTGCGCCTCCGCATTACCAAGCCGAACACCTCGCGGACTACTGAATTTCAGATAAATAACATATATATAAATAATATAAAAGGTTTACTATACTGTAATATAATATATAAATAAGTTTTCAAGGGATGTGTGTGTATACACACACACACACACACCCCTTGGAAACTTCTTTTTATTTTTTGGTTTTGTTTTTTGGTTCTTGAGAACTGAAATAGATGGTCTGAGGTTAGATTCAACACATAAACAGTGATAATACCTAACACGACCTAATAACACTACTTGCGTTTTGTTGATGTGGCATTGTAACAGTTAGATCGCATACTGTTGCTATGGTTACCCTTCTCTCCTACAGAAAAATAAAACTTTAGTGTGCTAACTTTTCAAGATCGCGACCTTTTGTTGGAGAGGGGCACTTAAAAGGATTATTTTCCGAAAATGTCTTTCCATCATTTACTTACCCTCGTGTCATTTCAAACGCATATGACTTATTCTGTGGAACAAAAAAGATATTTTGAGAAATGTCTTAGTGGTTTCTACACAGTGGAAGTCAATGCACTGTTGTTTGGTTACCAACTTCAAAATATGTTCTACCGTGTTCCTCAGACTCAAGAAAGTCGTACATGTCTGGAATAACACGAGAGTGAGTAGATTATGAGAGTTTTCATTTTTAGGTGAACTATCTCTTTAAGGCATAAATATGCGGATGATATTGCACTGCATAAACATCATTTATTATCTGCAAAGACAAGCCAAGACATTTTTAACAACGAACCAGCTTTTCAATTACTTTACACCATCTTGTTCAAACAAGAATTTTAGTAGATAAAGTGAGTTTTCCTTAACTTCACAAATGTGTCTGATCATCACAGGTGTAGTTCGTCACATCACCACTCGTTTTAATGTGTATGTTCCACTAATGTTTGACAACCAGATGATATCCAGAATCTTTTGTCTTCATTTCGAGCAGTATATCCTTTATTTCCTTTCATTTAAAACTCAACAGACTTTCAATGAAATAACTTCCTGTGAATTTTTATTTTTTATACTCAAATTTATGTTCGTCTTTATGGTACGAACCTCGTGTGGGCGGGGCTTGAACTGTGATTTACTCTCATTGGCTAGTGAGACTTTGATGGCCAGCTCCCTGAACCAAAACTAGACTTTACTGGAGCAGATTGTAGAGCGCACTCTGGAGAATCCAAAGAAGAAACACTCTCACTTTACAAACAAACACTAAGTTCAGGGGAAATACATGTCAGCAATTTTAGCAGTCTAACTTAATTATATTTAAATGTTATAATTGGGAAAAAGTCCACAAAATGTTGAATTTTGATAAGGCTATATCTTCAGATTAACAATACAATTGAATAGAGCTTTTTAGTAACACATGCAACCTGGCTACAACAGATCCACTGCCCCTTCCCATACTATCTAGACCAAAGAAACTGACAATTGTTCTTAATGCTGAAATGCAGATAAACCTGTATTTAAACCTTAAAAAAGTGTATTTTATTTTTACAACCCTAAAAACTACAACAAATATTCTCATGCTGATTTATTATTGAGAAACAAAACCAACAGTACTTACCAAATAGAATCCTGTTCTGATAATATAGTTAAATTGGTGACTTAAATTAAACTTATTTTAGGGAACTGCATATTTTGGGAGGTTTAGAATGGGTTTTAGGGTAGGTCTGGCTTCAGAGCAACAAAACAGACAACCCCACTGTGCCTTGTGTTTCCGGTGAGAGAATGTGATGGAGAAGGCCAGCTGTATAAAGACCACAGGCTCCAATTTAAAGGAAAAGTTTACCCAACAAATGATATTTTGCCTATAAAAATACTTACCCTCAAACACATACATCATAAAAGTAATCCATAAGACCCCAGGGGGTCAAGAGACACGCAAGAACCAATGAGATTTTATACAGATATGTTTACATTCAAATACAGTTTTGATCGCTAAATACACTCAAAATCATTTTCTTTCACAAATGTATCGTTTTGCTTTAGAAGGCATTATTAACCCCTGGAGTTGAATGGATTACTTTGACGATGGATGTGCTTTTTGAAGGTTTATAATCTTGAGTACCATTCACTACAATTTTAATGCTAGGAAGAGCCAGGATATTATTTAGTGTAACTCCGATTGTGTTCAGCTAAAAGAAGAAAATCATTCTCCTAAGAGGCCTTCAGAGTGAGTAACTTATGGGCAAAATATTTTTGGGTGGACTTATCCTTTAACTTCAGAGATCTCATGAAAGTTCTGCTAAGCAGTCCTTTGGAGAGATCCAAAATCTGATTGATTTATAAAGTTTTGGGTCTTGAGTGCCTTTCAAAGAGCTCCTTGATGGATGCTTTCAGATAAGAAGTTTCTAATGAGTTTACTTTGCACAGTTTCTCCAAAGCATTGGACAATGTTAATAGCATGACAGTATGTTTAGTCTACAAGCCACCATATCAGTCACTGCAGCAAATGAATGTAATATTTACAGTATGTCCAAAAGTGAGAGAGCAATGAAGAAATAACAGTGCAGCTAGTAATAGTAACAGGCTTTTGTTCAGTATGTCTGTTTTTTGTATCTTATTTGGAATTATGAAAAAAGTTGCTTTCCATCATGATTTATACACCCGTTTTCACATTTGTGAAATTTTTAAATAATAAAAAATACAATAAAATTGTGTTTGTCTTTTTCTGGAGTGACAGACCAAAAGCAAAAACATGAATCTGTGAGTTTTTTTTTTAATGACCTGAAAATCAAGTCAAAATTCCTGACAAAATTACAGAATACTACAGTAGAGAATAATAATTTTATAATACCATTAACAATAATTATAATAAAAAGAAAAGCACCAATATGGGGCTCGCCTGAAGCTACACCAAGTGACATTCTAAGGGCACTCGTGCATGATGGGAGATTAAAAGTTAATGAGGTAATAGGATGTGCGGCTCCACTTTGGCAGGCGATTAAGGTATGCCTGTTGCCCCTGGGTCCCTTTATCATTTAGTCCTCGTCATCTTCCTCACCCTCATCCTCATGGCTAGAGCTTTTCAGCTGTGGCCGCTCTCGCTTGATTGTAACAATCCCTGTAAGGATGGCATAACCCAGCATGGCTCCCACAGCAAACAGCACAGACAAAATCTGGTTACGCCGCTTGTGGGGCTCATTGTCAAATTCCCCACTGTTGGACTGAACGTGTATATTACGACCTGGTGCCTCTGAAAGGTAAAGCGAAAGATCATTGGATGAGCTTAAATTTAAAATCCTCCTTAAAAGACTTTTTTTCTCTTTGCATTCACACTGTCTGACCCTAAATGTAGACTCATTCTGGTTCATTTTAATTGACAAGGTGCCAGTTCACTTTTCATTCACAACTTTGTCTGAAGTCAGATACAAGCCATAATTCTTGTAAACTACTCTTAGACTCTCAGTGCAGTATGTAACTACCCTAAGTGCAGTATGTATGTAAGGTGCAAACCTCGTGAATCAGAAGGGAAGTAGAGAGCTAAAATGTTGGTGCAGAACTGTTGCAGGTTGCTCAGAGAATTGAGGTGTTGCTGGAGCTTTCCATTAGGTAGTTTGATCTTCAACAGAGGAGCAAGATGTGCGAACACATATGCATCCAATGACGATGGACTGGAAGCACATAAAGCAAGCAATGGTCACACAAACACTCAAAACTTCCACACAAAAACGCACATACAAATTGTCAATATAAACCACTGGTGTTGCTTACGAATCTCCAAAGAAGAATTTATGTGAGGCCAGTCTCTGTGATAGGAGGGTCATGCATTCAAATGCATCACGATAAAGCTATGGAGTGGAAGGACAGACAAGGGTTATAAGCTTTTGAAATTTTTGGAAAATCAAATCAAAACTGCTACCAAAATGGTAAAATGAATGTCTTTATTCATAACTTCACAGTAAAATGATAACTTTTTCTGTAACTTTCCTCTAATTCTACCAAAGCAATGATAATACAAAGAGGTTGCTATGGCAATAAGCCATCTGACCGAATTCTTTCTATGTTGTGTAAACACATTGATGAAGATCCAGTAGGAGGGTCAGAGGGCTTTTCTTTGAAACAAAGGTAGACCACCAAGACATACAACCCACACAGCGTATATTGTATATAAAGTACTCCGTAATTTACGGAACTGCTATATACAATAAAAAAAAAAGAATATGATCATTTTGGATAAGTAAATCATCAACCCAACTGATTGTATTGTGAAAAGTTGGCACAGAACCAGAATAGAATGTAAGCTGATCTGAAACAGCACCCACTTTTAAGGAGGTATTCCGGGTGTGGGGCTGAAGGTTAATTTCACGCTCAATAGAATCTCTACAAATCCCAAAGATACTGCCACTTTTCAAACCTTTTATTATTTGCTATGTGCTACAATTGCTTTATGACATTAACCAGCTTTAAATTACTGTTTTTTTGTTTTGAAAGTTTTTCAAGTTTTAAAAGGCTGCATTGCCTACAACAATTCCTCAATAGATATTTGGCTTTATTTAGTTCTATTGATTGACTCAGAAAAAAAAAGAAAAAGTAAATTCAGATGTGGCCTAAGTTTCAATCACATTCAGAATCTACAACAAAATAAAACCAGGCATGCATGTGTAACCAGGGCTGGAAATTCAGGGAGACTCTGGGAATGAGTCCTGGAAGTAAATTTTGGGGGGTAGTGTTCCAGTTCAAAATGTAAAGGATTTTTTTTTTATCTGTGTAATAGCCTCCAAATGCTATACAAATTTCATAAATAAATATAGTGGGATTTTCTGTATCCATGGTTTGAAAATGTAAAATGTCTCCAACTATGGTCTCCCTAGTGAATTTTGGCCATTTCTACAACTGTGTAAAAACAAAGTAATTAGGGTTAAATCTGGTTTAGTTTTTAAACTTTACCTCCAAATAACCACAAACTCATATCTTTACTGCTAAATTAATCCCTATACATTACATTATTTCATACAATTATTTGGACCAATCCTTTCTTCCATTAAAGTACTATTTTATTTTAAAGCATTGAATCCCAATGATTCGCTTTAAGTCTAGTTTTTCCCCCATCACCTCTTTCTCCAGCTGTTCACCAGGCTCCAGGACTGGGTCTCCCCGCACCAGTCTCAGTCTCTCCAGCTGTTGGCCGTGCATGCGGTTAGGCAGCAGGAAGTTGAGAGGGAAGGGGATGTTTTCCGCATACCAGCGCCGTGTAACATCCACATAGTTTTTAGAATCTATCCACAGCGTGTAGACCTAATAAAATACAAGGTTCAAGAAACACATGAAGGACTACTTGCAAATTGAGCTCAATTAAGTTTGCACAAAGTCTGTTAACATCTTTAATATGGAGGTTTAAACAGGATGTGCAGCCCATCAGTAAAAATGTTCTCAGGGGGAAAATAAATGAGCTACCAGTCACAAGTATTTACATGGTGTCACCATGTGCACGCTCACACACACAGTTCAACAGCTTCCAAAGATGCTCAGCTTTAAAAAGAAAACACTCCATCCAATTGATTCAGTAACTGTACTAATTACACTACAATATGTTAAAGCATTCCGAGCAGGATTAACAACCAGTTTAGTTTGGAGATGAGATTTAGCCATCATGAAAATCAATAACCAATCACTTGTAGTTACTTTCTGCTGGTCTCATAACATTTATATAGGGTACTTCTGCAGCTTTTATTCACAGACTACAGTGAAACAGATGTAGGAAGAAAATAGAACTTTAGAAAATAGGATGTCTTTAATTTTCTTTCCCTAGTGACATGAAATATAACAAAAACAACAACAGGGTGCCTTAAACCCAGAGGCTGGGACAGAGATCCTTATCCCAGTATGTTTCCTGTAATTTTCAAACGAAAACTTTTAAAAGGGTGTGAAGCAGGAATTGAAGCACCTCATAGACAACTTATTATAATGCCGGCCTTTGGGAGCTGCATTGCTTGTATAAAACAACAGCAAGTGCCAAATTAAATAAATAGTTAAAGTAGTTCTTGATTCATTGTAACCTAACATGGTAATTCCAACACAATGTGATGCAACTTTAACACAGATTTTAATCGATGTGTTCAGTTATTGAACAGCTTATACCATCTGAACTTAGAATGAAAACATTCAGTTTTATTCTAAGCCTTTGTTTCTCTCTCCTCACCAGTGCTGGAAGCAATTTCTCCTCCAGCAGAGAGACAAAAGCAAGCGTATCTGCGCCCTCCTTAGCGGACAGGTCGTAATCTGCATTGTACTTCTGAAACACAAGAGACAGACTTAATCACTCAGCTGTCAGTGTGAGAAATCTGCATTCACTCAACATACTTTGTGGGAACTGTATGTACTTTAACCTGTACAAGAAAAGCAGTGACTGAAGAAAAGTGACTAAAGAAAACAGCTGCAGTATGACAGCAGACCATGACGTGTTTAGACTTGACACATCTCTTCTCCTGCCTACCACAATGCCAAAAACCCTCTCTTCATGATTAAGTGACCACAACGAGGAAAGGGTTTCAGCAGTAAAATTAGTTCTTTTCTCAATTTTCCGTACATTCTACTAGCACACCACGTACAACCTTTAAAAGGTCAAATCCTACCCACTGCCTAATAAACCCAAACCAGAAGCCACAGCAGGCAGCAATGCCAAAAATAAACATCAATAAATACAACCTCAAAGCTAAATAAACCAAAGGGTATAACCCGCAAGTTCCCTTTCTTTTATGATATTCTGTAAATATTTGTCACATTTGTCTCATTATTGCATTTTAGTATTTGGATATTTTATCCACACTTAAAACTGTTAATGTCATTATCAAAATCATTGCATTAAATAAAACAATCAATACAAGGAGCATGTAAAGGAAAGACAGCACAAACACATTTTTTAAAAATATTTTTCAGCCTGTCTGCTTTTAAATGGTAAGAGAACACATATGCTGTCTAATTTTAAGACAAGCTTTATTTGGATACTTTCTGGTTGACAAACCTCAACAGAACATGTCCACAGCTAATTTGATGAACTACACATGTGGTTTTTCTGACAGAACACCTGTGTGAACCTGAAGGGAACTGACTTCAACCCAGTTGTGGCTTCAGTGTGAAAAGTTAGATTGTAATTTACTTTACAATCAATTTCAATATTTTATCACAAATCATCTTACCTTTTGTAGTTAACAGGTTAATACATTTAAGTCAATTAGTAAATAAAGTAAATAAACAAAACAGTAGGCTACTTTTAACTTGTAGTAAAACAGGCTGTATGTGCATGTAAGGACACCGGAGAGTTATATTTATGCAACAGTGCTCAAATCCCACTCAAACAGTTAAAACGCAAATGGACAGGAATGCAAACACTGAATACAATGACTTCATTTTGCATGTCTGCAGGACATGAGTTTTTGCTGCTGTCCTCCAGTGGTTAAAGTAAAGCTGCTTTGAAGCAAAGTGCATTGAGGGAAGAGCTCTAAGAATAAAATTAACTTTTAAGAAAAGAAAATACTGTATTCTGTATTTGCTACAGAGGCCATTTATAAATTAGTAACCAATAGAATCTTCCCCCTTTAATTATGGATATTGTCAAATTTACCAAATATTATTTGCATTTTAAAGTGTGGCTTAGTTGTTTTTGGCGGCAGTGTCTGATATGTAATGAGTAAATTGTAAAATGTAATTCTTTAATTTAAACACTATGACTGACTTTCAACAGAAAAAACATCATCAGACATCTTCATATGTCAATAACGTTGTTTAAAGGAGCAAATATGTCTTTGTGCAAATGTTCAAAATCACTCTCATACAGAATATCTGAACTGTACAACCACTCACAATCTACCCGATCACGTGTTTTATGAGATGACAGATTTTGATTTAGATGGTGAGAAGCCTACGCATCTAATCACCTGTTGCGTGTTAGCGTTTATGGGTATGTGTGTTTCTAAGCTCATTTTGCCCCAAAAGGTCATTAGCAACTCAAGGTGACTGAGAGTTGAGGGGTTGTTCACCTGTTTCCTGAGATGAATGATGATCTTACTGGGTTGAGAAATGCTTCCTTCTTCCCTGGTCTTCAAAGCAGGCAAAGAACCTTACCAAAGGGAAAAACATTTAAGACCATGTAAACACTACCTGATGAAATTTGAGACACTTGGAACCAGCTGAATCTGTGGATTCAACAACTGCGGTGCAAACCAACAGTTGTGCTCAAAGGGTCACAGAAGTCATGGATGCGTGACCCATTGACCTACGACCTGCTGAACTCTGACCCTAACTGAAAAGGGTGTAATAAGAGGACTACATCCCTCTTACAGCACACATATAAACTGTCTTTTGGTCTCCTTTGACGGCAGCTCACTTTGACCGATTTATAAAGGTCCTATCCTGTGACCACAGATCTCTTACCTGTGATTTTTCTAACACAGGAAAAATGTAGGTTCTACACTCTAAACTCACATGTAGGGCTTCTCCATGGGTTGGTGATTTTATGCACTTTAAGGGGAGCGCCTGCAAACTTTGCATACGCCTGAAAGAGAAAAAGAAAATAAAATAGATTACATTTTCAGAAGTAAATGACAGTTGTGTTTGCCCCTGCAAAAACTCAGCACCATGATGTCAAAATGTTGTGTGTGGTTGTCAAGGCATTACTATGTGGTTGCTATGATTTTCTAAGGGTTATTGTATGATGCCATGCAGTTGTTTGGGTGCTCTAAATGGTTGGGTACTGTCCTAAGTCAGAAGATCCCACCCACAAGTCTCTCTTATATACTGGTCCTCTGTAAGATGCGACACAGTCACATCTAATTAGGACATACTTTCTTAGTTAAAATAAAGTTATGTGAAGTTTTGGACTGATTAAATTCCACTGTGGGTGGAGTTATGCAACAAGACGGTCAAAATAGAATCTAAACAACTAGCTCGCAAAATGTCCCCTTACTTGACGCTTGTTGTGGTCATGGCTGGTTAAAAAAAAAAAACTCCCATTAGCAAAGGAAAACGCTTTTCTCATTTGTCACCATCACAATGCATCTGGCTAGTGTTACGTGCCAAAGTTTAATTGAGAAGTTTAATTTGAGGTTGGGGTTTGTTTAAATTCCCAACCAAAAATATGAGTAATAGTAGTTCCTAGCTACTTGATCATGCCAAAGCTAAATTAAAATGTATTAAAGTATACAAAGTCTGTCACAGCCTCAAAAGAGCAGACATTGCATTAGCCTGAGTAATAGTAGGGTCGGATTATCCAAGCTTTGCTACAATGCAATTTCTGTGGGACCAGACACGCATGTTGCTAATTGTGCCGTCCAAAAATGCGCTGACTTGAGCATCTGGAAGAGTTCTGGGAGATCCTGTTAG
The DNA here is from genome assembly GCA_036877525.1 of Chromobotia macracanthus. NCBI lineage: Eukaryota > Metazoa > Chordata > Actinopteri > Cypriniformes > Botiidae > Chromobotia > Chromobotia macracanthus. Next base: position 2,934,391 of record JAZGTH010000037.1, read on the forward strand.
TAAACATCTAAAATGCATTTAGCTGCATTAAACTGAAAACAAAGATGTCAGTCATAGCATCACTGAAACGTATGTGCATTACGTCCCTGAGCACAGATGATAAAGTGGAGGAAAGATCGGATGGGAGCTAAGGTTGTCGCTATGAAACATTAGCATCTCGTTTTAAACCAGTGATGGAAGTGTCATTAGGAAACATCAAATTCTGTGCTTCCACTCTCTGCATTCCAGTGTGGTTTAGGACTCCTGAACGCTGTGTTGACATTCAGCATCAAATACATTTTTTAATGTTGTCTTTGTTTATGGAACACTACAAGAGCAATAGCATGCCTATATATTACTCTACACAAGATGAAACCAGCCAATAAAGAGCCAGTGGTACAATAAACAGAACTGGATGCAGAAAAAGGACTTGTATAAACACAAAATCATTTATGATTATATATAAAGCAGTGTTGCTGCAAGTGCAGGTAACCTGAGATGCCCAATCTAAAAGAGTCTGGCTGCAGTTAACATTCGCCTCTTTTAATTTGACACAGAAACCATCTGCCCCACCCATCCATCTGCTACTGGTCTTAAATGTGCAGACGATGTTGGAAAAACATGAAAGAAAATTTGTTAACTTGCCTATTACAGCTGTTAAAAGCTGTTTTCTGAGATACCACAAATGCCCCAAATGTCCAACAGATATCACTACAATGTTTTGAGAAACCACATCTGTTTCCATGACAGCAACAACAACAATAGATCTGTCAATTCTGTGACTACTTGTTTTTTTTTTTTTTCGGAACAATGGAGGACATGGGAAGTGTTTGGGAAATGATGAGTTTCTGTAGCTCTGTTTGGTGCTGCAGAATTCACTTAAAGCAGCTTTAACAGATTAAGGTTAAGCACCAGTGTCCTAATGCAACCCGATCAGTGCTGACCAGGAGTCCAGTCCAGTACATTTGAGTCCAGTCCTCAAATGTCATGCAATCTAAAAGCATTAATAACATTTTTAAAATCTTAAAATTAATAAAATTATAGCATTTTCTATCAAATAAATCCCACAAAAACAAAAGAAGATTTTAAAAATCAAGACATGGAAAAATTATTTGCAAAATAAGCATAAACTTGCTATGGTTGGTTTTTTTCTGATGTTCTTTTAAACATAAAACTGCGTTTATTCTTTTCATTTAGACAACCATGTGTATTTATCCAAACCTGAGAACAGAGGTTAGAACAGAAAAATAATATCACCTATTATTGGCTTTTAGCCAAAACTCAGGCCATTTTATGTCATTTGACTTTTTAAACAATTTTCCCTAACAAAACAATTTTCATTGTGATACCCCAAAGGTTTCACTAAATATAGCTCCTTTCCTGGCATCTGCTTCAAGACATTTTCTCTACAGCAGTGGTAACTGGAGACTGCGTCCACTGTGATGACTGTTCTGTAGACACAGAAACCATAAACCACCCATTCTCCAGGAGAATGTTTAGGCTAGACGAGAGAGGAAAGCCATCACCAAAACTTCTGTTGCCCACATCATTTCAGCAACAGAGCAGGAAAAATTCTTGCATGTTTTTGAAAAATTTCCTTTAGAAATAGGAAATAAAAGAAAAAAGAGCTTGTCACCACAAATGTGACATACTTCAATGATACATTATTTATTTTCAATGTCAGCAAATCACAGCAGAAGATATAAAAAAATTAATTCAGGAAATTAAATTTTTTGTTTGTGCCATCTGTTAGGGTACTTTTACAGTGGATGTTTACATTTAAATGGATTTAAGGTCAATTCGTTTTTTTGAGGTTAAGTTTCTGTGCTATTAAGGGCCTACCGAATTATTAAAAAAAAAAATGATTAAAAAATAGTTATGATGACAGCACAGCCATGCATTAAGGCTGCAAGAGAGACTGCTATCAGAAGTTTAGCTTTTTTCCCCATAAAAATGTGAAACTACTGGCTATAAATATTTTAGTTTTTTAACATATTGTAATATAATTTACATTGTTTTTTTTAAAGTATTATTTTATCATGCCCTATATATCACAATTATTTAGCAACTTTCCGCATACCACATTGTTTTTCCAAAATCATGCACCCCTACCATGCTGAAAATATGTGTAAATTCAATTATTATCCTTGTCCTGAAGTTCAGTTTTTCTTCCTGCTTTTGTCGGGAAACACAAGACCTTTGGGGTTACTGTTTGTTTTTTGTTTAGAGTCTGGATCTTTGCACAGAGACCCTTCACTCCACATACACACTGCTGGCTGTTTAGACAGCTGCACATGATAGGCAGATAATCTCCCCTTTCTCTACCTTCATCTACACTGCAGTATACACAAACAATGACAAGTGATAACAGACACATCGCCACTGCAAAGCAGTATTGATGTTTAAGCTGTTTTAAATCCAGTGGGAGTTGTATATAGTAGATGTGGATACTTAGCATCAGTGGTTTAAGAGAACTGTGGGATGGGGAGATCACTCTTTAGGAGTTTAACAATAAATATAATTTGCCTTTGCCGTTCTGTAACCATGTCATTGAAAAGGGGGAAGTAAACAAAACTGCTTTTTGATGGTCAACTCTTATTCTATTACAAAATATTGGTCCTTCAAACACATATGATTCTTAAAGCTTCTTATAATTGGTGGAGGAAATGACCAAGATTTACTGGAGGGACCCTAGTTGGGGACATAACTATAACGCTTATAGTTATAATGTTTATAATGTTTGAAGGTCTCATTTTAATTCATCATATTTTTACAGCAGTACAAAACTACAGTAATTATGGTATTTCGACAGAAGCCATGGTTACCATGATAAACATTTGTATAAGTAATTTTATTATAAATTTTCACCAGCACACGACATAACTCTAAATGAAAAGATGTCTAGGATTGCTCATTTTAAACATAGGTCTATGTATAGTATTATTTATGCTGTTCTTGATATAACAACTATTTTTACAGAACACCTGCGACAGAACATATGCGACACACCTGATCTAGTGTAATATCAATAATGATGGTTACATTACTCACATGACTGAAATACACTAAAACAGCAGATCTGTACAGCTTGTTTCAGTCATGGGTTCACATGCAGACATGTGTCATTTTAACACTATCATTCACGCGTGCTGTAAGTCACCTCCCACCTTCCCCACAACCGATAAATGAATGCGACACATTTACTGTAATACTGAAAAACAAAGCAGACAAATCGGTTGCGATATCAAACTGACAGGTTTCTTTTTCTTACCAGCACAATTAAACAGTCGACATCTATCGAAGGTAATCCATAGTCGCCTTTCCAACAGTACACCTCCAAGGGGGTAGCCATATTTGAAAGACTTTTATGTGACTTTTTACCCGGAAGTATTTCACCTCGTTATGTTGTTGCTATTGGCAACTGTAAACCATTAGTTACCAAAGGTTTCCATTAACATAACGTTACTAATTTGATGTAATTTCAGCCAGTCATTAAAGCAATTTGCGGAGCTGCTTATTCCGTTTATAAAACCGTAGTAAAAGCAATATGTTAAAAGACATCATTCATTAATAATGTTCATTAATAATAATCATCCCTTTGGTAATTAATCATAATCGAAATAAATAATTGACCACGCTGTATGATGTTTAGGGTTGCCAAAGAACGGCAACTTTGTACAATTAAACAAAGATTTAATCTGAAATACAGACGTCATGCATTATGCTCATTTCTTCAACACTAGATGGGGTCAGAGCATTGTTCTTGATTCAAAACAATACGTACTTTTCATTGTAGGCTGCTGGTGTATAAGGACCATTAAGATAATTGTTCTCTGTCTTGTGCACAAAAGCATTTTTTAAGAATCGTATACTGTCATGAAATTTAGACATTTAAATATTCAAAAATAATTAATCAAATAAACCGTTATACATACATGTGTATGCAAAGATTTAAAGAGATCACTGGAAACTTAAGATGTAAATTAGGTTATGTAAAACTACTCGCTACAATCTATCTATCTATCTATCTATCTATCTATCTATCTATCTGTCTGTCTGTCTGTCTGTCTGTCTGTCTGTCTGTCAAATGTTTTGTTTCGACGCCATATTAGGAGGATCACGTCGCCTTTGTGGTAGTGAGTTTAGCGCAGTATTTTGATTTTATGTCATGATTATAAACAATGTTGCATCATTGTTCAAGGAGAAAACTGGACAATATAATACGTTTTTATTGTCTTTTTTACATGTTAAAACACCCAGAGAAGCAGGTTGAGGAGGTGACAAGAAGATAGAAATCTATTAATGTCATCACTGATTAAACCCACTGCTTATCACTTAATGAAAGAATCACATTGCTGAGTGTTTTTAAACGTTTTGTAATTTACATGCAATAATTTGCATTATCTTTGCGTGTATGACTGTCACTTGGCTTTTGAATTAGCAGAACTTGCACGCCGCCACTACAAAACAAAAAAGTTCTAGGGATTTGATTTTGTTTGTCTTTGTTGAAATAAATAATTCAATTTTGTGGCAATGGGAAAGTGAATATTTACAATGACAATACGACAACAGTTACATTTAAATGTTTCTGACAAAGAAATGGGTCGACTTCAGATAGCTTGTTGAACAACATTTTTATTTGGATATTTCTACCATATGATGGCTGAAGCAACAGCGAGTGCCAGCATGACAGTGTTTTAATGGTAACAGATACATTGTGAACATAATTCTTCAAAACTGTAGTGAAAATTGTCATGCATTGCAAATATATAGCCTCTCTTCTCTGCAAAGGATACCATGAATATGTATAGATTTAATTTCAAGGCAAAAGTAAACAAATGGTAAGCAGGTATCTATATTAATTTTAGTATCAGCAACAGAGGGTGATCCTTCCAAGATGGTGGTGCTGCCCCAACATGCAACGCAGTGTGATGTAGGTCCACATTCTCTATACATACATAAATACATGCATGCATACATACATACATGTATATAACTCATATGTATATAATAAATATGTGTTACATGTGTCTTTATGTATATAATTTAGACAATTCAGAGCACACCCCGGCAGGGACAAGGATGCAGTACTGTGAAGTGCACAAGCACATTACAAGCATAACTCCACTGGACAAATGAGTTATAAATCTTGTACACAGACAAGTGTTTTTCTATTAGTCATCTGTTGTTACTCTAAGTTTTACCAACAGAGGCACCACTTTCTTTCAACATACCAAGAGGGGAAAACCGCCTCTTTCCAGTCCTTGCTTATATGTACCACACTGACTGTACAGTTCAACGACTCAGTCGTCGCACGTAACACACATATGTTGTTTTGCAGAAAGCTCATTGGTTCTCAGGATTGTCGGGCACGCTTCATTGTTCACACGTCTCAGTCTTGCCTCCTGTAGCCACTCCTCTTGGACCGCCCCTCCCTTCATGCAGCTGCTGTGCACTCGCTCGGCGCTCTCCGCCACGAGGTGTCCACGCGCCGCTTCTAAACGCTGATTGGTCAGTGACGACACAAACACCGATTTTCGACCAATCGGAGCGATGTGCATGCGCTGGGCCATGCTGTCCATACCACTGACGCATGAACAGCTGAAGTGGTAAACAAGCCTCGTGAGTCACGGCCAGAAACTACTGGAGTATAAAACCGTAGCCAACCAGTGTGCGCAAGACTTTAAACCAGCCGTGCGCGTTGAGTACGTGAACAGTGAATGTGCATAAAGCATTAACTTCCTGCAATTCAAGCGCGAACAAGGGCTTATCGATTTTGATAGAAGACTAGGTGCAGTTTTGAAGGACAACCGGTTTTGAGTGATTTTACCTATTTTTATTAATCGCATAGACACTCGGGTCTTCCTTTATTGTTGGACTTGGACAACAAATCAAACATGGTGGCGATGACAAAAAGAATGAAGGTGTTCGAGATCACCTTCAACGATCCAACCAAGACATTTTACTGCAGTGGAGATAAAGTGGCTGGCAAGATCGTGGTGGAGGTGTCGGAGTTGACCAGGGTGACGGCCATGAGGGTACTGGGAGTCGGATGCGCTAAAGTGAACTACGCAAAGGGCAAACAGAGATGCCGTGAAGAAATCGACTATCTGAAGTATGAAGATGTTGTTCATCTGGATGATCATCCAGCAGGTGAGTTTTCTGGGTTCATAAAGTTGGCAGATGCTTATTGTTGACATGATGTTGATGTTGGAATGTGCCGGTACATTGTAGAAATGGGAAATGCTGGATATTCATAGGCAAACATGCTAAAAGCCTACAGTGTACCTTACAGAAAAGTCTTAGTAATATGTCTGTTTTTACATGATTGAACATCCTGATAGTAAAATACATAGATTGAACTCTTGAAAGCCTGAGTTTTATTTGCATGAGTTTTAAGTTGGTTTATTGATGCTTAAGTTAATTTGTTTCTAGATCTCTCTAAATAATATGGTTATCTTTGCCTCTTACAGACACAGACGGTTCAGTCATTCTCCGTCCAGGCAACAAGTATGAATACTCATTTGGGTTTGAGCTGCCTCAACAAGGGTGAGTGTTCCCATTGACATACTAATGTGATTAATTTCCTCTCCTGAAAGTCATTATCAGTGCTTTAATACTTTTATCATTTCCCAATAGGCAACTGGTATCTTCCTACAAGGGCAAGTTTGGGTATGTTCAATACTTTGTGAAGGCTCTGATGGAGAGACACTCCCAGCCTGCCCTGGAGTGCAAGAAACACTTTGAGGTTGAGGAACCCATAGATGTGAATACCCCAGACTTGTTGGTGAGTTTAAATTTGTTAATTTGTTAATTTTTAGACCTTGATTTGGGCTTAGTAATGGATTTATCCCTTAGAGATTTTCCCATTGTAAAGGATTAAGAAGCTTTATTTTATTGATGTTCTGGTCATTGGTTTTTTATTGTAGTTCTTGTAAGCAAAGCAGTGGAACTGTTAATTATTTTCTAAATATTATATTGTTGTTTCGTATCTAAATCATTGTGCTGATATAGTATGAGTGTAAGTTGATCATTTATATACTTCTATTAACAGTCCCCTACTGGAGGCATGAAGGAGAAGAAAGTCACCTGCATGTTCATCCCCGATGGCCAGGTTTCTTTGAATGCCAAGATTGACAGGCGTGGCTTCTGTGAGGGTGAAGAGATCTGCATCGATGCCAAATTTGAGAACACATGCTCCCGCATTGTGGTACCCAAAGCAGCCATCATTGCCAAGCAGACCTACCAGGCCAATGGCCGCACCAAGGTCTTCAGGCAGAAACTGTCCTCAGTGCGGGGAAACCACATTATCTCTGGCATGTGTGATGCTTGGCAGGGGAAGACCATCCGTGTGCCCAAGATCAAGCCTTCCATTTTAGGCTGCAACATTATCAGAGTGGAATACGCGCTCATGGTAAGTGTTTATGTTTTGCATTTAGCATGAAGTCACAATGTTTTGAAAGTATGTTGCTTATATGAACAATGCGTTTATTCAGAGCTTTTATATTGATCTTTTCCCACAGATTTACATGCACATCCCAGGCAGCGATAAGTTGATTCTGGAGCTGCCCCTGGTTATTGGCACTGTGCCTTACAATGGTTTCGGTAGCCGTACCAACAGCATGAGTAGCCAGGATGGTTCTGTGAGCACATCATCAGCCAGCTGGGTGTCCTTACGGATGCCCTCATCTGCCCCGCCCAGCTACTGTGATGTTACACGTGACTGCAGTATTGAGCAGCCTCTCACACCTCTGCTGGACGATTATGATGGTGGAGACAGTCCCATCTTCATGAACACACCTCAATTCCAGTTCCCTCCACTTCCCGCCTATTCTGAGGTGAGTGAAAAACAATATCATATCGATTTGTTTTAATATCTCCATATTTATTAAATAACAATATGAAATCTCATTAAATACAGTGATCTTATTCTTCTTTACTTTGTAATTCAGGTGGAGGAAGAATACAATGGCAATGCTCGCATGCTTCCTGTCTGCTGAACCAACAAAGCAGTGATTAAACTGAACTCTTGCCTTTTATAAAGGGCTTCTTTTCAACTCTTAAGCACTTCAGGTTTTCACCATGCGGATCACAAGCCCGTGAGAAGTGTAGTATGGACGTGTAAAAGTGACAAGGATGAGGCAGAGTATTTGGGGGTCTAGTTGCCGCATGGAATGAGCTAGTCAATGTTCAGAGGAAGAGGTGAAGTCTGAGCTCTTACCGTGCCTGCATCGCAGACAGCCCCGTTTTATCATGCATCACTAAAGTCAAATGTTTCTCTGTCAGACTGATGCTGTTTCAGGGCCTTAAAAAGGGAACGTGGGCTGTTCAGCATGCTGTATTTTACTGTGTGTAAGATGCTGCTTGACATGAGATTACTGCTGAGGTGCAAAGTGATCATACTGCATTATAGCCATATAGTCATACTTATGTTTTTCCAAATGCTGGTCATGTACCAGTCGTCCCCAACACACATTCATTAATAGTTAAGAGACTTGATTGTGTCAATTTCTCATTACCATTCCATTACCAGTCCTGTGTTTTTGTGAGGATAAAAAATTTCATTTGTGGAAATGTTACATTTGTTAGTTTTGTTGGTCATGCATAAGGTTAAGCAAATATGCTAAGCTGGGAACATTTTTATGTTACTGAAATGTAAAAAAAAATGAAGCGTAACTCATGTGCCCTGTGTATTATACCAGTGTTGAGGTTGTTTTTTTTATCTATTTTGATGCACTTTTAATGGATGCAAGTTGCTGTAGAACTACTCCCAGGGAGATGTCCTGTGTTTTTGTTTTGTTTTTCTCTTGTCTTCCAAAATTGCTCTTATGTTGGGTCTACACTGAGGGATCAGGCATTGCATCTGTGTTTTAAAGCTCAACTGAAGACCTTGTACTAAATAAGGGCAGAACATTAGGCCAAAATACTCATCTGTTGCCAAACAGGGTCTGTCTGGGCTTCAGGTGCTGACCATATTTGCTAGACCAGAAGCTGCACTGTGCAGACATATGCTGATGACATTTTGATCAACATTTCACTTGGAGATCTTCCTAAACCTTTTTTGTATGTGCTTTGTTTTTCATTGATTACAAAAGTTCTTGTAAACTATGTGGTAGTGTACATGTTCAAAGTATTCTTTTTTTGTATCTTATTAAAAGGTTTTTGTAATGGAAACTTTTCATGTGGAGTTCATTTTTAATAAAAGTTTAAAATGTAGTTATATTTTCTGCATCTTTTTGTTTATTTGAAGTATAATTGAATACTAATACATGTCATAATCAAATCTTAACAGGAAAAATGAGACTTTTTAGTAAAAAGAAGCAGTAAGGTTTTTAGGTTAATACCCTAACAATATTCACTGTAATTTTGTAAGAACCACTCAAATCACTCAAAACAAAGCTTGTCTAATTACATAATGTACATTATGAACTTCATACATCTGCAAATTAGAAAGTTAACCCAGGGTTTACAGATATGTGCAGTATGTCAATAGTGTGGAAAATCGAACAAGATAACCCAGAACTATGTTAAACCAGGGCTATAAAATATGTCACTGTCTTTAATAACCATGCATTGAGTGGATTACTATCTGATTGAGTGTGTACATTTTATTTACACTTGGCCACAAAAATGTATCTCCACAAACATGGAAATTGAACATACTATTGCATATGCAAATATAACAGAATTTATTTCTGTGATGATGCTAATGCAGGGCAGTGAAATGTTATTGAAAACGTTTTTGCAATAAGTGTTGTGGCAACAAGTGTTGTATTTCATTGTTGTTCCATTCATGTGCCTCATTCATGATTGCTCAAGTATAGATTGCAGGCTTCCAAACTTCCAGATACTACCGTTATTTTGTTTTGCAATAACTTTGTGTGCATTTACAACTGACAGGGTCACATCTAGTGTTCTTCTGAGGTGATTGGATTGCTGTCTGTTTTGCATCTTGGAGGTCATTTACATTTGGTCTTTTTAATGACCAGATAGTTGTCCAATCATTACAGCTATCCAGTCATTTCCAAAAAAGCACAAACACTTGCCAGCTTAAGTCGACACGTCACAAGATGGTAGGATGCTGGAAAATCCATGCTTTTGACAGTTTCATTACATATCATGTTTATTGTCAGTAGTTAAATACAGATGTGAACTGAGATTGAACTGAGGATCAATGTAGGGTAAACAGACATGGTTGTTCATATTGGCAAAGTGCTAAAGCCAAACATTGCAGTCTGATCATTGGCAAAATACAGAAGTCAATCAAATAAAACATATGTCAATAAAATATCCAACTGAACTATAATGGTCATGTTAGTGGGCTGGTTTAATATACTGTATATTGTCCCAAATATGCCCAAAATGTCTGCATATTTTCATGCAAAAACATTATGGTGCGATTAACTGCAGTAAACAGAGATTATTATGTTAATGAGATTGTTTTTGATTAGCAAACACAATAATGTTAAAGTGACATAAAAGGGACTAAAGAGATTTGCCTGTTTCATGTGAACACCTGCTAAATTCATTATTCAGATTATAGACAATATATAGACTACTGGTGAACATAACTACTTGTGAACTTTTTGTATCATTTTGGATCCTGCACATCTTTATCATGAATTTGATCCAGAATAGCTTTTTATAGCGCATGTTTGTCTTTGCCTAGACAGCTTTCTGTATTGCAGTTTTGCAGGATGCAAACATTTGCGTCATTTTTGTACTGCTGAGTTTCTTGTACGCATGCAGCGTTGTCGAGACGTGCCCCATTTTGGCCATGCAGTAAATGATAAGGGACAAAATTGTTTATCTTGTGCAGAACATGTTTCAGAAGTCTCTGCTTCCACACTCTTGCTCTCTCTTTTACTCTTTATCTAACTTGCTCTGTTTTCTGCCCCCATGAAATCCTCCAATGTTTAAAGCACCTGCCCAGTCCATGGCCAACATGCCTGCCAAATCTTATCATTCTAGATCTAAATCCTCCTGCCTTCTTTATCTGTTTGTTCATACACTGTACAAGAGAAAGCCCCTGTCTCGACATAATTGGACTGACATGCAATATCTTCTTGTAGCTATTGTAAACTCCATTATACACCAAGTGTTTTCTCCTGATTGTGTCTGTGACATTCCTACATGTGTTTTATGACGTAATGATCAGCCTAATCGAGTTACACGCAATAAAATTGGTGTCAGATGTGACTGTGGGAAATTAAAAGAGTTAGAGACATACAACCATTATAAATTAAATAAGAAGTGTGTATTCAAACTGAACTTAAACAACACAAAAAACTCAGATTGTTAAAAGTGTGACGTATATTTTATACCATAGTATACCATTATACTGTGACTAGTAATGGCCCAACAGGTATGAGTAGTCTAGTAGTGCCTGAATAGATGGTCCTTAGGCTCTGTTCAGAATGTAACAGAGTCAACAAGCCATACAAGTTAGTGGAGTCCTTCCTGATGTCTTTGATGACAGGAAGGTGAGTCCTACTTGAAGGACTACTGAATCCAAGCCTCTGTTGAAGCTTTGTATTGTCAGCAAACTTAATCATGTGATTACTCACATGTACAGTATGGCAGATAGAAAAATATGGATTTGCATGTTTTTTTATTTATTTTAAGAATCATATGAAGTGACTTACAGTGCATTCAAATTAGACATTTGAATGAGTGTGAATTTCCTAGTAACTGAACCCATAACCTTTATGTTTTTAACAACATGCTCTACAAGTTAAGCTACAGGACAGTTTAAAAACAGTTTTTTGAAGCCTGTTTTTCGAGATGTCAAGGCATCAGGTTGCAGAGGAACAAGGTGGATGGCAGTTGCAAGTGCATTCTCTGTGGAGTGGTTATGACATTAGGCATAATAGTTAGGGCCCAAAACTGCTATGAAGGTGTCCTTTGTTAGTTTTTGCGGCACTAGTCACTCAAGAACTATCTGGAGACTTATTTGGCACCGGCTCTGTGATTGATTTCAGCAAGTTGGAACAGTATCTTTAATATATCTGTAAGATAAGCACTTTCTGTCAGTACATGTACAGGAATCTGACTAGCTGCTCTACTTTATAGCTTGTTTGTTACTGGATCTCTTCAAACAGACGTAAAAGTTGTTAATTGAGTCGGGTAGGTAAGTGTCATTGATACAGGCAGGGGTGTCTTGCTCTTCCTGTGGTCAGTGACACGCTGGATGCCTTTACACATGCCTTGGGGAAATGCTTGGGATTATATCCCAAAACTGCAGGACTGAAAGAACCAAATGAACATAGAGATGAATGTGCTACGTGCTCAGTGGCCTGCAGCCCTCCTGACATTGAAGATTCATTGATGTTGCTTTTTCACATATATAGACACACACCACCCTCTAATTTTAGACTTATGATATAGTATCTGTTGAAGGAAACCCTGTTACTAGAACTACACTAATACTGTCTTCCCTTTTCATATGCCAGACAATTTTACTGGCTAATTGACAAATTTTACTATCATGATTTAATGTTTTAAAACAACACAGTGAAATGCTAAAAGTGTGTTTGCTTCATGATGGTACAATTAGCCCAGTTGGAATATTTAAAAAAAAACTCTGGACCCTTGACCCTTCAAACAAATATTTTATCTAGGAGGAAACAAGACCTTTCTTGCCAAATGAAGTCAAAAAGCAAAACAAGAACTTGCCAAAGATTTTGGTTCTTTAGAAAATTTGCTGCTCATCTGCTGATTAAAAATAGCAACTTTTGATTCTTCCGCAATGAAATGACATTTCTGATTATTTCAGTTAGTTATAACAGTCATTATATTTTATGAAGTCTCAAGCCTAGATGCTGTGTAATTATTGTAGTGATTATTTGTATTTGTAATTAGACTAAATTGGCTTTATTCTGTTTTGTAAAACTTGTAAAACACATATTACTAGACAGACTTTAACTTTAATCAGCATATTTAATCAGCTTCTTTACTAATCTACTGAAGAAAAAACATCAGCTACACCTTGGATTGCCTGAAGGTGGGAAAAATAACAGCAAACTTTCAATTCTGGGTGAACTATCCCTTTAGGGCCACACTACACAGAACACTCACTTACACACTCACTTCCTTAATACCCTTAAATAAGGTATAGACAATATCAATGAGGTGTGCAAACTCACTACCTGAAAACTGTTTCTCCAAAAATCTGACATAACATATAACTTATAAATAAATTATGTAAAAAATGTATAAATATTCTTTTTTGTGTTTGTATTTTGTTTTACAAAACAATTTGCAAAAACAGCTTTTGAAGATTGACACTTGATAACACATCTGACCCTGCATAGTGTATTTCTATTTTGATTGGCCAGCTAGCACACTTCCCCTCTTTCGATTGGATGGCTTATGTGTTAAGCCTTCTGTGGTTGGGGATACACACTGAATGTAAACGTAGCTCCTCAAGTTACGCAGGAATCCACAGCTCTCCACTTGTGTTGCTGTGAACTCCAGGAATTAAAACACGCAGTGGTTGACCTTGCAAGGTGCTGCAGTATAGAAGCAGTATTTGCTGACTATGTGTGAAAAATGTTTTGGACAGGGTGTTGTCATTAACTTTATTACTGTTAAATGTGTAAGGGTTTTAGGGGAATATCACAGCTATGTAAACTAATGTTTTGTACATACACTTTTTGGCTTCTGTTCTCATTGTTTCTCATTAGCAACACTGTTGCCAAATTCCCTTCAAGGAAATGCTATTCCTGAAGACATTAAGCCAAACTGAGCATGGAAACTCAGTTCTGCCCTTCCTTGAAACTCCAGGGCCAACACCCAATCTACTTCCTCACAAACACACACACACAAAACTATGGTACAAACAATATTATGGTTCCATTTGGGGCAATACAATATGTCCTGTTATAGCATGAATTGTCTAAAATTCATGAAAAAGAGCTATGGTATAAATTGTGTGAAGGTTTGATTCATATGCTACAGTCATAAATAAAACCTCAATACATTGGGCCTTTAGAGAGAGGTGTAATCAGATTTAGGATTATATTTTCAGCTTGATGATAAAACTGTCTGAAATTCTCATAGACTTAAATTAAAGAAGGTCAATGTCCTCTCTCTTCTGTTTGTTAATCATGAGAAAATCCGGTTTACTGTTTGCATGGCTTGCAGTTGCTTCTAAAAACAGGAAGCCACTTTTGACAACCTCAAAAAAATGCTTTCTTCCATTGACTTTTTATTCCCTGATTCTCTTAGCCAGTTTCTCACAGACACCAGAGATGAGTGGAAAAATCAAGGTGATGCCAAGTAACGGACTTGACCACAATGATAATAAGAGAGCTTAATGCTTCTCACCCCAGAAGTATTTTAGCTTTATGGCAACACAGCCTTCTCAGTTATGTCATTGTACTAAGAACTTCCTCTAGTTTTGATATATATAACTAATGATGCATTTGTTGCATTTCTAAAGCACCAAGCATTTTACTGCTTAGCTTTACACCTGTGTACCTGTTGTTTAAATACACAAATGTTCCATTAGAGAACTCAGTATTAAATTGTGCAATAAACTCATGTGATCAGCCACTGTTGCAAACAGTCTGCAGCATGTTTGGCTGATGCACCATGGAAACATTGTTTGTTTGGATTGTTCTTCAAATTCAGCCTGTAAGTATTCCAAGTAAGTCTGAGAATGGTACGAGTTATATATATATATGTTCTGTACATATCGAGTAGCTGAAGGTGTATAAATATAGATTGTTTATCCACACAAGCTGGTCCTTTAGACTGTATGTCTAAATATTTGTTTACAAAACCATTGATATTTAAAAAATATAAACAAAATCAGCTGATGGCTTGTCAAGAGTTTCCAGGAGTTTAAAATATATTAACCCAATATATTATTAATATAAATAACACATAAGAATGTATTTAATATATGATAAATTAATTTACAATAAAATAAAATTGTAAAGACAATAAAATATTGTTCCTAGTGAGCTTTTTCACTTCTGTTTATATTTTACATTGAATAATTATTATTATATAATTACTGTTTTTAATCTTCACATTTTGTCTTTATTACTAGCCTATACAACAGCTGAAAGCATTGCAATCACCTACAGTAAGACAATGTTTCCATTTTTGCATGTTAATCACTTATATGCCAGTAATATACTGTAGCATTCAGATACTGCATGGCACAAGGAAGCTGGCATCTCTATGTTGATGTCACATTAGGCTTGGCATTGAGCCATCTGGAACAAAGGTGAGTTCAGGAGCTGTTCTTATTGTCCTTTAGTAATGGAAACTCATCTCATATTCCAGTTAGGTAATACATCAGCTGTCTTTTTCCTCTGCTTGTTTGTCCGACCCCTCATCATACCATATATTTTGTTGTGGACCTTTTGTATACAAGCATGTGATGCAAAGGTGTTCTTGTGCTTTGATGCAATGTGATGTTTTGACATAAACATCTATGGGTGAATGATAACTTAAAGGCAGGCAAATTAGCTTTAAACTAGGCTCAATACCTATAGTTGCCTGCATAGACAGCAGTTTATCCCAATGCAATGTTCCTGCAAATTTGAAAAAAAAAACTGCAATTTGAGTACAGTGTGAGGAAGAGGTTGTAATTTTACACCAGGAAAAAGTGTAGACAACAGACAACAGGTTAATATGAAACATGAAACACCAAATGTTAATCAGTGCAAGACAGATAAAATCAAGATGTGCCAGGTTTATCATCAACAACACCAAATGTCATTGGTTCTCATATTAGTCTTGTAACATCAGCATTAAAGTTAAACCTTGATGTGTCATATGTTAATCTAATGTGAATGAAGTTGGTTGATATGGTTCTAACATGTAAATAAATTAGCACCATAAAGACATTTTATATCTGCTGTGTTTTTATTTTGGTTATTGTATGGATATAAAATAAGATCTTAAAATCTTAATTTCCAGTCAGTTATGTACATTTATGTACATTTATTTACATTTTATGTTTGTTTATTCCCAGTGATGTGTAGTTTCCAGTGTAATCAGTGTAGTTTCAGTGTATAGTGGTGTCATCGTAATGTAACCACCTTACAGTTTAAGACTAAACCTAACAATTATGTTAAAATGTTATCACAGGTGAGCACTTGCGATTACATGTGCACTCAGTAGCCACAGGTAAGAGATTAGTCAGTTACCAGATACAAACTATTTAGCTTCTGACTAGAGGACGTGTCATTTTAATGAATTCACCACGCACAATTAAACTATGTAAAAACTACAGTTATGGCAACTTTCATTTCATTTGTTATGACAATTTATAAGTCTTTCTGTATGAATGAAAATGTCACAGCAGGTTTATTTCTCTCATTTACTGATCTTGGATGGCTCAAGAACACAACTATGATGTTGTGGTTACCAATGTTAATATGTTATATACTATAGCTGTAGATGATGGTATGTAAACAGCAAAGCATTAGTCTGTTTTTCCATAAACACAGCAATATTCTGGCCACATAGCTTGTAGCTCAGGACAGATCATAGTGTAGACAGAAAATGTATCTGATACCTATGTGGAGTACTGTACTATACTATACTATACTATGCTATACTATTGGTCTGTCGATCTGTTCTTATTCTTTTCTGCAGCCAGTCTACTCCTGCTATGGCTGTTTGTCTCACTGCCCAACTGAAAATATCTCTGGTATGCCTGAACTCTGATCTTCCTTGGCATTGTTTCAGGCATGTAGACCACTGTTAAGATATTTTAAATGATTTAAAACAGAATGGAAGTAGTTTGTACTGATACCAGCCCTTGTGGTTAATGCGTATTTGGCTGATAGAATAAACCTTCTAAGCCACAGTTTCAGTTTTGTAATGATGTAGTTAATGTGCATCGGTCATAGCTCTTAATAGATGACTGAAGTTGTGTGGGAGTTTCTCTTTGTTTGCTTTGTGATATTTGTGATAAGACAAAAAGTCCCTCTCTATGTTAAAGAAATTCCCTCATCATGGTATCACACACTCATTACACTAACTTTCTTGGCTGACTGGCTAGAATATCTGTGATTGGTTAACATACACTGTCACGCAAGTTCTCATTGGTTGAGCCCGGTGTTCAGGCAGCTTACATTCACTTAATGCGTGCTCACAATTTCCTATCATTTCTTCTTTCTCTTTTGATTTTCTCTCACTGGCCTTGTTTCCTATCTGTGTAACAGTCTTTTTGCTTGTAGAAACATGTTACAGAGGTCATATGTTTTTAATATGGAATCCAAATGTGTTTTAAGCTGAATCCCAAATATGTCATTTTCTAACATAAATTAGAGGGAGAAAACATTACGATAGATAACAAAGATTTCACCTGTAAACAGTGGTCCCCTTGTGTACAATGGCCTCCCAAAAGCGTCTGTACACTTTCTGGTGTCAGATATTAGTGAAACATGTCCACAGTTAATGTGATGACCAATGCCTGTGGTTGTTCTAGGACAACTGTGTAAACTTGAGGGGAAATGACTTCATACATCCACTGAAAATCTCCTTGGCTTCAGTTCTAATTTAAAAAAAATCTAATGTTCTATGTTAAAATCTATTACATTTATAAATAAAGTCTATTTTATATTTATACTAATATCTTATTTAAAATGTTAATCTGATTTAAAACATAAAATTGACCTCTAATAGTCATCAATAATAGTGGATTGTTTAAAACAAGTAGTAATGTATTAATAAAAGAGAGCTGGCTGAATTCATGCACACATTTATGAGACTGCACTTTTGACACATTTGGGTAAAGCCAGAGATTCCTCAACACTTTTCTTGCCCGTCCTCTGTTGTGACAAACAGCAGTTTATACCCCACCCACATCATCACTCTCTGGCTTGAGACAGAGAACACCACTTCCCCTACATTGCTGTACACTCAGTCTCAATAGCGAAAATGTCTCTGAATTTCGATTGGTTGTTGAATCTGATCACGCTTCATCCCATTGGTTGGAAGGCTTGAGCATGCTGTGATCATGCTGTGAATGCATGCTGTGAATGCATGCTGCATCCTCTGTTGGCATTTGGGTTTGACTCTTACTGTTCTGTGCCAAACGCTTCTCTGTAATATGCTGGCCTCACTTGCCTTAAAGAGTGAGGCCCTGACCTGCCATTATGAAAATTGCATGGGTCAGACCTAAAGACGAATGGAGCAAATCTAAACCAGGAAACAATAATGGCTTATCATAGATTTAATTTTACAAGCATTGATGCACTTAGCAATCTGGTATAAAGCAGCCATTATTACATGATGACAAAGGAATGTTATACTGACCTCAGCAGACTCGAGACTCAAGACTCGATTCAATCACAATGTGATTGAATATAATTTAACTGAATTTAGCAGAAGAAAAGAATATCAGTGTTGTGAATTAAACTACAACAAGAATTGAGAAATATATACAATGGAAGACAATACTAGGTAAAAGTATAGTTATATGAGTGATTTTAACGTTTTGTAAGTTATAGAATATTTTTGTAATAATTTTCTGATAAAAATGTTGGGGTTTTTTACATGGCACAGACAAAAAAACAGTAATTAATTTTGCATTTCCCAAACACATTCAGCATTTCTGATAAGAGGGCAGGATGTAACATAAAATGTAAAACGGTTGTGTCTGTGTGTATAAACTTCAAACTAGCTCAAAATCTGTGTTGTGTGGACTCAAAGAAGAACAGTCTTTGGAAACTGTTGAATCTCTTAAATGAGGAAGTAAAAATTTACAGCATGTGCATGTTACAGCATGTGCTATTTCAGCAGCTGACACAACACATTCAGACACTAAAAACTGGAATAAGTCAGAGAAAACTGAGGGGAAGGGAGATTTGTCAGCACAAATCAGAACATTTAGTATTGTTTTTTTGTCCTCCCAAAACAGTGTTGACAGAAGAATGTGCCGACAATGACTTTCCACTATCCTGCATCACCATACAATGTGTGTGCCAATCTTTTCAACACTCCAGATTCTGACATATCAACATATAGTTTCCAAAAATCTGGCTGCTGCACAAAATAATAATATTGCATCATTACAAGTCAGTGCTGTTTCACATCTCACACCTGTGTGACAAACTGAGGGTGTAACAAGTTCTGCATGATAATATGTGTTGTACAAGTGTACGATGACAAGAGTTGCTATTGGTCAGGAAAGCGAAAGCAGACAAACACACTCCTCCCACATGGAGTGTCGATGAGATCGGAATGTTCTGTTTACAATCAGTGGAGAGATAAACACTTTCAGAAAGAGGAAATATACTGTGAACTATCCTTGACCTGGTCAGTATTACCTGCACAGTGCAATATCAAAATGTGCAGACATGGAAAAGCTATTTGAACCTTTAAAACAAATGCTGAAAGGTTACACTGTTCACATACTTTATATAAGTAAATTCTATTTGGTAGCCTATATTGTTTCAGAAAGCACAAATCAGATTTTAATGGAAAAGACCAGGTAGCTGCAATTTTGAAGAAACACAGTTTGATATTTAAAGCTGTTTACAAAGACACCAGTTTGTACAACATACAAAAGGGATTTCTTAAAGGTTTGCGAGCCCCTAGCGGTTTATTATGGATAATGGGTTTATGGGTAAACCCCAATACCTGTTTTTATTTTTGTCTTTAGATTCCTATTATATTATAGATTCTCCAAACTAACAACCCTTTGCTTTAAACAGCACTGATCAGTCTGCTTTTCTTGTTTTAACCAGATGTGTTGCATCCTGGAAGATTTACACAATATTGAAGACATAACTATGCACGGGGCACTTGTTGCAAATGTCTTCTTCACTATCTGGTTCAACTACAATTAAAAAAGAAGACTTTTATAGACAATTAAAAAACCCTCCTACTGTTCATCCTGTCTCTAGCATCAGAACCCACTTGTAAATATAGCTTTGTTGTCTTGGCTTGTTGGTTCTTAGGGCAAAAAGTTAAATGCTCTCTCTCTTTGTAAGCTGCTTTGGATTAAAGTGTCTGCTAAATGAATAAATGTTACTTATTAGCCACACCTTTGTTGACATATTTTACAAATTTAAGCATGATCAAAAGGTTTGACCTTATATACAAGAAAGAGTCTAAATAATTTTTTATACATTTGAAATTTGCCATTATACCATCTATTAGGCTGCTTTAAATCACAGCGGTACTTGGAAATCCCTTATAATAATGTTTTATTATAGTATTGTATTATAGAGCAGTAGTTCTTAACTGGTTTTGCTTTATGACTAATTGAGAACTGCACAGAACCAAAATTGCTGATACAAAAGTAATTAAAATGTTCATAAAATCAAAGCAATTTGCCAATAATTTACTATGAAATATACACTGTGGTCAGTGCAGGCCATGTATCCTTCTTGCAGACAAAACATATTTAATGGAATATTTCCTTTAGCTTGCAAAGCTGTTTGTCATTTTAGACATGAGGGAATGTTGGACAACCAGCTCATAAATAATTTTCCTAGTTTGCCTATTCAGCCTCTCATCTGTCATATGTAACATCTGTTTCCCAGTATGCATGAACTGAATTAACCAGATCTGCACAAAACCCTTTACATATCTAGTGATAATCAGGATAAGATCTGACAACATACAGGTTTCTCATAGTCACCTAGCCAGACCCAGTCCTGCATGCTAATATTAGAAGCACTAAGAGCAACTGCCAAACTGCCAAACGTGTCACTTCAACCAGGGTAATATATATCATTGAGCTGTTGACAGCTCGTGGCATGGTGACAGTGTTATGATGTATCTCTGGCTTAGTGTCACTGAGATCAGCCAATGCTGGGGTAACTAAACTGACAACAAGCTAGTAAATCAGTAATGTGGAGGAAGGATCTGTTTTTATATCTGACCAAATATAGGGATTTGGTGCTAACTGGCACTGTTATTATGGACACTGAGTCATTTTCTCTTGAAGACCAGCTCTACATGATGTAAACAATGTAGCAACGCGACTTTAATTCAGGTTCTGGAAGGACAGAGACACTGGTGAGAAAAGCAGAGATAATGTGCTGCATAATGCCCTTGATTACGGCTGTACTGCCCCATGTTTAGTCTAAGGTCTACTGATTTCCCTTCAGTATTCTAACCACAGAGCTCTCATCAAACAACTGCCATATTTCTCTGCTATCACATGATTTACCATCACTGTTTGTTATTGTTGTGTTTTTTAACAGGAAAATTCTGAGATGAGATTATGCTATGAAATGTTCATCCCAATGTCCTGCAATAAACAGTGCAGTCTGTCAGCGTTACACATCATCAGTACAAAGATTAACTCAACAATGTTAACTTTACATACATCCAAGGTGACTAATTACAGGAGCATTGTTTCTTATAGAGCTCAAATCAGTAACGGACCAGTTACCATCAAGAAAACAAGAAAAAATTGCTAGTGGGGTAGGAAAAATCAACAAAATGAAATCAATTTAACATGCCCTTTTTATCTGTAGCTATATCTGCAAACAAGAAATGCGGGCAAAGCTTTCCACATGCTGTGTACGTTTATTTATTAAGATGAATATTAGCATAGTTTTAACTGGACTGTTTACTGGACCAACAAGATTATTGTTTCAGTCAATAGAATCAATGTCAGATCACAAGCTGAGAGGTAACTGGAGTTGTTAACCAACCAAACAGAGGAAACACTCTGCAACAGTTCGTCTTCCTATAAGAGCACAGTAGACAGGGTCGAACTGAGATGGCCCTGAACAGGAAAAACAGTTGAATGTTCCTCTGGTGTGTGAAAACAGGAAGTGGGTGGCTGCCGAGTCAGTGTTCCTGTTGGAGTCAGGAATTGGGGGGCTTTCTGAGAATCAGCAAATACAATGGAGATAAGAAATTGATTACTGTTCATAAACATAAATACTTGAGGTTTTGGTGTTGTTTATACAATGATGTAATGAAATATTCAAGGCTGGAATGGGTTACATTTCAAAAGTAGTAATGTTAATACCGATAAATTATACAGGGGAAGAAAATTCAACCAATTATTGGGTAAAATGTTATGATGCACAGCCTGTGACTGACAAGTCATGATTAGCAAAGGGACAAAGATTAGTATGCAGTACTCCTGTGGCCTGGGGATGCTAAGGAATGATGATGACCAATCACTCCCTCACGTTAGACACATTTTTGTGAACATTCATCAAATTAGTGGACTTTGTTCAAATCAGTTAGGTTTTCTGATGTTATAACATGCTATTCATGTAGCACTGAACATTATACAGAACTGGATGATCTCTACTTTCACAAACGAATGGACCACCAATCCCCTCCCCAACACA
Organism: Chromobotia macracanthus; assembly: GCA_036877525.1. Classification (NCBI taxonomy): domain Eukaryota; kingdom Metazoa; phylum Chordata; class Actinopteri; order Cypriniformes; family Botiidae; genus Chromobotia; species Chromobotia macracanthus. The sequence goes on from JAZGTH010000037.1 coordinate 2,956,665, forward strand.
TACCCACCCACCCCTGAATGTTCCCACCATGTATAAAACTCTAGGTTCTCCACTGGCTAAATTTACACAAAACTAGATTTTTACCCACTCACACTTCCTGAAGAATCAAATGCTAGGATGTTGTGGGCGGTTGCCAGGGTGTTGCTATTCTGTTGCAAAGCTGTTCTGAATGTTTTTTATCATGTTGTTATGTATTTGCTGTGGTGTTCAATGTGACTGCTAGGTTGTTCTGTACAGGTTACTTGGAAACCCAAATCAAAAGATCCCATTTAAATTTCAATGATATTCTTGTCTCTGGATTAGGTTTAGATCCCACATTCAAGTCTATGGGACTTTTAGCCTGTTTCATTGTTTGTCTGTTTTTTCACTCTATCCCTAAGTGTAAGCAGTAATAAAAGCTATAAGAACATCAGATGTTACACATTTGTTACACACAGGTCTTTTCTAGCCAGATGTAGAGATAGACCATGAGAACAGACATTGGCCTACTTAGCTGTACTGATGGCGTCACTTTAGCTTTAATCGTACATTTAAAGGTTAATTCGCAGTCTAGCTTTTGACTTAATGTAAGCACAAACCTGTGCAGGTGTTCTGCTTGACCCTACTGCATGTGAGAGGACTGGAGTTCCAGACCTTTCTCTGTCCGGCCACAGCAGAATTGTCTTTCACACTTACGGTCCTGCTAACAGGATTGAATCAGAGCAGAATGGTGCAGTAAATCTGTTCTTGGCCTGATTTTGGGCTGCTGCCCTAAAGGTGACACGTGCGTGTTGAAGATCCTCAGAAGTGATCTTAAGGTAGAAGTAATCAGGTGATGGCAAAAAGTGATAAAGCATCTTACCAACTAATCTGTTCTCCTCACTCGCCTTTTCAATAGGATTAACCAAATGTGTGAAACCTAATAAAATGCCCATCTGTCATGATCTAGAACAATGTGTAGCACATTACATAACTATTAGAGTATTTTGTACAGAGAAAGCTGTCAGATTGGTGAACTTTGTTAAAATCATTTAGGTGATGTTATAACATTAAATCATTAAATCTGATGTTGTAACATGCTATTCATGTAGCACTGAACATTCTATGGAACTGGGTGATCTCTATTTTGTTTAAATTGAAAGCATACATTTCCAATACAGTGATTTTACAATAGGTAAAACTCCAACATCAAAAACCACTTCAACAAATTGAAAAGACGTTTTAAATTTTACACCATGTTTTACATTGTGTTTTTATTTTAAAATGTATTTTAATGTAACATCTACATTACCCATTTTTATCTAGGTCAAATATTATTTAATATGACTGAGTCAACCTAATTACATCAGGTCATGCCAAAAAATATTTTTTATGCCTAGTTAAATAGAATGACATTCTTAAGATAACAACTGAATGGTACTAGATTTTTCTTTGCAAACATAATAGTTACATAATAATCTAACAGTACCAGCCGGGGGTATATGGTCACTGGTAAGTTTGTTACTTTATTCCATCCTGCATGCAATTAAGACATGCATATGAAAAAATACAACATCAAGGCAGTTGCATCCTGTGTATGTGAGCTGAACACAGCAAAAATGAGATATTCTAGGTGAAACACATGCAAAAGCTATTGGTCTTTGAAACTTGTGGGAGTACACTGTGTTCTCTCTCTCACCACAAAGGCACGTTGTGTACTTAGAAACTCCTCTGTGGAAGAGGAAGCAACACATATGCACGTTTACATGTGCACAGCCCACACATGTGTTCCCAATGCACAATACGTGCATTTATGACTGCCAGTCATTTTGTGTGTTTATGAAATAAAGCACGCATGGCATACTGACACATATTTTGGGGATCCTCTATATTAAGCTTGTTGACACTGTGAAAGGTTGTAAATATACCTCGGAAGCTATGAATTTACACCCCTTTCCCCCCCCGTCCACATCTGACGCACAGACCCCATCAAAACACTCTGGGGAACAAGCTGTTTCTTTGCGTAGTACTGCAACACGTCTCACAAAATGTCAATCACAAGTCAAATGTTAATAAGTGCAGCTACAATCAGCCAAGATTTGGGCTATAAAAAAGATGCATTTAAGGGTCAGCCATCCAGAGAGTCTGGAATGATACAAAAGATGATGATTTTGTAAAATTCAGTGTCATACGGAAAATTTAAATATAATGTATAACCATATGATTTAATCTGGGTCATGATACTTTTGACAAACAAGCTTTATGCTTTCCAGTCGTTCATGGTTATCAGATAAAGTTTTTTAAGATAATAATTTTACAGATATTTCTGCATGTATGTCAGGTTCCAGTCTTTTGAATGAATGCAAATGTTGACAAAATGACTTCAAACACAGACTGACATTATCACACTGGTATGTGGAAAGTTTTACTTCCCACAAACACACTCAAAGAGTAATTTCTAGCCTACAATGTATTTAAGCAAAACTAGATGTATAAATGCTATATAAATGCTAGATGTATAAATGCTATGAATTTTAATCTTCGCCTTTTCCTGGCCTTGCATTCACAATTACAAAGTTCTCTGATATTCCAGAGTTTTCATGACTGTGGGAAACCTAAATATTGACATTGTTGCTATGTATAAAGGTCTGACCTTTACTTTGAAAATCAAATTCAGGGTATTTGTGAATAATAATAATACAATTAATCATCCTCATTAGTTTAATATGAATATCCCATCAGCAGGCCTACGTGCATTTGACACCTTTGTACACCTTTTCTTTGACTTTCTATAAGCAATGCACCACATCTGTTGATTCAACAGTCACATGCTGGCACAAAGACCTTCAATAAGTAAACAAGATCTTTTCTTAAACTCCTCTGTATTGTGACAGATGTGTATGTATGCACTGAGCTAGAGGTCACCTCACAGGTTGGGGCCATTCCCTCAGGTGATATTTTTGAGTTTGCTCCACACCCTTGTCGGTCACAATGTGACATATTGTGTAAAATGTTTTATCAGATCATAATGGAAACTGCCATATGCAAGTTTTGTATTAATGTAGGTACGGGCAGACAGCTGACTGTTGGAGCTATTGCACGTGCCTTAATGCATGCAAAAATGTGTGTGCTGTTTAAACTGCAAGAACCATGGCCAAATTTACCCATATCAGATGTTGGATTTATGGTGTTTTATGGGAGTAAAATGCAGGCAGAAAAACGCTTGCAAAATAATTGGATTTGCACAGGTGTGTATACTTGGGAATTGCATGCAACTTGTCAGGCATGAAAATCTAGTTCTGCATTACTTAGTTTCTTTAAAATCCTTTGTTTCTCACTAAGCATAGACACGCACTGTGTGAATTGTAGTAACTGTTAAAGAGGAACTGATATTTTTCTGCAAGTTGTGTTAGCTTAAGCTTTAGCTCTGATCTGCTGAGATCTGCTACACAAAGCCTAAACAACATAAATCTGTCTCTGAGGAATGAGACAGTTAAACCTGAGGATGACTGGATGTCATTTGCAACATATGTGGGACTGCACGTCCATTAGGCAAAGCTCACCACACACCAAAGGCCTGCATTAGTGCTCCTGTAGTGCCTATTGGTGGACTATGGTGTTGGCAACACCATGGTTGCAGATTTGATACTTAGAAAATACACATACTGAAAAGGATATGCAAGTTGCTTTGGATACCAGTGTCTGATAAATGCAATGTAAAAAAATATGTGGCTGACAAACATTCTCAAAACCATATTAAGTAAATACTGAGAGCTTCAAATTTACCACATTAAACTGAACAGAAATGCGTCAATCATTTCTTTTAATTTTGAATCCATAAAATTCTGGGTTAAAATTCAACATTGCTTTTTTCAATCCATACAGGCACTGTAACACTTTGTTAAAAGATTTGTAATCAGGCGACTTACTGTAAAAGCTCATGGTTTACATGCAGTTCAGACACTGAAGAGAACGCTCGCCACCTGCTGGCCAGGATACCCAAAAAGAATGTTTAAAACTTTTCCAGCATTCACAAGATACTCAACTGTATTACAATTGTAATTTGCAATTCAAGGCATTATCAGGTGTAAACAAGAGATGCATTAATATGCATACTGCTAAATTCTGTAGTGTCCTCTCCTATATAACAGAGGGGAATGATGACTTGTTTTCTCTTTAAATGGTCCATTTGAATATAATATTTTTAACCAATAACATTTCCTTTTACCAATTACAATAATATACTGATATAAAGTGCACAGTGAGATTGTCTTGGTGGTTTCTGTAATATTACAGCACAAGTGGAAAAGCAGCAGTAATTATGTCAACCACTTTTGTGTTAAAATAAAGCACCTTAGATATCACAAACACAAAGTAAACATGAGAATCTCAGTAGCAGCAATGGTCATCTGTCTCTCAATAAATTAAAGTCGGTTACTTCATTATTCATGAACCTGATTCATTATTTGATGAGCAGCTTGAATTAAGACACAAGATGATAAAATATGCCTTCCTCTTCTATCTACTAACTTAATAATAACTTTGTTTAAAAATTACAGTTAAATAAAATTCCTCTAAAACATGCTAGTAGACAGCTTCGTCCATATTGTCATCACTATCTCCTCCAAAATCTTCTCCATTGTCAAAGTAAGACATGATGTAGTCTGTCTCCTGAAACAGCAAACAACTGATTGTTAAAAATGCTTTAATGTGACTTTTGATAGAATATTTTTTACCACAAAAGACTGTAAGATGTTTTCTATCAAATATGATAATAATGATAAGAATTTATTTTCTTACATCTTCAAGCTCTTCTTCATCATAGTCTTCGTCTCCATCCTGGTCATCTTCCTCGTTTTCCTCTTTCTTCTTTTCCCCATCCTCTTCTCCCTCAGACTGCTGCTCCTGCTCCTTCTTCTCCAGTGTCTAAGTCATTTTACAATATTATTACAACTCATTTAGTATGTATTATGCTTCTTTCACCTTAGTTTTCAATTTCAAATTCAAAATTTTCAATTTTATGAATATATCTGAGCGTCAATCAGCAGTTCAAAACAACTTCTTAAAACAAAATGATCTCAGTGAAACAGTTATCACAATATTATAATCACATCTTTTACAATACGCAATATCAAACAAAAATCATTTCTGTACAATCCTACCTCTAGTTTTTTGAGAACCTCTTCTTTTCCAGCAGTTATTTTTGATTTTTTCTTGAGTTGTGGTGTGGCACCTATGATCACAAACATAGTGATTATAAAGGGTCACTACACTGTTATTACTGCATATTTTAGCTAGCATCTGAATGAGTATCAAGACTGTGAACATCCACGTATTAGTGATAAAAACAGAATTTTACTCACTTGTTTTTTTGGGTTTCTGGACTTTAATACAAAGCTCTTTGGGTAGTCGACTCCAGTCTGCAATGAAGTTTAACATTTTAAACCTTTGTTTAAAATCCTCAATTTATTGACATTTATGTGCAGTTCCCACTTACCTGGGCTCCATTCAATGGTGTTGTTTTTTGGTTCGCTTCTTTGGTATTTATCAGAGTAACGAGCCACATCTAAATAAAAACAAGCAAAAGGGCCATTCAAGTCTGATCTTCAAACATCCATAGCAGACAGGTCGTTATTTGCCTTTGAATATTTCAGTCGACTCCCACAGTTCAAATGCAAATCCAGTGATTTCATGCCCTCATTGTTTTATTCGGTGATTACTGTATTGAAATCATCTATCAATGCTGGGTGCTCAAAAATGCCCAACCTCTATGCATCATACAGATCCCCCATGGTTCCCCAGCCTTACCTATCTTTGTTCTGGCCGCTCTGATATGGAAGGGCAGATTCTTACTGGACGCTCTTAGCTCCTGTTTCAGAGCCAGCATGTACTCTACCTCCTCTCCTGTGTGCAGAGGCACTGGCCTGAACTGCATCGGCTAGAAGCAAAAAACAAATGTCACACACATATATATACTTTTAACTCATAATATACAAATGTTAAAGTAACAGGCTTGCATTACTGCACGAGACATATGGGGTGGGGGATTTCATACAGCAACTTTTGTGGTGCTCCATTTAGAAGTATTTTAAACATTTTATGTAAAATTATTATGCTGGCAGTTCAGTTCCTAATGTTATTTGGGAACACTAAATGGAAAACTATATATTAAGGACATAACGTGTAATATTGATCAGTAATGTTCAGTAATGTTACACTGTAGTTCTTGTTACAATGTAACAACACTTAAACGACTATTAAATACTTACAGGAAAAAGTGGAGAAGGTGTATGTGTAGATGAGGGTAAGGAATCGCCTCTCCCGAAACCCAGTGCGTCCACATTAAAGGTGAACTGGCTTCTTCCACGACCTCTGCTCCTACCTGCCATGACTTCAGGCAAACCATAAGAATCAGAATAGATGTTACTGATTGAATAAGAGTGCCCCTACTAAAGAAAAGTGTCTACTGACACTAGAGAGACATTAAATAATAAGAAATGTCCTTTATATATATATATATATATATATATATATATATATATATATATATAATTGATATAGACTTTAAAGTGATAGTGCAAAAAATCTGTGTTGACTAACAATTTTTGAATGATATTCTAATAATATGGATACATAATGGATACTTGATCTTGATTAGCAAATAGATATAAAATAAATACAGTGACGATGCACGACGCAAACACGACGATGATTAGACCATTTCATTGTTTTTAAATAGTAAAAGAGCAACTTACCTCAAAGTGTTTCTCAGGCTCAAAGCAATAATTTCACGGAACACACTTAGTCCATACAGTACAACAGCTTGTGCTTACTGTAAGCACATGTGCACACACTCATAGAGCTGGCTTGAACACGCGGGTCATGTTTACATCCGGTACATGTACGCGTTTGGTCCAACTTACTTTACAGTTCGGCCAGAAACATTCCCCACATGAAGAGTTTTCAACTAGCTCCTAGTTCCACTGGTGGTATTACATTGGTATTACACTTGTTATTAAGGTAACAATTAAACAGTTTCAAAAGTTACAAAGCTTCATGTTGTAAAAGCCACAATGGAATAAGATGGTGTTGTATGAAAACGGATTAGAAAGTGGTGTGTGTAATGTGGAAATCCCAGACAATAAGAGACTCTTTTGCCTCCAGAGCATGCAGGATGAGCAGTGACAGACGCGGTCTGTCCATGATCCAAGTGGAGGAACTGCAACGCCAGCAGGAAACTATACGACTGAAGTCCCGTTTTGCAACGCATCGCTGGATAAGACGAGGATATCCGTTTGTACATCAGGATGGCTTCTAACATTGTTATAATATTCACCTCTTTTGCCTGTATTTGAACAGGCACCTGTTACTAACAGGTTAGTACCTATTACTGTGTACTAAAGCTAGTACTGAAACTGTGAGTCTTCATGTGAGTACACGTATTATTAACTATAACTTATGATTATGATAATAATCGTAATTACATGCCTTTGATAGTTATTTTATTCCTAGGTTTACCTCATTGCATTACTTGTCCTTTTCGCAACTGGTTAAAGCCTGTTTTAAACCTGAGCAACATATTTATTAGATATGACAGCAAATTTGAACCTGCATCATAGGCACGGACGGGGTTCGAACCCGCGATCTTCGGTTTACGAGACCGACGCCTTACCACTTGGCCACCGCGCCTTCACTGGACGGCACCACCCTTTGACAGGGCGCCCCCTGCCAGATTTGATGAGTTCAACTGAAATCAACGATATGCAAGTGAACAAAAAAGTTAATATGTTATTAGTTAATGCAACATGGAATGTTACTGAACAGTTATTTTTATAGCATTTAACTGGATAATGTTATATAATGTTAATGAAAATAGTATATATTTAAATTAGCATAAACCTACATTAATACATATGGTCACTGTTAGTTCATGATATTGAATATAAACTGGAAGAACTAGTTTAAATAGTTAATAGTAATAGTAAATAGTAAATAGTGTTGCATAGTTGTGTAATCACATATGAATGTGTATTAAAACTTACATTCTTAATTTTCACAGAAACTCTCACCCATAGATGAGCTACTGCTGTTTCTGATGCACTTGTCTGTGGGATCTCTCAGGGATCTAGCTGAATGGTTTGGTATACACAGCTAGCAGAATAATTGTGACATGGACCAAAAGAAGAAGTCAGAGCTCTCCTACCACCGGAACTTTTTAGCATTTGCACTGCACTCAAGTAGTACTGGACTGCATTAAATTATGCTGCCAGATATCTTCCTCTCCACTTCTTCAGAGTGAGGTGTATTCTAATTACAAGTCATACACTATATTTGATTGACTTGTAATCTTAAAAAAGTGGAAACAAAAATCTTTCAACATATGCACATTCACCCCCCCCCCCCAACTAACACTCAATAACATAAAAAAGTCCCAGTAAACATAGCTGTAAAATGTAGCATTACTGCAAAAACTGACAATTCATAATCATTAAAAAATGAAATAAAAAAACAACTAATGTTGTATAATAACATGTATAAAGTCTAAATACATAACGAAATGCATAACTAGTGATATTATATAGAATTACTCCACAACAGGTGGCTACAAAGAGCAATGAAGTGTCTGTGAAGTGTCATCATGTTACTTTACCTTTGGTCACTAGATCATATAGCAGTTATGTTGTCCTATTTTTCTTATATTTTAACTTGTGAGTCTTGTGTAGTGTAGCTTTTTGTGAGCCTTGCTCACAGTTATTCTGTAGCAGCACCATGGTGAAACTCTACTCTTAGGACCATGCAATATTCTGTAGCACTATTGCAAAAATAACACTTCAAAATGATTGGGAAATCAAAACTTAGCTAAACTTCAGCAAATAATAGTTGGGTAGTGTAAATATAAAGGTAAGTAAAACTATAATCTCTCATTATAGCTTAGTAGAGTTAAATAAGTTTAGAATACAGGTAACAACTTTGTAATACATTTTATTTAGTGTTTTTGTTCATGACCATGACTCCAAAGTATTTACATGTTTAATAGTTTGAAATCATCACCCTACAATGACTGTATGGTTTAGGTTCAGTTGGGAATAATGTGCAGGACTGTGTTGCATGTCCAACACAGCAGTATAATTGGACACTGATTTACCCAAAACAGAGGTCTTGATTAAAACACACTCATATCTAGTAGTTTTCTTATATTGTGCAATGTTGTGTAATGTCACATGCCATGCAAATTAAACAAAATTGTTTTATTTATAACTTTTTATTTAATTATTTTGAAATTGTATTTTAAAATGATTTATTTTATTTTTATTATTTAATTGTATTATTTAATTATAGTTTAATTAATTAATTGCTTTTTCATTAACTTTCATCAACCCACTGCAATTTGCTTTTGGAAAACCGTGAACTACTCCAAAAACCGTTTCAATACTATACATTACAACACCCTGACCTAGTGGGCTGTTACTGCAATAACATGACTAAACAAGCTGACAGCCAATGCTAGTGAACATTACTTGTTTCGGCGTGGGCACTGTTGGTTGCTATGCGAAAAATAGGAATATAGGCATTGACAGGCATTAACACGCCCTCATTTGGATTGACAATAGAAATGCGGTTATTGTGATCTTTAGACTGCATTGTGGGCTCTGTTTGCTCATCAACCCAAAGTTGTGATGTGCAGCATCTTTCAGAGGTGGAATCTCATAAATGAAATTGCATGAAGAGAGAGACATGACACTTTAGAAATTCTTGGTGAGGATCCAATCAGAGATGTTGCAGATCCTCTGATGAAGATCAATTAATTTAACTGTAGACCTTTTTAAAGTTTTTTGGCCCTTATTAATCCACCAGTTGCACAAAGGTGACTAAGAATTTAACATTCTGAACATTAATATTTTTCAGCTCAACTTTTACTCAAATTGTTATGAAGATAATTTGAAAATGAAATAAAAAATATTAATTTCGAAAAATGTTCTATCATATTTCCTAGTTGACTTTTAGACTCATTACATATATATATATATATGCTCAAATGTTGATTTACTTATGAAGAGTATACTTTGGTGTTTTAAAAAGATGAAAGGTAGGCAGAACCCCCTAAAACCAGTTTGGACTTGTTTGCAATCTGTTTCCATGATAACACATCCTGTGCAGTGAGGTCAGACGTGTATCCCTCACTCAATAGGGTGCAGCATACTATTGTTATATGCATTAACCCCTGGTCAAACACAACCAAGCTGTATCATTTCTTACACAATCATATTTCAAGGTGGTGTAGTGAGTGCAACTCAAATAAACCGGCGTTCACACCAGTTGAACAATGAAAAAGAGGAGAGTAAAACAAAAGCACTGAAATATGATTCATCACTTATTACATCTTTAGGTTTTTTGCCTATGTGGTGCCATAAAACCACACCTTCACCCAGGATGGATTGACAGCTGACAGACTACCTCCAGATAAAAGCTGTTCAAATAAAACTTTACACTTCATTCACCATCACAGGAGGTTCAGGTGACTGTGTTATTTCTCTAGAAGCTCAGCATCCAGAGGAATACTGATCATTTTGGGAATTGTCATCTGATTTTTGAGATGGGTCGGAATGTGATTTATTACACTGGAGCAGTGCTGTGTGTCCTGATGTTTACTGCATCAAGTAAGTAAAATATATGTATGGTATTATTTTATTTCAAATAAATACAATTCTGAGAAATAATCTTATATTTGCATGTTTGATCTGATATCATTATGCCCTATATATACCATTATTATATCTAAAAACTTAACAAAATTACTTATTCTTCTTGATACTTTATTTTATAAAAATGGTTTAAATAAAGTTTCATATAACTGCTTTAATGATGACCCCATGCCTCCAGGTTTGTTTATTCTCAGTACATGTAGTTCATGGATTTAACTAACTAGCAACATTTAACATCCTGACAGAACATTTCTTATTTCATTTCTGTCAACAAATAATGTATAAGTTAGGAGTAAAATTTTTCACATGTCAATAATTAACAATGTATGTGAGATTTCATAATCTGAAGTCTGTTACTGAACCTTTTATAGGTGCTCAGCCCATCAGTATATTTCAAATTCTTCAAGTAATCCAATCAGCCCCTAAGAGCTACCCTACACCACTTTATTTATTTTCCCTCTGCATGGAGATCACCAACCGCATCTTCACTGAGTCTCTGCTCAACCCTGCCTCTCAGCAGTACAAGCAATTGTACAGTGAAGTTTCAGGAGCAGTAAGTGTTTTCAATAAATCTGTGATTAATACATGCCACTACCAGTTTTATTAACTAGGTAGTTAATAAAACAAAGCTCATGTTGTACATTTATATTATCTCATATAATTAGACTATAATATTTAAAAAATAACTAAATTAAATAAGATAAGATAAAATAAAAAAAAATAACGTTATAAATCTGAGCTGTAATTTTGTTCATAGAAAATGTACATAATCAGTGAAATTATGATATAGCTCGAGAAATAACTTTAAACTGCAATATTCTAGATATTTAGATTCCCACATGATTAATTCCCAAAGTGTAGTTAAAGAATTGTTGGATCAACAACAATATAATAACTGTAATATGCATACATACAAGACAAGATGAAATGTAATAAAAAAACATAAAAAATGAACAGACAGCTTTTACAGAAAACCAACAAGTACTCCTACTAGTCCGAAAAAGAGAAGTTATATTTTCACAATATATTTTTAGATTTTTGAGATTTTAGGAGTTCCAACAATTACAGACATAGCAACATTACATGTTGCTATTGACCAATCAAAATTCAGTAATCTAGAAAGATCTGTAATAAAACTATATAATATATATAATACATTTTCAATGCTCTTTGTAAATTACAATAGCAATTTTGTAATATGTCAGTGTGTAAAATCTTCAAATAGAGTGAGTTGTGTAAGACAGATATCTTAACATTACTTGTTTAATCTTTACAGCTGAACATCATATTTAATTGTTCTGACTGCCACACAAGAAACAGTTACAGAGGGGTAAATGGAATTACATTCAGGTAAACCTCACACATGTAAAACCCTTTGGTGTTTGTGTTTTGGTCCTAAACAAGGATAAAATTGCATGTTTTTTGTATTGTATATTACAATAACATATGTGTCAACAACTGACCAATTTTATGTTTCTTGTTCAACAGCAATAATGGGTCTGTGATTGCAAACTGTACCATCTTATTCCAGACAATTTTCATCAACAATGTTGTGATCAAATTTTTGTTTCTGACTGCGACTGCTAATAATTCTTTCCTAAATGGTCTTGAAATCAACAGAGAGTTTACTAAAGGTGATTATTCTTTTACCTAGCCTCATGAAACTAAACAAGTATTTAAAAAAAATATCGTGCTCCAAAAACTGTGAGAACTTTCTAAAACAAAACAGGATTTTAAAATGTAACCTTTTTTCACACAGAAACAGTTACACCCATCTGGATTTTTCCAAAAAGCACAACTCCGATGGCTAAAACAACAATCTCTGCGATCAAGGCTTCAGGTGGGGTCACGAAAGCAAGAATTAAACCATCCACAATGCTTCCACATCATAATGATACTGTGAAAAGGACTACTGCTTTGTCTCCATCAATTACTTCTCAAATCATGCACTTAACACAGGAGAAGCTTCTCCTCAACACACACAAAATATTGTTCTACAAAAACTGTAAGAACTTTCTAAAACAAAACAGTATTTTAAAATGTAACTTCTTTTCACACAGAAACAGTTACACCCATCTGGATTTTTCCAAAGAGCACAACTCCGATGGCTAAAACAACAATCTCTGCGATCAAGGCTTCAGGTGGGGTCACGAAAGCAAGAACTAAACCATCCACAATGCTTCCACATCATAATGATACTGTGAAAAGGACTACTGCTTTGTCTCCATCAATTACTTCTCAAATCATGCACTTAACACAGGAGAAGCTTCTCCTCAACACACACAAAATATTGTTCTACAAAAACTGTAAGAACTTTCTAAAACAAAACAGTATTTTAAAATGTAACTTCTTTTCACACAGAAACAGTTACACCCATCTGGGTTTTTCCAAAGAGTACAACTCCGATGGCTAAAACAACAATCTCTGCGATCAAGGCTTCAGGTGGGGTCACGAAAGCAAGAACTAAACCATCCACAATGCTTCCACGTCGTAATGATACTGCAAAAAGAACTACTGCTTTGTCTCCATCAATTACTTCTCAAAAGCTTCTCCTTAACACAGGGCATAAAACTACCACAGCCAAACAAGGCGGCGGGACTAAACCTGCCACCCCGTCCACCTTCATTTGCCCAGTGGTACAGTACATTCGAAAAGGAGTTCCTGGTTGGATAATTGCCTTGCTTGTTTTGGCCTGCATCACAATTCTGCTCCTCCTCATCCTCCTACTACTGGTAAAAGATATTGGATTTGCATACATCACTGTTGAACCCCTTTAAGCCCAGCCCCCGATACCCAAATTAAAACAGTTGTAGTTCTTGAACTGTACAGACATAATCTTGGTCTCTTATTCAGAATTTGTGGTGTAAACAAGCAATTCAACATTTTGGGACATATGGTTTTTGGGGGTGTACAGATGTGTATATAAAATCTTTAGAAGCTATCTGCCCAAGAGGCATATTGTACATGTCACCAAAAATAAATAGTTTCAAGTGTACAGTTAAAATATGCATTATATTTAAACACACAAAGAGAGAACAGTCTAAAAAAGACCAAAATACTACTAAAGGGAAAGATCAATGTTTCGAAAGCATGACAGACCCACAATGTTTACAATGTTTAGGGGAAATCAATCTATGAATGTCTTATAAATGTCATCCCACATTAAGCAGGGATAAGAGAAATAAAAAATGACAGAACACCGTTAAAGAACAACGTGTTAATATGCCCTGGTGTGGTACGTAATATACTGATATCTTAATTCTCTCTTCAGTTCTGCTGTTGGTGCTGTTGGAAGAAAAACAACAAGGATGAATCTAAAAAACTGGCAGAACATGCACCTTATGAGAGAACATCTTTCAAAGATCATCTACCTGCATACAGTCCACATGTACCACAGCCAAACCAAAACTTTCCAGTCTTTGTAAGTACACGTCTACAGCCCTTTCTGTCCTCTGGCTGAGATGTTCACTTTATCAAATTCAAGGTTATTTATTAAGAAATTTGATGTCAGTGCATTCTTGTACAAACCCACCATTGAAAAGGGAGGTTTAGATAGATGCTATGTAAGAATAGTAATATGAAGTATAAACAATGTAAGACCAATGAACTATATAAAGCTGTATATGCAAATTTTATGGTAGCTTGCATTTTTGATTACATTATATGAAAATAAAAAAGTAAAAGTCAATGAGAATGATGAATTGTGTTGATTCATTGTGAGTAATAGAACCAACCATACAAGATCATTAGAGAACAAAGTTTAATGCAGAGACATGACCAATGTGCTGAATACATATACAAATCTTCCATTGTACTGGAATAGATTCTTTGTTCGAAGGCTTAATGTTGAATAGTTCAAATTGAATACTGTAAACATTAGTCATGTTAAGCTCTCAAATATGATTGTTTTGTTTCAGGGCATTCCACACAATTAGCTGTTATTACAGATGACAGAGATGATCTGTAACACAGACTGTCTTTTCTTTAACAGGGAGAACCAGAGCTGAAAAAGAATGGCAACCGCTCAGGGATGTATGTGGTGAACCCAGAGAGATGATGAGCATTACTGTAAGAGAGCTGCTGGATAACACTGTATGAATATTTTAGTTCAAAAATATCTCCACTTTACAAATCTGAGACGTGTTAGCCAGACATTTATCCATTATTAGACATAGCTGTCTCAAAACAAATTCTTTGTAAAGTACTTTACAAAAATGTCATTATTGTTCTTATTTAATTCAAAAGTAAAAATTTTATGTTTCACAGATAAGGCATAAATCTAGTCCCAGACTAAAAAGCATGTTTAAGCTGTCTTAACTGAAACCAACTTGCACTGACATATCTTCAAATATATTAGTGCCATTGTTTTGTCCGAGGATGTACACCAGCAATGGTGTATAATTGCTGTACAATTTTCTAAGGCATGTTTATATAAGCTATTTACCATTGTGACCACAATACCTGCTTATTTGCTTTATAGCTATAACTTGATTTTTCCCCTGAATATTTATTTACTTGTTAAAAATAGTAACATAATTATTATTATTATTATAAAATAAACTTGAAACAAAAGTTGAACAAAACTGAACAAAACAAATGAGTGAATATGTCACAATGTCCTGTATAATAACAATAAAAATAGTCCAGGGAGAGGCTTAAGCAATCAAAACTCGCCCTTCACACGTCATTTACATTACTATTTTTAACATATTGTGTACATTACTAGTGCACAGTGTTGATTTTACTATATATGTGATTAATAATATAGTAAAGTAATACTTTATTAACGTTTGTGAGAGTAGTAGCATAAACATCTGCATACTGAAATTCATTCAAGACATTAATTGACATTTCCTTGTAAGCATGTTAAACAATACTAATCTGAGAAAAATCTCAGGAACTGTGACACCACTGTTAATATCTACTGGCTTGATATTTAAATATGCAAATGATGTGGTCTTCTTTTCAGAATCACAGAGAAGTGGATACAGCTGAAGAATTTGAGTGACAGAGTGTTTCTCTTGCAGAAGATACTGAACTGTCAAAACAAGGTTCAGAAATATGGACCTGTGATGTGTCATCATTACCATGTGTAATATGAGTATTACACTTATCTTTCACAATAAGCAAACTGGTTTGAATGTATTTATTTCTAAAGTATTTATGAAGCACATATATGGGGATATGGCTTTGTGGTCTTCTTTATTATTCTGTTTCATTGTAGTATAGATGGTAATCTCTTGTTAGCAATACAGGCTACATACATTAGACTGACCCGAAATGTATAAATATTTTATTTTGATTCTATATGGTGGTCTGTTTTTCTCTTGATTAAGGGTCACAAAGCATATTTTCATTTGTATTGCATCTGTATTCTCATATAGTTTCTTTGGGGAAAAATTATTACTACACCTAAATGTCATATTTTACCAATATAAATGTATTCATAAAAATGTATGCAACCCTAAATAAACTACATACATAATTGAAATATATTGTTCAAATATCTCTGTCCTGCTGAAATATAATTTCACATCTGTGAAAGTTCATAATTTGTCAAAATTACTGTGCCTTTATGCTTTGAGTTACACAATAATCCATATAGTTGTTTCCTTATGTGATGTGTTGTATTGTTATTTTAAAGATCAGGAAACAGGGCTGCATACACTGGTTAATGTAGGGCTGACTAGAAAAGTATAATTATAATAATCCTGCTTAACTCCTTTAGTGGTTGCTCCAAATGAGACAACCTTGAGTAACCTATGAGTAAACTGTAAATCACTTTAGATGAAGTTTCTGCTAAAGAATGTTTTTACAAAGTGCTACTAATCTCTTAAGAGATTAAGGATATTTTAAATTGTTCATCATAAGAGTTTTTCTAAGCTGAATGATTCCAATGTACACAGATGACTCAAAATTCAATATTTTAACCCAGCTATTTTCCAATATTTCAAAGTCACCATCCTTTATGATGCTGCCAATATCCTATGTGTTGCCAACAATGACACATTTTTCTTTCTCTAAAGCTTTATAAATAATTGTATAGTTTACTTTACGATCTCAATAAAACCTTTAATGTAAAGCTGCACCTGTGTTAATAGTTTTATTGTAATGATAATGTGTGGGAGAGGTTGACTTCACCCTCTGCAGCCTTGGAGAGCATTGAGAACTTTAGTGGATCAAACTGGATCAATCCATTAATACTCAGATGCATCACAGAATAGTGTGCATCAGATATGGATATTATGGGATATTAGTGCATATTTGGGACCATCCTGACACGTTTTGACAAGGCTTCTGCAATGAGTTTGTCTCTAATTCACATACACTTCTAGGGCAGAAACAAAACCAGAACAAACACAATAGTTTAAGATATTCTTGAACTGATAATTTTAACAACATTATTAACATAAAAACAAAATAAAAAAAATAATTACATTGTTCATTTTATGTTTAGATAAAATTGCAACAGACATTATCAGCCGAATACATTACAGCAGTGATTATACGTCTGGCTAAATACATTTATATTTGGTTTCTGAGCAGAACGTCAAAGGTGCTGCACCTACAATAACTCAACTGTATTTTTAGTAACAGTTTTGTGTCATAAGGTGATCAGAAAAGGAAACAAGGCTTTGTGGACTATTAATCAGGAAGGATAACATTTAAACAGGCTTATGGGAGCAGAGAGATTCAGAGAATTTGACTTCTGACTCAGATACATCAACCTTACACCTGTGCTTGTTCCCACTGTTGATAAGGAGTTTCAGATAGCTTTTATTTTTTAGGACAAGGATTCTCAAGAGCATTAGTAATCAAGAGCACAGAATTTTATAATTTATATAAATATAATTTTTATAATTACTAATATAAATATGTTTATTAGCAATTTTATTAAAATGTTCAAATATTGTATCTTGGCTTATAACTGTATTATATTATAGAACCACACCCTCCATTAAACTAAGTTTCTATGAGTGATGGATCTATAACAATAAATAAACTGTTAAGCTTCATTAAGCAACAACGAAAGTTATGACAAATAAACAAAGGACCAAAAATATCTGTAATAGTACTGTAGCTTGAGGCTGCAGTGACTGTTTCTCTTACGGTTTAAGGTTTGCCATACCCTGAACAAAATTTACTTTTTAATTATATTTCTAAGAAATATTGTTTAATATCTATATCTAGTCAACAGTTATTATGTGTGTATTATTAAGCAAGCTTGATTACATTAAACAGCTTAAAAAAAAAGTCATAAAGACATTGCTATCATAAAACATTAGTATTATATAAGAACACAGTAAGTGTTGATAGGTTTCAAAAGCACCAGTGGAAATAATAGAAATTATTTGTTGTAAATTTGATATGATAACATATAATAGATCAGTTAACTAATAAAAATAAAAACAGAAAGGTCAGAGGAAAAGTGGAATCAAATAATTACACAGATTATTAATTGTGTATAAAAAAAATTTGTTCTTTAACACAGTAAAGTTTAATTGAATTGAATTCAGTTTACTTCTATAGCTCTTCACATTTTTTTGCATTGTTGCAAGGCAGCTTTACAGAAAATACAGCATAGAACAAACCGTTAAGACATTTTAAAAATAGTATCAAAAACAGAAATAACATTTGCAGAGATGCTATCAGTAAACACTCTCAAAGATGCTGATAATGTCTATGCGAACTTTAAGCATATAACTAGAAAAATGGTAATTTAATCAACACATATGAGGAGCTTCGGTACAGAGTCTGAGCTTTACTTAAGATAGGGTGTGTCACTGTTCATAGAATGACCAAGACAACTCACACAGAATTTCTTGGGGAAAAAAAACCCAGAAAGAGTTTATCTTTCCATTTGGATCTTTATCATTTGAAAAAGACAACTATCAACTCACTATGACAACTAATAACTTTAATCATCAGCTACAAACTTCAGGCGGAAAATTCAGGTGTAGCTATTAAAAGCACCAACATCAATCTACTTTTATGTAGGTTCTTTACATACATGGAAAAAGTCAAATTGTGAAATTAGGCACAACAATCTTCTATTGATTATGACTTTTTAATGAGTCCATTCAGCATGACATAACACTTAACATTAAACACCATGAGAATGTTACTGTCACGTTTCTTTGACGCCATCTAGTGGAAACTGAAAACATAGCACCATGCTCAACATCACAATTGTGTGTGCAGAAAATATTCAGGTAAATGTAAAGGTAGATAAAATTAGAGAAACAATAAAATGTTTTGTCCTTGTTAGTGCCTTGGATTTTGACTGTATCAGTAGTATTTTATATAAAGAAAAATACAAAAAAACAATATTGTGTGAGTAACTGTTAATCTATGTAAGCTATATTATGCAATAATGACAATTAAACAATGAACCTAATGTTACAAATAGAACATCTTTTTCATCATCTCACACTTTGTAATTTAAGAATATATATTGAAAGTTCCAAACATGGTTCTTAGACACAAAGCCTCATCCTGATCTTAAAAGGGTTTTTTAAGTGCACTACAGCACCAAAGACATGTGGAAGCACGCATCATTTTGAACAACTTCATTCTGAACACAGTTTGTGATTATCATTGTGAAGCACAAATCCAAACATGAACAAAATGGACATTTCCCTTTAGTAAGGAGGAATGTTTTCCAGAAAAAGATTAAACACAGACACAGGTTAACATTATTCTCCCAACAATACTGTGCTTGCTCCTTTTGTGAGCCTAGGTTAAATACTAAATGTCATCAGGTTATATCACATTTTTAATGGCTAATTCTAAAGTGTTCCAATGAACTTTGAAAATTGTGGATATATTACATTATGGGAAACATATAAACATATTATACATAGCAACACTTTTTTATCAATTTTCTCTTATTAGTAGTATTGCTGTTCTATGAAAGTATTTACACCATCAGATCAATGGTGGGTTTGAGTCCATTTCCCAAAAGCAATAGTTCATCCAAAAATTAAAATTCACTAATAATTTATTTACCCTCATGCCATCCTAGGTGTATATGACTTTATTTCTTCAGCAGAACATAATCAGAGTTATATAATATTCTGGCTCTTCCTAGTTTGATAAGGTTCTTGTTTCACATGACTAGTCGTCATATACATTGTGACAAACAACATTGCGAAAACCAATTTTCTTTATGGCATTTTGATGGATGAGTTTTTGGAACTTTAAAATCTCTTGACACTATTCACTAAAACTATTTAAGATACACCTGGTAACAACATACAATCCAGTCCACAAACAAGCTGATCACAAAACCTTGCATTAAGTGGATTTCTTATGCATGCTTGCATACTTTTCATGTTTTATATTTTTTAAGCCTGCTGTAGCTTTTAAATTTATACTGGTCATGCACTGATGTTTGTGTATGTGCATCATACGTCAGTTTGATTTTTTTATCATCCAATATGTTATCTGGACAGAGATTGCACTGTATTACCAGGTCTACTATAAATGTGGCATGAGAAGTTTACTTCATTTGCTGACAGCCACAGATGAATTCTGCAGCCTTTTAGAGCAAGACATAATATGTTAAACGTAATGACCCTATATTAAAAAACAAATACAACACTGAATACAAAAACTGCCAAAACCCTTGCTGAGCTGTACATTTACATAGAGATGACATCAGGAGATGACAAACATGAGTTTTAAACATCTATTAAAGAGTCCATTGGGGCAACTTGAGGTTCAGTGGGGGGGCTGGGAAGTTCTTCTATTGGCTCAGAATTAGGTTCAGGCTCTCGCTCTGGTACTGGCACTATGACTGGCTCCACCTCTGGCATTACCTCCACCTGTAGGGTTGGGGGTGCGTAGGGAGTAAACAGAAGTTTAATTGGTTAAGTAATTCTAGAAGTAAGAAAATGATTGGCTAGTTCTCGATTCACATTAGCAGATATGTGTTCTGATTGGCTTTGATTGTGTCATGTCATGTGGTACTTTTGTGCTATGTGTGTATAGACAGATTCCTTGTCTTAAGATGTTGTGCTTGGTTAGGATACAATATATAGCAGCTCATCACTGAAATGGAACCTCGTAAATGACAGATCTGGAACACTCTCTTCACATCCTAATAGCAATCACTGAGTGGTCTAAATATATTTATATAAATTATATTAAATATATATGTTCTGTGGAGGGCGCAGGACCATAAAAGGAGAACTGATTGAGGTGCTATTTATCTGTAAAACAATGTATGTGTTCATGTGTTGAAGGTGTGACTTTCCGAAATTGCCTACCCTTCTTTTAATAGTGAAAAATTTGTATTTGCTAAGTAGACGTTAATAAGTATAAAACAACACAGCACACAAAACATTTACAAATTAAAACATTTTACTTATATTAAACTTTCTGTTTAGATTGATTCTAAGACTGATTTGATAAAGTAAAAAGGATAAATTCAGTGCTGAATTTGGCCAGAAGGCTTAGCAGGCTGAGGCTCAGGTTGTCTACTTTGGCAGTTTGGTTGAGTGTGATGAGTGTATGTACCAAAACTGGCACCCTTGGTGAGTTTTACTGTACCTGGGGTTGGCTAGAGGTGACAGCTTCAGGCTGAGATGGAGCAGCACGCTGTCTAAAACCAGGCAGCTGTTGAAACAGAGGGATTTAAATGATATTCCTCAAGTTAAACATGGAAAACATTTGCTTTGAATCATTTTGTGAAAAACAGGTTGCAAATAAATAATTAACAGATGTGCACCATTCATATAGTGAATTATTTAGAGCTATTTAAAAACATAAGTGTGAAGAATTTTACATCAGATCTACACTTATTGCAATAAACGCCAACAATTAATCTCTCTCTCCTATTACTGTATGGTCTTTGTAGCCTAGTGTTTCATTGTAAATGTGTTTAACTGACCTGCATGCCACCTTTAGCCAGAGCACTGAGGCCAAATAAAATGGTCACAATGCAGATCGCCAACTCCACTACCAGAAATAGCACCAATGTGGCCAAAAAGCCGTCAATCAAGAGCTGAGGCCACCAAAAAGAGATAGACAAAACATTGTAATAAGCATTGTCTCTGTCACAAACCCTAGTTAACTAGCTCACAAACAATGCAAAACAATAACAAAATAATAGCTGCTAATACTGAAGGCTAACTGACAAACACATGTATAAACACACCTGTTATGCAATATTGCAGTTAAAATATTCAAAACAAACAGACTGAAATTGTGATTATCTGAACTCTTATTGCAGATGCAGTAGTAAGGTTTTAATGATGATTCAGACATCTTTCTTCTTTTATTTTGAAGCATTTTCAGACAACTGGCCCAAAGTGCAAAACTGACAACACAACCTTTAAACATTAATTTAAGAAACAGTTACATTTAAACATGAAGCATGAGAATAAGAATTACTTACTTTACAATTTCTCTCGACAGTATAAGTGCACTTCTTGAAACAAAATTGTTGCTTTGGAAAAGCAAACACAAAAGACAAAGATTATGTTGAATTTAGTCCAAGACCAGACAGGCTAACTTTACAATATAGACGTGGCTAGACTTGGTATAGCTTGATTTATATACTGATGTAGCTTCTGCCCAGCAACCCCAGTAAGCCAGTCTAATTAAACTGTTACAGTTTTTTTGGCTTCCTTGACAAACTAGTGCCCTTACAAAGGTTTTGGACTTCTGTGATGTCTTCTGACCAAGAAATTAAAATTTATTCTTAACTCTTCTGTCACTATGTTGTTTCAAACCTGTGTGACTTGATCTTTTCTGCTGAACTTTGTGAAAGAATGGGGCAGAATGATTTGTTTCAAAACATCATGTTTTTAAAATATAAGTACTAAACTAAACTTCTAAACTAAAGAAGTCTGGTATTTAAAAACAAAGCAAAGTAAAGCACTAGCCATCTAAAATGCTAATAACACCAGACCTAAAAATAATCAAGCATAAAATTACAATTTCTTCCAATCACTGCTCCTTTCCTGAAATAATTTGGAAAAGTGAAAGTGTCACAGTCCAAATACCTTGGAAGGGCACTTCATTGCTCCAACATTAATAAAGTCTGTACCAAGTGCAAAGAATCAAAATCTGTATATTTGTTCTGTATTCTGTTATATTTTTATCCATACATAAAAGATCTAGACATATAATTAGATAATAAAACATGGATATATGAACTATGAAATAAATAGGGTGTCAGGTTTATTTTCAGTTCAGGTTTCTTTCATTGTTTCCCTGCGTCTCCCTGTTCATTTAAGTTTATTATTACCTTAATTGTTCTACCTTAATCTGTTTCAATGATTTTCGACTGTGTCCCTAATTGTTTCCATAGCAACCCTTGATTTGCACCTGGATCTAATTTAATTTCCCAGGTGTATATAGCCCTGAGTTTCTGTTTCTTCATTCTCAGTTTCTTTATTGTTGGTTCTTGTCTTTGTTTAATATGTTGTGTTAAAATATCTCCTGAGTGGTTTTAGTTCTTAAAAAGATTATTGAGGAAATGATTCTTTTGTCATTTCCTGATGGATTTACACAATCTGATGGGAAAAAAACAACCTTTTCAACTTTCCCAGCTTCTCACCATATTTAAAGATAACCACGGCCTGTAAATTTATGTGTTTCCCAATTGATGTCCTGGAACAATGGCATAATTATATTTTTTTGTGGGCTGGATAACCATCTGTTCCGACTGACGACCAGGGAGGAAACATTGTGCATCCTAGTGCAGTCTGTGGACTACATGCTGTGGCTGACCTTTAATGTCCAGTGAGGAGGAAGACAATGATGTCATTCAGCCCCAGCCCTCCTGGTCCACTTCAGTTCTACTGTTGCTGTTGTGTGTTATCCCAGGAGCCTCCCCCCATCTTGGAAATCCTCCCTATCTTGCCACCACCATCCCTATCCCTGTGAAAGTTTTTCAGTTGAGTTGGTCTACCCTCCCTCTCCTTCCTCCACTGCAAACACCATCCAGCTCCTTGCCCTTTATCTTTGTTGGCTTTCTTCAGCTTCTCAGCTCTACCTTGGGTTTCCAGTCTCTAGCTCGGACTGGGCTAGAGACTGGAAAGATTTCATGGCTCCACCTCGGTCTGTTGACCCTGGGCTCCATGCTCTGTCTCCAATGAGGATCTTCATCCCATTGGTTCTGCCTTGTCCATCTGTCTTGGTCATATGTCACCCTGGGATTCTTCTCAATCCTTAAATTGATGCATCCTCATATCTTCACTACGCACTCCAGCCTGTGATATGGAAACCAATTGAACTCGGCTATCTTAAAGGACATAGCAATTCTCTAATTGAATCCCATAGAATGAGGAGTAAGGAAGCTTTCTGAGAAGTCATGAGCGAGGATACACTGGTGTATCCTTCTCTTGCATACTAATGGGGAGGAGCTAACATGCAAACAAAAGAAAAAAAGGATGCACATAAGAAATGAAGCACCCCTGGTCTTGCCATGGATTTCCAAGCTTCCTGTTGTGCTTCAGCCTTCCATGGCCTCTGACTCCACCGCAGAACCTCTTCAGAGAACCTGACCTTTTTCTGTTTTGTAGTGATGTTACGTTCATAAACAAATCATCCTTTTTGAATGACTCTTTTAAGTGAATGAATTAGGCTCATTCACAATTCATTGATAATTTTTTGTTCATTCTCCCTCCATCCATGCGTATTCATTAATCTCATTCATTAATTAACTTTAATTGACTTAATACATCTCGTTTGTGAATGAAATGGCCGAATCAGCCATCTTGTTCGTGAACTAAGCAAATCAGTTGTGAAAGAGAGGGGAGGTGTCATTCAACAACTACAAAAAGAGGACAGAATGCATAAAGTTTAGCACCGTTCTAAGTATGTACAAGCCCATATTTAACAATTCCATATTTATAAATGTTTAAAACGAGTAAACATTTTAATGGATGTTAATTATGAGGGCAAGTGCTGTGCTTTTTGTTTTTTTTTTTTGTTTGGACTAATTTTCACATCACACTGGTTAAAGTATTTAACAAAATATACATTATTCATTTTTACCATTATAATATATGGTGAACACATTTGTAACATTTAGATGTGCTGTCTCACGTTCATTTGTACACACACAAATTGTTTTGCTGTATTTGCGTTTTCCTTCCATGAAGTGTAACTTAAGAATAAAGGACTCATATTGTGCTCTTTTTAACCTGCATGCAATTCTGTCACTCTGTCCAGCCATTAAAGACTGACTATAGTGTGAGCCAATTGTTTATGAGGGTGGATTGCTAGGAGGAATATCATTGGTTTGATCTACTGAAGGACTCCAACCCTTCAGTAAACGAGTTGGTGCTATGTGCATAAATGAGAGAGAGATTATGGGATAAATTTCAGTTATGGATCAAAATAAGTGCTAATCAAAAATAAATGTGAACTTTAAGTTTTAAATTATACTGCATGAGACATGATTGCAAAGTTAAATTGAATTGCACACAAAATCATGTTTTCTTTACTGTTTTTGTGCTTTCTGACATTCTTTCCTCCCCTCTCCTTTATAACCAATTTGTTTCCATAGCAATTCATGATTTGGACCTGTGTCTAGTTTAGTT
The DNA here is from genome assembly GCA_036877525.1 of Chromobotia macracanthus. Lineage (NCBI taxonomy): Eukaryota > Metazoa > Chordata > Actinopteri > Cypriniformes > Botiidae > Chromobotia > Chromobotia macracanthus. The sequence goes on from JAZGTH010000037.1 coordinate 2,981,884, forward strand.
CCCATTGTGTACATATAGAATAGATAGAAAAAGCCTGTAAAATCCCTGTAAACCATTCGTTTCATTGCCTATGAAAGGTTTCAAACCTCAATTACACACTTTATTGATTTTCTGATTCTAAAAGCACTTTCAGTTCTGAGTTTCCAACACAAACCCACTAAACATTATTCCTTTTTTTTTTAAAACCTTAAACTTGAGTGACATGAGGTACATGAGCCTGACAGTCGAATCTGTTAGTAGTTAGTAGATGCTATGTTTTGCACTTTGGTACAGTCCTTTGAAAAGGCATCAAGGAAATAATTTAAAGAAAAAACTGTAACAAAATTGTTTCTGAGACCTATACATTTATTTGCCTAGGACTGAGGCCTATATCTTAAAAAGGATATTCAGGGCCTTTCAAAGATATCAAATCACAGATATTAACATTTTTTTAAACATTTTTTTGTAATAACTTTTTTTAAGAACTGTATGTATAATATTTATAAGGGTCATTTAAAAAGTTGCTCCAAATATACGTTATGAAAATTATATATAATGTATAGATTATGTATGATATGTATATGATGTATAATATTCTATATTTTTCTATATTCTATATTAAAACAGGAACCAAATACTATACACACAAATCAATCTGATTATTGTTGTACTATTTACTTTAGGTTACTTTTACAAATTAAATGTGACATTTCTTATGCCCCAAACACTTTACTGACACTAAAAATTGAATGTTTTTGTTTGCTGGGTCTCAGGAGGATATGTTTCATTTTATCCATCCCACTCATCTCTAAACTCCACATGCATTCATCATCTATATGTGCAGAAATGCAAGATCGCAACTTTTCCCATAATGCAACCTAACCAGCATTGTATTAATAGAGCAGCAGTAGTGTGAGCTCACCACAGAGTAGATCTCCAGTCTCCTGCAGTGCTCACAGTGGTACGTGTCCTGCCGGTAAGGCAGGTGACGAGACAACAGGCCAAGAACAGCAGTGGAAAACGCTGCACTGACCAGGTGAGCAACCAGTGTGGCTTTTACCTTCACACGGTGGGAGAGCAATTACTGTACAGCTTAACTTACAGTATCAGTCACATTGACTTTTGACTTATTTAGACTTAATCACTTAAAAAGTACTACCAGTCAAAAGTTTGGACAAACCTACTCATTCTTTATAATAATGTTTTACATTTTGTAATAAAATCAGTATAAACTATAAAACAATACAGAAGTATAGTAATAATGTAGTGGGCAAAAATGTTCAGTATCTTATTCCTTAGCTTCTTCAAAGTATAGTTTCCTCAGTCCAAATAAGCACAACATTTGTCTACAAAAGATAATTTCAAGCATTTAGGCATAAACCTTTACATTAAAAGTGTTTAAGTTTTGTATGTTTTGTTCATGAAAACATAAATGTAGTCTAGTGTGTCTAAAGTCTCTAAGATGTTGACTTTTGTACAGGTTAGGCTGGGTGGGTAGGTAAGAAGATAGACAGATTAGATAGTTTTTATATATTCTGCATGCATATGAGTTTTTACTCACCCAGAACAGAGATGGGAACCTGCCAGCATGGATTAAAATGGACCCAGACACTAGCAGCTGAAAACAACAAGAAACATCCTCGCACCTTGCAAACATTTTTAAAAGCCAGAACAGATTAAACACATTTATAAAGAGTTAATCACAAAAATCACATTCATCTTACCTGAACAACAATCACTACCACAACAATAACATCAGGAGAGAAGTGAACCTCCTCATAGAGCTGAAGAATGGTGATGCTCAGACACAGACACAGAACGGCAATGATAATCTGAATGGACTGAATAATACAACAGCAGTGAGCTCAATGAATTAACAGGCTGACATGCTGCCAAGAAGGCCATTACAGAGGTTTTATAACAGAAACACTGAAAAATGTGATGTCAAAGAGTGAAGGAAGATTTTATGGCATGAAGACTTTGCATTGGTCTATACTGGATACTCTAGAGTTCGTAAGGGTCAAATTATTTCCAAGCTGTTCTATTTTCAATATGCGTGCGTGTTTTTTAATTTAATTTTTAGTCTTTCATATTGCCTTACATACAATGAGTGAACCTTATAGTACAAAAAGGTATATGTGGTACATGCCTATTTTTTACATTTTTTTGGTGTCTTTATTGCAGTGTTGGACACAAAATGGACACTTACCCCCAATGCTTTTGGTTCCACATTCTGAAATGTTTTCACCTGCTTTGGAGTCAGATTTCCCGTGGGCCGGGCAGGGCCCTGACTCTCTATGCCCATGCTGATATCAGTCAGTTTGAGGCTGGTCTATGCTAATATGCTAATATATGTGGTTTCAGATAACCTGTCAAAATAGCTGGTTATGTAGAATGTAGCTGAAGATGGAAAAAAGAGAACAGACAGAAAAGAGAGAATTACAAGCTGTTAAAAGACAAAAAGACAATGAATGACAGCACATTAAACCCTGATTGACCCTGTACCTTCAATCACAAAATCTGGCAATATGAGGCCAGACAGTCATATATAAGAAGTCATTTCCACAGACAATCATTAGGAACACATAACATAAAATTTTTTTAATTATTGGATTATCAGACTATTTTTGAGTATTAAAACATTTCAGAGGGATATTATCATATAAGAGCTTCCAGATAGAGGACAGGATACATATATTAACCAAGCAAACAGGATAACAATTGGATCAAAATATTTTGACAAGGATCTGGAGAAGAATAAGGCTTATATTAATAGTTATGAAATCAGTCTATATACAAAAACTTATGTACATGTATATAAAATGTGACAGAAATATTATAGAATGTGATGTGAGCAAATAGTTGTTGAGAAATCAACTTATGGAGACGTATTATCACTTTCCATCAGATATTGTTTTCCATCACCACTGTATGAGATGGTTTCCTTGACACATTTGCATATTTAAACTAATTTGAGAACACATTCTTGCACGTTTTAAACTTCACGTCTTTATATCTTACGCATATAACATTTCACATAAATAATGTTATATTTGTTGCGTTGTGCTCTCACATGTCAAATTGGACACGGGTTTGAGTTAAGGAGCCAAATACAGACACGGGGCGATATTCTGCAAGCACTTCACATCCGCAGTGGCCCATCTACATTGGCCCATCTGCAATATTACACAATATGCAACTTTATTTCCTAATAATAACTGCAACATTATTGACATTAATTAACAGAATCGTCAACCGAATAAAAGTCACTCTAATGCTGTACTCTCAAATGGGTTTCTATATTGCTACTGATCGTAACCTTGAGCATTGATATGGATGCACATGCATATCCTGTCCCAAAAAGAGATGCAAGGACAGAGATTTCTCTTACCTCTCCTCCGATCATATAAAACGAGCTGCTTTATCTTTTCCTTTTAAAAGACCAAAGCGCAGCATTTAGTTATTCCACCTCCGATGCGGTCGGAGGAGAAAGAATAGTTAAGTGCATGCGTGTTACACTGGGGCGGAGCAGGGGAGGCTTCTGGGGCTTCAGCCACGAATGTTTCATGAAATTCCCCGAATCATTTAGATTGTTTAAGTTTGCAGGTTGTCTTTATTCCTTACTTTCTCTGACTGGTTCGGCGAATCAACAGAGGCAGTTACTGATCAAGATTTTAGAGAGCGAAGAGGACGTGATTGATGTTTAACATGTAATTAGATTGTATTCAAGCATTGCAAAAGGTGATCACTGTCTTTATCATATAGTTTTATACGTCATATAGTCTGCCGGCCGACATTATGTTTGAATTTTTTAACGCCATGCTAGCGATGCGGGTCCATTATAGTGAGCAAGGGATCCTTCATTGTAGCCTTACATGCCTTATATCGCGTCGATGGTGATGTAGGAGCAAGTGAGTTCTGGAAGTTGCCATGTCACCGCATCACCTCCAGAGCAGCAGACACCACCTCACTGCGGTACTGCACGTAACATGCATGTGACATCAGGGGCGGAGTCAGACATTGGAAACATTCTCGGACCAACACTGGCCGGATTCTTGAGGATCCAGGAGATATTGTCACAACGCGAGATGTTTTCCCCATTTACGACACCCATGCAAGTTTTATTTCTAACTGTTCCGTTTTCATTTTTAACAGATTTTCAGAATCTTCACTCCTGTCCCCTACAAAACGGCGAAATTTGAAAAGCAGATTAGGATGGGCATTAAATGTGGGGAAACTATAGTATACATGAAATATATGTACAATTATATTGTGAATGTAAATGAGTTTTACTGTTTTGACACAATCTTTGACTTAACTATCCGTTTACTTTCTGACCTGGTTTCCCAACGAGACACATTCAAACTAAAGTTACAAATATATAGTTATCTCTAAACACAATCTGAGCAGCAGAATTAATTTTTTAAATAGTTTGTTTGGGTGTTCAGTAAAGTTATTTATTGTCAATAGTTCTGTGACTTGCCCCTTTTGGTGCCACCTAGTGGTACTGCATGCAAACTTTTGCCTTGAACAAACCATTTAGAAAACATCTCGTAAATCATCAGCTGCATTTATTCTCAGAACATATTCAAACCTGTTGGCTTGGTATAAAAATAAAATTTTTAAAACAAGAAACTGTGATGTGCATTTCAGACTACACATATTTGATTGGGTTTTGTTGATCAGTTATCCAGCTAAAAACAAAAAGAAAGCAAAACAGTTCTTTGAACAACCAACAAAACTGGCAACACAACATTTTCCCGCATTTCACTAAAAAAAGCTCAAATTTGGCAATATTACAATAAAACACGATTTCTCCAGACTTCAACATTCAACGTACCATTCAGTGACAAATCACAAGCTAGTGGGGGAAGAACACAAAACATGACAGATTTTTGTCAGCTTCAACATAGAATTACAATCAGCCTGTATAGTGGAGTGGTTTCCATATGTCCACAGTACCAAAGCAATACTTTTGAGTTTTATTTTTATATTGATATATTTGTTGAAGTAATAAATGATATAGAAAATCAAATAAAATGAATATATCAGCAATACCCGTACCATACGCACTTTTCACGTTATAGAAATACAAAATCTCCAGCAATTAAATTAAATTTGTTTTTTAAAATCTTAATTATTGCATTGGTGCAAAATGAAGACTACAAAATGATGGACATTAAAAGTCAAAGTGACATACCCTCAAAATTTAAAAAAGCGTAAAATAGCAACTCTGAATGTAGAAAAAAAACCATTTCTGGAATTAAGAACTCACAAATAAAAAACAGATTTTAGTACCTTTGCTTTGATTTCCTGATAATTACAGAGGAATGATCCACTTAGCTTGTTACCCTGCCTCTAAAGATATCATAAGAACATTTAAAGTAATTGTTTGGCCCATGTAAAAATAGGTTTAGGATCTCAATGAAAACATGACATTATCTGCACAATTCACTTAAAGTAACAGTTCACCCAAAAATGACAATTCTAGCAAAATTCAAATGACATGAGAGTGTTAATTAAAATTTTTGAGTGAAATATTCCTTTAGGTTTGACTGAAAGTGGTTTAAGAGTGACTTAAGACCTATGATACATGCTGATAAAAACAGTAACAACATAAATTACAGTGTCAACATTTACAAACTAGAAAATATACACTAATGTCTACTTATAGAAAAATCTTGGAGCAGATTCTGGAGTCATTTGGCTCAAAAAGTTCTTTACAAGTTGCAGTGTGCCAACTTCACCATGTTTTCTTCAGGCTGTAAGTGGTTCAGTTCCAGGGCTTGAGGTCTGACTAAATAAAAGCCCGATTATGGCTCTAGATGCTGAAAAGATCAGAAAAGTAAGGGCCGCAGTAACATCAGTTCTCAAATGGGCGTGTTGGGCAGGTGGCCATTAGATCCATTTAGAATACTGTTACTAAGTGTGATAGGCGATTTGCCATTATGTGCCTGACCATTGTGTGACTGCCCATTATGCTTTTCCAAACATGGCGACTGCCCTTGGAGAGACTCTGTCTCTTGTGGCGTTGCACTTTCTCCCCTTTCTGCATCCCTGTGAGGGGAGGGGGTCTGCGGGACCGTCCTGCTGTGGCATGGCAGCCGAAACCTGTAGAGTGCTATGGTTAGCAAAGTGCTAACGCACAGAGCTAACAGTATGGACACTACCACCAGTTCCTGCAAGTAGCTGTGCTTGTCGGCTACCTGGTGTTTTTCCCCCAGCTCAATCATTCGTGATTTCTCCTCTTCTGATTCAGACCAGGGAGTAAAGTTTCTGCTTCTGTGTGTGGTGAGTGCTGGCGTATCCTTCTGTACAACAGTGAGTTCCGGTTCTTCGGATTTAGGTCTCAGCTCAGTCCATCTGGGTGTCGTCCACTTGGAAGTGGAGACTGAGGGTCTATTTTCTGTCTCGGCAACCATGGTGATGTGTGGCTGACTGGGGGCGGCTGGTACAGTGGTGGGGTGGCTTTTTTGTTTAACGTGGTAGATGACCAGAGTTTGGGTGTAGCCGTTTTCCTCGGCCTGGCACAGGTAATGGCCCAGGGTGGATGCGGTTGCTACGAAACTGAGGCTGCCACTGCCCAGCTGAATGTAGATTTTGGGTGAAAGCTGACTGTTAAGACGCTCCCAGTAGCGCTTGGCCAGGTGTGATGTTTCCGGACACTGTAGCTGCACCACCTCATTTAGAGACACAGACACCACTTCACCTGGAGGACACAGGTGAGGAGGTCAAGGGTCAGAACACCCAGGACACCACTGAGGCGACCCAGACAAACAGTCTTGTACATTGTATGGCACTTTCCATGAATAGGGAATAAAACAGGATTTGAAAAGGATTAAAAATTACATTGTATTTATTCATGATTAAAGGGTGTGCAAAAGGAGTGCGTAACCTTTAGAAAGTTGTTCATCCAGCTCAAGGGTAAATTAAATATTAGATTTGCATTTATTTGTAGTTTATTAAACATGAGGTTTCAATGTTTCAAAAAGCTGATTTAGGTGATTGTTTATTCAGAAAAAATATTAAATAAATGTGTACTTAATTTTTTAAGGTTATAATATATGTAACTCCAAATGATGTCGCTTCCTGGGTGTTAAATTTTACAGTATGTTCCATGTTTTTAACAGAGGAGAAATGTGGATAAACATGAAGGTTTTTGTATTTAAATAAGATCATAACAAAAATGTATGTTTTCATTGTTATTACACTGAATAAAACATTTAAAAAGATGTCAACAGTAACACTGTTTTATGATTCTAAATATTGGATTAAGAATGTCATTAAGAAGTATTTCATGGAAAGTGCCTCATAACAGTAATAACAACATAATTATTAATATAAATATACTAGTTAAACAGGACACTTAATTCATTATACATAATTCGAGTAATCACATATAATTAAACAAGGTTGGTAAAGCACACCTCAGAGTTACAAACCAATACATGGCAACATGTTTACACAAACTGCACTCACCTGAGGAGGATCTCGGCGGGCCAGCGCGAGAGCGGGGTGTAGTAGATTTACAGTGTTCTAACACGTCACCTCCATCTACATCCTGCACCCTGCAGAAAGCAGTGAATGGAGACATCAGTGACAAAAGATATGCCAAAAACCAACAATGTAATGCTTAAGCAGACACTTTTATTCAAAGCAGCTTAGAGTGCAGGATATTTTATCAGTTTGTGTGTTCACTGATAATTGAACTCTTGACTGTAGTGTTGCTAGTGCCATGCTCAGCTACAGGAACAATGTTAAGCCTCAATTGCTAGAACACAATTTTGGTTTCCTTAAAAAAACTTCCTTAAAGTGTTTTGCATGAATGCACATCATTCTGCAAGTTATGTGGTTGTATCGGAAATATAAGACAAGCATGTTAGGTCTGAATAAAACTGGCGGTGATAATGAAGCGATGATACTTACAAAGACTGCTGACTACTTATGTCTGTGCAGGCTTTCCTCACAGAGTCCCAACCACAGAAGGGGTCTCTGGCTAACACACATTCAGCACAACTCCAGTAGTAAGAACAGTTGGACACAGGCACTGACACCACTCCGTCCGCATAGCCTATTAACACTGCCCCCTGCAGGACAGGAGAACATTATAAACAGTTTAACAGACAATCTTGGGTATGTGTAAAACAAGCTGAACAATTGTATCTTTTATTATCTGTTATTGCTAACAAGTGGAGTTATGTGGGGGTAGTTTGATTTGATTTGAACCAGTAAGCAACCATCAAGAATACGCTAATAATCACATAGCAATGCCCTGACAACCACCCAAAACATTCTGACTTCATAGTGATGACTTTTGCAGGGTCAAGCACCATTTAAATGTTTATAGAAAAAGCAAAAAAGTTCTAAATACAAGTTTGAATGCACAGAATTTCTTATATACTATTTAGCTGTAGAAGCACTGTATAATTACCACATGCACACAAACACAACTGTTGATGGTCTTCTCTCTATATATATATGCCAATTATAGCTTGTGATTGTGATTAGCATGAGGCTTCACATGGCTATTGCATTTAACCTCTGAACAAAGTTCTAAGAAAGTGCTAACAGAAACGCTTTCCCACACCTGCTAACCCAATTACTGAAGACCATGACTCCCAAAGGCCTGTAAATCCAAACCTTGCATGACATCACAGGTCAGAAAAACAATATCCATTTCAAAACATCTGTCTTGTTTACACTAACAAAGAATAAACAGAATTAAATATTGAACAAAGAGAAAGAAAATAAAACATCACCTTTAAAATCACAAACAGATGTGGTATAATTGGCAGAGCAGTGTGGTGCTGTCTAAGTAGTTGCCCTGTGAGCAACGCTAGTTATTGACATCTGAAGAAGCAGGTACCTTTGAGATAGACAGCAGGAGGTTTTTCACTTGCTGAGGAGGATGAAACACTTGGATCTCCTCAATGATGTGGACACTTTCCTCCAGGATCACAGCTTTGTGCAGGTACCCTGATTCTACAGAGGGAAAGAGTGAACAGGGATAAGGCAATATTAAGATGCTCTTGATCTTATTTTGGCAACCATCACGCATGTAAGATATGTGAAGTACTCAAAGAGGACTGTACAGACTATTGGCCTTGCTGTAGGGTCTACTAAAAAACAAATTAAGAGTACAGCATGGTGTAACAGCTGCACAACCAAATGGAGTGGAACTAAAGATGATTAGCTATAAACAACTAAAATGATTAGCAATCTGTGTTTTCGTTGTCATGTTGGACATACAGAGTATTACAGATATTCAGAATGATAACCAATAATTAAAATGACAAAAAATAAATGTTTAAACTTTTCAATCAAAGTAAATGTAACAGTGCCCATCATGTATCAATATTTACCTGTGAGCAGGTAAAGAACAGTGTAATTTCTGCCACGGGCTCCACGGACTCTCTGAGCTGCAATGTTGCTGTATCTCTGATCAGGTGATACCATAGTCAAGCCCTGATTAGCCGGCAGAACACTTTTATCTGCCAGGAAGTTCTCCTTCACAAAGCGCAGTGTGTTATCTGAGGCGTTATGGAGACCGCACTGCAGAGATAAAGAGCAGAAATTTGAAGTGCAGTGCTGTACAAAATCAAATGACACTTATAAAACTTGTAAACTTATAATAAAACTGACAATTAGGCTAAATGCATACAGAATCACAACAAAAGTAAAACAAAACACAAAGCAATAAAAAAACAAGAATCAAAACAAAACGTCAAAAGCTGATCTAGGATGAACTGCAAAGATCTATCACTGTCCATCTGATCCTGGAAAATGATGCATAATTTATGATCTTTATGGACAAATTATTTTATATTTGATGTTAATATGAGACCAAATGCACTGAAAAGCCTTTTGCTTGATTCTCAGGCTGCACTGACACTCACCTCTCCAGGTGTTGCCAATTTCTCCTGAACCCGTGTGCTCCATTTCAAAGTGTCCCGATTCAGAACTTTGTAATTTCCTGAAAACACCTCCTTAATGTTTCTGAGCGTGAAAGCACAAACCGCAGAGCGACCCAAGTTTACCCGCCTGACCGACGCCAAAACAGATAAAGAAAAGATGGGGTCCATTAAAACAGCTTCTTTGAAAAAAACCCTACACTACTCCTATAAACGGAATAAAATAAGGTCTCACAGTAATTAACTGAAGGAATTGTTTCCTTACCACTGGGAACTGAAAATTCCATAAAAAAGTGTTTCGTCCTCAGAATCACCCTCTGGTGGTGGAACCCTGACAATATCCTGCAGGACGTTATATGGCAGCTCTTGGTCAGCCTGACAAAGTAGCTGCGCCTTGACGAAGGTGGTCCAGCGTCTCTGGAGTGTTCTCTGCCCACCTACATCACTCTAAACAGAAATTAACACCTCAGAATGACATTAATAAACCAAGACTAATCTTTAAAGCTGCAATCCAAGTTTTTTTTTTACAAAAACAGTATAACAAAAACAGTTTTGCGCTAGTACATAACAGATCAGTGTTCAAAACGACTGCATACCCTATCCCGATTCACATTGGTAAGTTCATAATAATGATTTATATTTGGGCTTCCGGGTCAGATTTTGAGGAAAATGTCAGTTTGACTACAACATATGTAAATAAAGGTTTGTAAAGTAACCTGCAATTTTATGTTTCAAACAAAGATGGCGACAGAGGTAAAAGTTGCAGATTGCAGTTTTAATTGGTGTTTGCATATATGTGAGCATGCATTCAGCAATGGTGATTCATTACTGTGTCAACAAGCAGTAAATCAATGAATGAACAACGAACAACACTTACAGTGCAAACTTGAGCAATGCGAGACACAGTAAACTTGTCAATGAAGTCGTACTCCTTTCCAGTTTCACTGAAGAAGAAATAGACCTTCTCCTCACTGGGAATGTAAGCGGAGCTGATGAATGTAGGATCTACAATAAGAAAAGGAAATGTAAAAAAGAATTTCTCTGCAGTAAAATAAGAATCAGTACAATCTGTCTCTTGTTTTCTAGCAAGAAAGCTAGTACTAGAGTGATTCATTGAATAGTCAATATGAGTAGTATTGTTATACTGTAATGCTGTTTGCATTTCTTGCCTTCTAGCCACCCAAGTGTATCATCCAGCTTCAGATCAACATGACTGCCATCACTCAAATGGCGTGAGATGACTGGTCGATTGCCCCTGTAATCTGCCACAGTTCCAGTGTACAGTTCCCCATCTGAAACATACAGTATAATTACACGGTACTGTGCTAAATTATGTATGAATACACAGCTACAGTTCTCTAAACTTTATTTATCATTTTAGCTGTTAGCATTTACCTAAATGTATAACCCTAGAACTTGTTACATAAGTGTTTGGGTTAGCACATTTAAAAACTAATTAATTTAAAAAAGGTCCTTGTAGCACTATAGGCTGTGGGCAGTTTTAGCTCAATGCAATTTAAAAACAAACAAACAAAAACAAGTTATCTAGGCACCTTTGGCATACTATTTTCAAACCATAAAACACACCCAAATTAAAATTCTGTTGTCATTTACTAAAAGGTAGTTCTAAACTTGTACAACCTTCTTTATCCTCTGGTTTTCTCTAATTTAGTCATACCTTTGATCCTCACACAAAGTGTACGATTGGGAATATAGTGCAAATCCAGTGAACTACTTAGGTATTTTTTTAGTTATTCCATTTCAGAAACTGCATAAACATTCTCCTTTTGTGTTCCACAGTAGAAAGTTACACCTATTTGGAATGAAAGTTTAAGTGTAAATAAATCGTCATTTTTGGTGACACTGTCCCTTTATCTGGCACACCTCACAGTATGTCAATAGAGAATCACCCACCGATTTAAACGCGGTGTAGGCTGCGCTGCCTGATTACTGTGGACACAGATGATGTTAATGTGAGGTGAACAGGTCTGAAGTCACATGCTAGCCACCGAAAGATAAGCAGACCAGAACCAGGACTTAAGAGCAAGAAGATTACGCACGTCTGTTCTTACACTCCATGGCAGAGTAATTTCCATTCCCTCTCTTACATGACTTCTTCACCATGAACAATTTTGGCATGATGTTGGCAATAGACAGATTCTTACCCACAGTGATGGCCGTGTTCCTCTGGTAAGGGTCGTAGGGGCAGCGACCTCTGCCTTCCTCTGGCTTACCGGTGGGGCCTGGAGTCATAGAGAATGTCTTTGAATCCTGCAGGGGGTAAGAATATTCAGCTTTTCACCGCATGGGAAACACTAATGAAAATTGAAGCAAATTAAGGTGTGTGAATGCACACAGCAGGTTTTGCCATGTGGATTAGATTTGTGTGCCAGAAACAATAAACACAAGTTTTCACAGACTAAGAGTTTCTTGTGAGGCTTTTTGGCATGTCTGCACGCACCCACACACACACAGATCCTCTTCCTCTTTCACTCACGAAAGGACAGAGTGTGGAAAGAGCACCAACACTGTTGTTTTCGCATGACAACATTGCAGAATGGTCACTGGTGTGTGAAGGACATGCACGCATGTTTCTACTTCATAAAAGCACAGAACAAGACAGAATCTTTTAGTATTGTTTTATTAATAAGTAGCTTTAAAGCATGTGGTATGGAAATGTAAAAATACACAAAGCTATGTATATAATATCCTAATATGTTAGGAGTAACAGAATTATTCACACGAAATGAAAGTTGTTATTTATTTATTTACCCTTATGTCACTCCAAACACATATGCTGTTACTTTTAGGGCTGCATAATCTTAATCTATCAATATTTTGTCATATAACAGCATCTGGTTACAGGTGTGAGTCTTGAAATGTTTCATTTATTCAGCAAAATAGCTACTTGAATACATATGTGTATGAAGAACAGCCACAGCCACAACCACATTCAGGTAACCATAGCGACAGAAGCAAAAATGTGGATATCCATAACACCAGCATAATCACTTTCAAAAACTGTATTGGATATTTTTTAAAAAAATCAATTCAGAAGATGTACAGGTTTAGAACAATATGAGGGTGAGTAAATAATGACAGAAGCTTCATTTTTGATGGGTAAAGGAAAGTAGAAGTGTCTTACGATGAAGATGCAGCGAGGACTGAAGGCAAATGTCCCACAGGTGTACATGTGGGTGGAGTTGAGCACTTGTAAAACCCTCACAAAGTTGTGACAATCTGTCTGTGGTGGAGAGGATATATTAATGTAAGAAATGTCTGTTTATTATTAAATTTACCCTGACTTGCCTGACATTTTAGCCCAAGTGAATGTGTTATGCCTCGAGGCGTAACAACAAGTATATACATTGATAAATATAAAGCCTGTACTGAGAACTTCATACCCAACCCAACAAAGCAGACTGTAACAATTTTACATAAATTACTAATCAAACTGCATGAGGCTCTCTCCATCATGTTTTCATACCTTCATTTTGCCCTTCATAGAACAGTCATCTAGATCTTTTTTCGAGGGGGACCAGTCAATCTGAAGTTTGAGAATAAAACAAAGATAAACCGGGGTCATATTCTGCATTCATCGCAATTTACAGTAAAAACTTTGTAGTGTAATGAAATTAGGATTAACCCAGTGATATCTAGGTTACAGTCTTAATAAATAGATTTAAATATAAAATATAATAAATATAAAATAAATAAATATAAAAAATAATAAAATATAATAAATATAAAATAAATAAAATCACACTGACCTTCTTCTTCATGGTCATAGAATCAGCCTGACTGACATCTATATACAAAACGGCATCTCGTGCACCAACAAATAAGGTGCCCTCATCGTTGCTAAGCAACAATGTGGTGCTGTTGTAAACATCAGGGCTTGTGAAGACAGTGAGGGAACGGCCTGGACTACCTGTGACAGAGAAGAAATAAAAAAGATGAATTTAAAAAACAAATTCACACAAAGTATGACACCGCCATTTCTTCACCCTGGTACCTGTATAAGATGACTACAAATTACTATGGACTGTAAAGGTCTATAAAGGGAGACCAGTGCAAAATCTTAATAAATAAAATCTGCAATAAATACTGTGATCCACATGGCTATGATAAATTTATGCACTGTGGGGGTTTCAGATTTTGTGACATTTCTTATGAACTGCTATAAGTGGTAGGGGTGTAGCGTTAGACCAATGCCATGGTTTTGGAGCCACAGTTTGATTTGGTTCTGTTTGCTGTGGGGGCAGGTCATAGCATGGCACCAGCAATGCTAAAGAACACAAGATTCACTTTTAACTTCATAATAATACTTGAAGACAGTAACTAGTGTACAGGGGAATTCCTCCATCAGAAGCTCATGTGTGGGGGACTTGTAGGAGTCATTGTAGAAATACATTACAAACTATCCCTGCATTTTTAGGAGCTCCTTCACAATTCATTGTTTTTGTATATTTTGTTTTGCAATACATATTACAACCCCAAATCAGAAAAAGTTGGGACAGTATGGAAAACACAAATAAAAAAAGAAAGTAGTGATTTCTAAATTTACTTTGACTTGCATTTCATTGTAGACAATATAACAGCACATTATTTAATGTGTTCCTCATGATTTTTATTGTTTTTTCTTCAAAAAAACAAAATTCCTATTTTGGTTCTTGCAACACATTTCAAAAAAAGTTGGAACAGGAGCAATTTAGGGCTAGTATTTAGGTAAATTGGTTAAATAATGATGTGGTTTGAAACAGGTGATGTCAACAGGTGATTGTAATTATGATTTGGTACAAAAGCAGCATCCAAGAAAGGTCTAGTCCTTTAGGAGCAAAGATGGGCTGAGGATTCAAGGAATGTGGAGGAATTTCAGTGCGTAAAGGGCAAGGGCACAAGCCTAAGCTGAACAATCGTGCTCTCCGATCCCTCAGGCGGCACTGCATCAAGAATCGTCATTCATCTATAAGCAATATCACCACATGGGCTCAGGACTACTTTGGCAAACCTTTGTCAAGTACCACAATATGTAGTTACATCCACAAATGCCAGTTAAAACTGTACTGTGCCAAAAGGAAGCCCTATGTTAACAGTGCCCAGAAGCGCCGTCGACTTCTCTGGGCTCGGAGGCATCTGGGATGGACCATCACACAGTGGAAACGTGTACTGTGGTCAGATGAATCAGTATTTTGGATCATCCAGACTGTTACCAGCAACAAGTCCAAAAGTCAGGGTCTGTCATGGTATGGGGTTGTGTCAGTGCCCTTGGTAAAGGTAACTTGCACTTCTGTGATGGCACCATTAATGCTGAAAAGTACATAGAGATTTTGGAGCACAATATGCTGCCTTCAAGAAGACATCTTTTCCAGGGATGTCCATGCACATTTCAACAAGATAATGCAAAACCACATTCTGCACACATTACAAAGTCCTGGCTGCGGAGGAAGAGGATACAGGTACTTGACTGGCCTGCCTGCAGTTCCGACCTGTCTCCAACAGAGAATGTGTGGCGCATTTTGAAGCACAAAATGCGACAACGAAGACACCGTACTGTTGCCCACCTTAAGACTTGTTTGCAGCAAGAGTGGGACAAAATTACACCTGAAACACTTCTACACTTGGTGTCTTCAGTCCCTAAACGTCTTTTAAGTGTTGTGAAAAGGAATGGCAACATTACAAAGTGGTAAATGCTTTACTGTTCCAACTTTTTTTGAAATGTGTTGCAAGAACCAAAATAGGAATTTTATTTTTTTGAAGAAAAAAAAAAAAAAATCATGAGGAACACATTAAATAATGTGCTGTTGTATTGTCTGCAATGAAATACAAGTCAAAGTAAATTTAGAAATCACTACTTTTTTTAATTTGTGTTTTCCATACTGTCCTAACTTTTTCTGATTTGGGGTTGTACTTCAAAGTGGTTTAACAAAGAACAAACCCAGTAAACCAGCCATAGGCCTATGTCATACTATACATTATTATACTATACGCACTTGTTTCCAAGCACAGTGTGTTTCCTATCATGTGCTGATTTATATTTTTAGTTGTTTTTGGAATATACTTATTTTTGGAATATAACATATGCCATTCCTAACTACTTTGCAGTTAAACTTTGCCAGTGGCCATGTCAATGCTCACCATAGTTGTTAAATGTGGAAATGTTGAAGTTAAAGTGAAAATGCATTGAAGATATCAACAGATTAAATCCTGACAGAGAGAACCTTGTTTTTAAAACAGTCATTTATTTTCTGAAGTACATCATATATACAGTATATTAAAGACAGACAGTATGTATAAAGTATGAATATATGCATAAATGTGGCAAATGCAATATGAAATGGTGATCATTTAAGTCTTGCTTTTGAAAATTGTTGCTGTATTATGAGCAAGCGTCATCACTCCAGTGTCACGCTTTACTGATTTTAAATGCCACCGATCATTTTGTCTCAACTTAAAGTGCAAAAAACTTTTAAAGCTACTAGCAGCTTTACTAGCTAGCAGAATGTGCTTTTTGACACGCAGCTCCCTGAACACGCACACAGAGAGAGAACTGATTCAGGTGGATTATGAAATTACAGAGTAAAAGAAAGTATTTATTTGATTTGTTGATCTGTGTGGTTTAATTCACAAGTTCATAAACGTTTGCTGGAATTTCTTGGATTATTAGCGTGTGTCTCGTTTTTCCGGTTCAATTTTGAATATTGTTACACCCCTTATCAGGGAATTTAAATTATTATGACAGACTATATTAAATGTCAGACAAGATTTATGTCAAACAACTGGTCTGTTAAGCAGTTAGCTGTGCAGTTATGCATTATAAATAGACACTTTGGAACAAAACATTCTGTAAAACATAACTAGAGGGAAAACATGAAGCGCCATGTAAGAAACTGGGATATAAATCCAGAGGAACAGCAGGGGGCAGTAAAATCACCACAAAACGTTCAGTGACCTAAAAGGGCTTATTAATTGTAAACAGCAGTCAAAAACAGTTCTCACAAACACTGACACAGTTTCAATAAGAATGACTCATTTAAGTCATTCTGTGTATGAGGGATTTGTTTATTAAATAAATAACAAAGCCGTTATTTATTAAATAAAAAAATCCCTCCAATATCAAGGTCTACAAACTAGCATTCAAACAGATACACTGACCGCATTATTAGCTTCAGCTCACAAATACTACACAGTACTCCCTCTGTCCCAAGACTGGCCTGAATTCTTTATGGCATGTTTTCAACAAGGTGCTGAAAATATTCCCTAGAGGTTCTGCTTCATGATTTATACATTTTTGAAAGACAATTGGTGAGTGATCTATGCAAAATTCTCTAGTGCAAAACTCTCTTCAGGACACTGAAAGGTTACTAAGGTGTTTTCAGTGGTTCTTTTTTGGGGTGTTATGTTGTGGCTTGGTGGTTGTCTATTGTCATACATGGCTCAGATTTCTCCTTCAAGAAATCAAATCAAAAAGCCACTTGAACCACAGACAGAACAACTTTCCTCAAGAAGCAACCCTGGTTCTAAGCAGCCTCTACAAAGCCACATTTACAAGTGTATGAACAGTTCTGCTGCTTGAGACAGGATTTAAAAATTAAACAACATGGCAGCTCATTCCACCAGAATGGAACAGAACAGGTGAACAATACAGAACGTAGTTTGTGGAAGGTATGTATATCTGAAGGTTAATGTAAGATTAAGTACTTTCCAAATCCCTCATAAAGAAAAACACCACCTTCCTATCAGACACATTGTGACTGGAAAAACCAGAGGCAGAGTTTACTAATAAAGAGCTTTTGTTGAGAGCTGGGACTTTTATTAAGATAAAAAAATTTTAATGCTACGTATGAGATGTATGATGTTTCTGGTGAGACATTAGCAATGATGTCACTACAGTGAAACCCTTTAAACAGACAACAGTTTGTTTTAGCATAGCTACTGTTTCTGTAGCTCTCAGACTGTTCATTTCACCATCATATCTAACATAACTGTTTTTTATTTTAAATCTGAATGTAGAATTAACCAGCTGTAAAAGGAAGCACAGAGGTGTGAAGTGTATCTTCAATCTTGAAGGGTAAGACACACTTTACCAGAAACCTAATTTTACACCATGTGACAAATTTCCTGTTCATGCACGTCTTGAGCTTTCGACTAATATAATTACATGTGATTTTGGTGTGTGAGTGTGATCTGTGTTGCACAGAGCAAAAACTGGTTGCTGTACTATTAA